>JAQMCX010000043.1:1748088-1768017 GCA_029814765.1 Acanthurus leucopareius | reverse complement strand
CAGTTTTAAAATAGGCCATTCATTGAAGGTGCGCCTTATAATCCGATGCGCCTTATAGTGCGGAAAATACGGTACAATCAAAGCACATCCTCAATCTAAGTTTCATAAAAACAAACAAGCAACCATTGGATTATCCTCTCAACAGCATGTATTATTACCTCAGCTGATTGTCTCTTTTGACACAGCTAACTACTATAATCAATCCCTCTGTGGTTTAGAGTGAAAGAGCTGCTGAAAAAGGAGGGATGAGAATCATCACAAGCACTAATAGTTGACTTTGTAATCTATGGGTTGATGATCGTGAGTAATTTCACTTCTGATTTGTTATAATATCAAGGTTTGGAACATTATAATGCGATAAATTTCCTCTATATTTCAATTCCCTAAATTCACTCATCTCCATTACTGTCAGATCTATCTTTATTTGCACGACAATCCAATTCTACACCCCCCTGAGCTGCTCTCAGTGAATCATGCTAATATTCCATTTGTGACAGCAAGTCACAGCCCACAATCAACACCTTCACATAATCAGTGCAATGTAATTTTGTTGGACTGAAGTGAAAATTTGCTCCTAAACGGGACTGGCTGCATTGGAATGCCCACCTAAGCCCAGAGCTTGTTAAGACGGCTATCAATCTCCTCTTCCTCATTCCTGCCTCTTTTAGCAGCAGGAGTGATTGTGTGCAGCATTCGTTGCCCTAGGGAGGGAAAATGTGTTTCCCTGAATTGCCTGTGAGGCTGTCGATGAGGAATTTCAGACCACCAGTGTGTTTTTCACTAGAATGAACCTTGTAACTGAGTCTGTGAGGTCTCAGCCCTTGAGAGCTGACATGCCCCCAACCTTGATGCCACCGCCGAAAGGACGAGGGGTAAAGATACATCTTCTATATAATTTCATTTGTGCCTTGGCCAGGTGCGGGTCATACCAAGGAGCATTCATTAGCCAGACTTGCTCATTATCCATGAAAAAGGGGAGTGAAAGAGAGAGGCTGTCAGTGTGAAAGAGTGTGAAGGAAAGAATTCCTAATTTACCCAAATCCTCAACTAATCCAACGAGTCCCTGTTCCCTAATCCTCTCTATTCTCAACATGAGAAGCAGGAGAAGGATGTACGCTGCTGGAGAGTCAACAATGAGAAGAGCACAAACTTTAAAAAAACCCATGCTGGGGCAAGAGCTCAGATAACGGACAGCAGCTAAGAAATGGGCAGTTATTATCTTTAAGAGCCACTGACACTGCTGGAGGACTACTTAAGACCATAATGGCAGCAAAAAGCCAAGGTCAAGCTGCTCACTTCCGTAACTAAACCTCCTACGCTGCCTTTTAAATAATCTCTCATGATTTATGTTTGAATCAAAGGAGAGAGTCACTTTTTTTTCTATTTTAAGCCCTTACCATCCATTTATTATTCCATATTTTTTTTTTATTAATTCATAATTTTAGACAGCAGCTAAGTAGTCTGTATGTCAATGGTAATTTAAAAAATAAGAGATTAGCAGAGTACTCTGTTTTTACTGCTTTAAGTGAAAGGTCTTAACAATAATCTCCAAAAACTGATATTTGCATATGAATGCAGAAGATAGAGAGCAATGCATACTGTGTAGGCATGAGACAATATGTTGGTGTCAGAGGCAGTTTCCTTATTTTTCTGTTGTCCGTTTCTAATCAGTTTGAAGCCAGACTAGTATTTACCAATCAGGTTTGAGCAAACTCTGATTTCATGCAGGTAAACCACCCATGAGGAGAGCAAAAGAGGCAAAACACATCGGTCAAAATGCATTCAGGAAAGCCAGTTAACACCTGACGATGATCTAACTATTTATAAGTGTTTTTATTGTTATTAATTTTTTAAATTATTATTATTTTCCTCTAGAATAAAGCTAAAATTTCATCGTCGCATCTCAGGTTGCGATTTGGACTATAAACTGACCAGCAAACAAAAGTCTTGGACCCAGTTAAAAAAACATAGAAGATGTCCGATATATTTGTAAATATTGAGCATTTTGATACATAAAGCTATTAGCAAATGCATACAGAACAGTAGGGCCACTCCACTGTTTAGGATTTTGCTCAAAGTCCTCCATCGCTGACAAGTTACAGTTTCATGTTTCCCTCCTGTTTCTTTTTGTTGCACAGAAATTGACATTGAGCGCTGTGTTCGTGAGTCCATCAACCTCTTCTGCTGGACTCCAAAGAGCGCTACATACAGACAACATGCTCAGCCACCAAAGACTGCTGGTGACAATGGCTTTGGGAAAACAGCAACATACTACTCATCTGACTACCAAGACATGCCTAAGACAGACCTGGTGAGTGCTACTTATCACACACACACACACACACACACACACACACACACACACAGTGACACATGATTGCTTTACAAAACTGAGCTGATTTTCATCAGCTGAATTTAAATTACAACTTCCATTGAGTCAATAACTGTTGAAATTGAGCCATGATGATCAAAAAGGAAGTCTTTTGTGGTCTTTCTTTCCCTTTCTTTTTTTTGCCCCTGTGAATTATTTTATTCTTTATCCTTTATTCCGCATTGAATTCCTTTCATGAGATATCTGATGTATTGAGATATCTTTTTCAACTGACTTAGGCTATTCAAGACCTCAACATGCCACAAAACAGGTTTTAGTGAATATTAACTGTTAGTTAGAGACAAGGTGAGACAGGATCTTTATATCTGCTGATAAACAGCAGGAAATGCTTGATAAAAACATTTCAACTTGATAGAAACATGTTCTTGATAATATCTTAGTAATATTAGATGTATCTTTAGAGACCAATGATAATATTTTGGTACTATCAGGGTTTAGGTTTTTTTTTGTGTCTTGTTTTTTCCTGTTTTTTCTAACAGAAATATGATGCTATAAAAACATCTGAGGGACATAATGGGGTAGCATGAGCTGATGCAGTCACATATAGCCCATTTACACCCTGCATTAAAATTTGCTTTGGGTGATTGGGTTACAATTGGGTTGCAATCAGATAGTGCTTGCCTACTTGCCCACATCAAAGACTCGGTCTGGCTATGAGAAGCATTTTAATGTAGGGTTTAAAGAAAAATGGGAAGTAACAATGGCTCATATTAAGACGAGGTTCTATCTTTGTTTTTAAAAAAAAGGTATTAATGGGGTAAATTGCTTTTGTTGTTCATTGTAACATAACTATTATAAGGGAAAATATCAATGTATCTTCACTTACACAAGGAGCCACCACAATTATATTAAAAAATTACCTTTACGTTTTGATTTTATGACAGGGTTATGCTATCAAAATAAAATTTAAAATACAGCTATCAGGGATTTAAATTTTGAATATCAGCTAAAAAATCTGTCAGAGACATTCTTTACAACTATCAGTTATTAATTTATAGCATGTGAGGTTTGTTTACGTAGTCAGTTTGAGCAAACTGTAACTTCCAGGATCTTTTTTTACATGAACTTGTTTGATCAAAGGTTTTGAACTTTCTACTCACACCCTCTCTCTACATTGTACAAAAAGTACTACAAATGAAGTAATACCTGTTTTTTCTAATTAATTATTGACTGTACAACAAGAAAGTGACTCCAGGAGCCCTGTTAAGCTGTTTTATATACACATAGAACAGCTAAGTAATGTGGAACTTTTAAAATTGGTAACAAATTACTTTGAAATAAACAAAAAAAAATACATTCAATTAGTTTCATTTGACAAAGCTCATTTAATTCCCACGGAAGTAAGTGTTAGATATTTGTCCCCTTGAAGATACAGAAGTAGACTTCTGCTTTTCAAAATAAAGGCATAGTAAATGCACAGTCAAACAATCTAGCATAAAAAGTGTTCATAGTTCTGAGAGGTGTTTATTGATGTGATGCTGTCTTTCATAAAATGCCTTTTGTCTTGCTTAGTGTTTGTCCCTGTTTGCCTTTCACACCTGAATGCATCGTGTTGAGAAAGCTCAACAACACTCTTGTCAGCCCTGTCTGCTGTGTGCCCAAGTGATTGCTCTAATCTTTCTTATTCAGCCGAAGCTGAATGAGAAATGGGTGGGTGGTGGCATTGATCCATGGCTGCTTCTATCTGTACCACACCTCTTCCTCAGGAAACATACCGGCAGAAATGCACTTCTTTGAAATGTCACTCTCATCAGTGGACTGATTACAGAACCACACACACACACACACATAATTTAATGTACAGTTAAACTACAGGAAGGAAATCCAAAAAAATTTTAAAAAAGTTTAATTTTGAACTTAAAATTCTTGGCTGATAAGTCTTCATTAAGCATGTGAGCATTGATTAAAGGCTGATCTGAAGTCTGCTGTCCCAAATATGTTTTTCACACATTTGACTTTTTCTGCTTCAAGAGAAAAACTTAAGACTGGCAAAAGTAAATGACAGATGACAGGAAGACACATCTGGCAACGTGCAGTGCATATAAAGTCTCTTTTCAGATGCCGTGAATCAAGTTCAGTTAGAAAATGAAAAAAACCTTGTGTGGACATCTTGATCAGGATGATACTGGCTTGTTTACTTCATTTGAAAGGGCCAGTTCAAGGCTTCCTTTATCATTACATTCTTTAGGGGGGTGTACTGAAAGTCATTTTTTTGACATTCAAAGCTTCTAGTGATGTTTTTGAAAACTCTGAGCTGTCATTCGAAGACTTTTAGCTACTTTCTTGCGCCATGACAACTGCTTAATGAAGAAAAAAAATATTACCCTGAGTACAATTAGCAAAGTGAGTAGTGCAGTGTATGAATTCACAAGTTCAAGAAAATTCACAAGTTCACAGAAGTTCAAGAAGTGATTTTGGCAATTTTAGCAATGAATTTCCAGTCAACCCTTATGGGCCAAGAAGTGTTTGTAAATGACATCACAATGATGTTACAAGAGAGATACCACACCTGTTTATCTGTGACATCTCCTCATGTCTTTGCAAGTCCAGAGTTACATGTATCGCACCTTTCAATGACTGGACATTTCAAAGTGATGTTATAATAACTTAAAAATGCATCAAGATGTAATGGAACCACCAGGACAGACCTACATGGGATTTCAATGTCAAATAAAGGATAGTTGTTTTTTCAAAAAAAAAAGGAGTCCTGCATGTTTAAAACAAAGATATAATGGAGGAGAAAATAAGGGCTATGACATAGTTCTGGTGCAGTGCAAGACATTAATAAATAATCTTAAGAATGTAAAAGAGGAAAGATTAAAATAAAAACATTTTAAAATTATTTTTTTACACATGTTTTTAAAAAGCACAGAGCTCAGGTGACACAAATCTCACTGTTGTAAAACCATCATACAGTACTTCCATCGTTGTCCACATCGTCTCGACTCTGCAAAAATATAAAAAAATGATGTTGCTGACACTGAACTGATGTGCTTTACATACTACTTGGTACTGTTTGTTTGTGTAACACGCTTTCCCATCGACCCTGGTATCAGAGCGAGAGGCTCTGTCAGCAGATTCTCACCCCATATAGTGAACAGACATCCATCTCTGACGACAGCTGCTGTCCACTCAGCTCGGTCTGACTGAGTGTACAGCAGAAAACAAGCTCTCCTTCTCTGTCTTTTTAGTCACTAATAAGAAAATATAAAAATAGCTAAAGGAATAAATAATGCTCTTCACTTGTAACATCAATTACATTTGCTTGTTTTGACCAGTTTTTGAAATGACTTTAGTTGATATCCAGCTAGTTGATCATGTTAGGTTGTCTTCTTTTTACTTAACATGTAAATTTATGCAGGACTGCTAGCATCTCCTCTGAGGCAGCTTTCACAGAGCAGCTCTTGGACAATAATAGCTATAATAATAATAATAATAGCTGAATGTCTCCAGAGTTGTATAAGTAGACCGTCTCACACAACAGAACACACAAAATATTTCTGTATTTTCGAGCCACCGTTATGTGTCTTACGTAAAGAGGATGGTGTTCATAGGGGTTCAAAGTTGTACCTTTAAAATTAGTAGCTTTGAGATATAATAAAAAAAAAAATGCTGAACCGAGCATGGGAGGCTGGTGCCATTCCTTGTGCATGAGCAAATGTTTTGCTGACTAACATCTTTCATCTAACATCTGGCAGGGCTTGTATTTCAATAATTGGATGATTGGATGTCCATGAGTAAACAGGAATGTTTCCTGGTTCCAATTTTCCAGCACTTGAGCACCACATCTATCCATGAGCATTTAAAACTGTGAGCGAGTGGAGAATTCTAAACTCGGCAGGAGTGTGTTTACAAAATTTGTAGTGTAACTATCACTGACCCAGTTCTTACCCCAGGTTTTTAAATAACTGGCAGTATTTACAGTTTCTTTAGGAAAAAAAATCACAGGATATTATGCATGACTTGAACCCAAAAAATGTTTAAAAAAAACCCTAAATATTTTAATTAAATGCAATGATGCAATCTAATACAAAATCTTGGAGCATGTAAAAGCTTGTGCATACATTTTTCTTGACAATATTACATGTCAAGTCAACTGTTAGAAACTTTGAATTTTATATGATCTTCTACAATGCCACCAGGAATTATGATTTTTTTTTAAAATGATATTAAAGACAAACCTCTCTGAAAAAATTTCTGGATAAAGTGAACCTTATAAGCTGCACAACGAGAAGATTCAGTTCAGGGCTTTTTAAAAAAAAATTTCTTGCAGTCACTCTGCCCCCTTTCCACATTTATTTCCAATTATATGAGCTTAATCATACGTATATAATGTATTATGTATTCCAGTAAAAGGGTCGTCAAAGCAAAACTAATTCTTCTGTGATTAAATATTTTAGCTTGAGTGGTGTACACACATAATGTTCAAGCTAAAAACTATGTTCATGAATAATTGACCAAAACTGTGGTCCTGTAATGTTGTGTCTGAATGTTTCAGTCATCAAACTAAAGTACTAAGTAACTTGCTAATGGAACAGAAAAGCAGTGTTATATTGCAGTCACTGTAACTCAAAGTGTCAAAGTGCATGGCTGGACCCAAATCCTGTCTCTTGTTAGCAATAATAGAAAGAATCTTTCATTAGGGGAAGTTGCATTCTCTGTCTTTCTAAAGAAACGCTATTCATGTTTGAGCAAGATCTGTAAACACTGTGTGGTCAGTATTACACCAGGAAATACATGAAAGCTCTGAGTATTCTTTGCTTTGAAATCCTTCTTTGTGTTGAGTTTGGTGTGTATGTGTGTGTGTGTGTCAGTGAAGGGTATTTTGTGGCAGCATTTTTCTCAGATGGTGGTCTGAATTATGTTCTTCTTCTCACACTGTCTCCTGCTCTTGACTGACTGCAGACTTGGCAGATAAAATTTGTTTCTGTTTTTTTAAAATTATATGAAAACACTAAAGACTGTTTTGTTTCAAATGCAAAAATCTGAGAACATTTATAATCATCTAGAGTGAAGGCACTTTAAGTGAGCTTTGACCATGTAATCAAGCTTTATCCAAACTATACAGGACTGTTCTGACCAGTTCAATATGAAAAGTGGTTGGAGTTTTTTGGTGACTGTGTTCCAAGAGTGTTTGTGTGTTAATGCACTCACAACCGTAAACCATCACAGGGGTTTTGTCTGCTTAACAGCAGCTCTCCGGTCTAGCTTTGTCACTGTCAGGACAGTGAAATGTAAAAGTGCTATTAAGCCAATATCAGCTGGCACATTCTGCTCATCATAACATTTAAGTCATCGCACAGTACTTCATCAGCCCCAGGCAGTGACAGGCTGTATATTTTGCCTATTTCTGTCAGTATATGATATGTTTTGGTTACACATATGCCCATTTTGAAGAGAGAGACATTGCTCATTATCCCTTGAGTTAACATAAAGATATTTCAGCATGTCTTCATAGATCAGCACATTTTTGCCTTTACCTCAAATGAGTTAAGTCAAATAAATGAGTCCTTTTCACATCACAGGGACAGTTTCAAACAACGCAGCCCTGTTGTTATGTACAGCTCCGCACTGTTAGCATTGTAAAACCCAAAATAGACCAGACCAGAAATAGAACAGTCCAGATTATCTGCTGTGTCAGCAGATAATTTGCACCTTCACGGGTTGAGGACTCTGGATGTCAGAGTGGCAGTGCTGCTCCATCGCAATGAATTATTGGATTGCATCAATTTGCTGCCCCCAAACTGACCCCTGGGTGTTTTTATTATGCTGAGTCAGGATCAACCAAATTACATGATGAAGATCGGAAACCTAGCAGATGACCTTCCATAGACAGGTTCAAAATTTCCAAAAATATGTTGGTGGATTATTTAATTATTTTTTTGCAGTGATGCGTTTGGGAAAGAGTAGCATCTGTTTTTTTTTCTTTTTAAGTGTTTGTATTTTCAACAATTATCAAGAAGTAAAAAAAATAGGACTAATTTACCCTTTGCCTCTTTCCCAAATTTTTGTGTGTTTGGTGTTATTTATTACTCAGCAAATACCTTTTCTTGTTCTTGTTTCCTTTCTTAGCTTTCTCCCCTCTCTTTTAACTGCAGACAAGACCGCATTATATTTTATATTCACCAGAATCTGTACATCTAGCACACTATGTATCCCTGTGACTCAATTGATTCAGGCATACAGGCATGAAAACAGCCTCATGCACTAATGCTTCAGTGATAAACTGGCATGCTTTAGTTGCCAAGACTTGTTGTAATCGTTGCTTATCGCAGTGAAAAGCCCTGTCAGCTCGGGAGGTTCAGACCCAGCTGAACACACACATGCCATATCTCATCCAAAACCAAAGTACGGTTTCACAGAGTGGTTGTCTGTGGTCCTTTTGAGTTTGGATATTTGTTTCATCTTGTTTTAGTATCAATAACAGAGTACATGTTACATTTGACATTAAAAAACTCTGCTTCACAGTAGTGGGGCTTTGGTGTGTTTGAAGGGAGCTCAGCTGTCCCCTGCACCCATGTAATTGACCGCGGTCTTTCTATTAAAAAGAACTACAATGAAATAGAGCAAGGCCAAGATAAAATGTTGAGATTGTATTCTATTTTAATCTGTGAATGAAAGCTAGCTTCCTAATTGGTCAGCAGCGTAAATAATGTACTATTTAGAAAATTTGACTGATGAGTTTTTTGCAGATCTCTTATTTAGATCCAAGAAGCAACAGAATTCCTTAAACTGTATTTTTAATATTTTTTTTTTAATTTTTTGCTGCACAGAGTAGATCATTTGTTCTAAAAAGAGCTCAACAGAGCTTATCTTCCAGTGTAGCTCTTACGCAATTGTGAAAAGATGACTAACATTTCAAAATGTTTACTTTATTAATAAAAGAATCATTTTAAAACACTTCTCTTTTGCAGGGCACAACACCCTGTTGTTTTACTGAACCTGGAGTGCTCTTAGCCCTGAACAAGCTGGCTGTTAGACATTTAATTGTAGTGCTATTAACCATGTCCCCATGAACCATTTCCCCATGAAATACATAAAAAAATGCAGTTCAATATTCTACCAAAGAATAAAAAACATATTATAGAAATGACTCTGAACAGAAACAACTTTAGTGTTTGGCTTGACAACAACTGGACATTATGTTTATGGTAGTTTTTATTGCATCTGTTATATTGTATCAAATAGATTCAGCTCTTCCTATCTCTCTATTCAGTCAGTGTACGCTTACTTGTTGGTGGCTGTTAGATGTCAGATTGAAACTTGAAAAAGAAATCCAAAAGCAGAAAGACTTTTTCTTGCAACAAAATTGTTGGCTGTGGCAGTACGACATCATAAATATGGAGATCCTTGTTTTGTATGTGCTCTCTCCTGTGGGCTAGAATAGCTATTGTCAAGCTATCTATTGATAATTTAAAAAAACAAAAATTTTTTTAACGATGCACCAACCCTCAAATCTCCTTTTTTCTTATTCTGACCCTATTGTAATGCAGCAGAGTGAAACTTCACCCTTTTGACATATACATAGAAATGATTACTTTGAGAACCGAGACTGATATTTTTCTATGATCTCAGTTGAAATCAGAGACCTATTGAAGTAGTCGGGCTATGAATATTTATTAGATTCCGAAACAAAAACCCAGTTGTTTGAGAGAATTTGAAACAGGAAATGTACCGGCTTTACATGTCTCTAGTCACAGCCTGCGATCAAGCTTTACAAGGAATGAAGGTTTCTGACATACTCGGAATTATTCCTCAGTAAAACCCTGCTGTCAGAGTCTGCAAGTCAAATTACCACCAGTGTATGATTTTGGCTAGAGGGCAAAACACTTCTTTTAATGCCTGGTTACACTATTTGTGCGGAATCGTTGCAAAGATGTAACAATATTTTGGATGATATGTTAAACAAGACCATGCCAAATGTAATCTATATGTGTCAACGTTTTGTTCCAGTGATATTATAAATAAAAAATTAAACCAGATCAAGATTAGATCAAGTCTTTTGTTTAATGGCAGAACAAGTAGGATTTGTCAGATGAAGTTTGCATTCAAAGTCAGTCTCTTCTCCCTGACTGAATGACACCAGAAGCACATCCTCTCCTTACTGCAGTAGCCAAAATCCAGCTGAGTGTTCACCCGCAACACGCTGTTGTTGCCTGGGAGCCACATACCCACTGCCCAAAAGCTGATGTCTTGAAATGTCCCAAATGCAGCAAAATAGGGAAATAAAGGCAGAAGGCAGGGTCTCTGCAGATGAGGATGCCACCTTAGATGTCTAGTGGGTCAAAGTGCTAATTGAAATGGATTGTTTATGATGGTCTGCAGAGAAACTAAAAACTATGGCTTGCAGATAATAATACATCATTCCTGCCTGGAAAGTTGTGGAGAAGAAGGATAAAGTATCATAAAATGGAAATATTCAGTTGATGTGCAAGTACCTAAAAACTGTACCTCAGTACATCACTCGAGACTCACCACCACTGTGTGCTGTCTTCGAACCGTACACTAAAGAAAATTATTTAAAGAGCCAAATACTCATTATATGGAAAGTATAAATTTGTAAAGTAGCAACACTGTGAACTTAAGGCTGATGTGAACATTTATATTTTAAGTTACTAGCTTAGGGGGATGGTACACAGTAATGTCACCATAAATCCTTGTCAAAATAAAAAAGAGAGATCTTTGAAATCGTTTCTGGACCCACAGAAGTCACTGACTTCTTTACTGTGTGGTAAGCTGAGGATTGCTCAGCTAACCCATGGAGTTAGCTGCTGCATGCAGATGGCCCTTCTCTGCTGTGAATGGCTTTTGCACAGTGTTATGAAAAAAATAGACAAAGTTGTTAGTAATTCTCCTCAACTTAATTTGCATATCACTGAATAGATGTACTTGACTTCCTAATGACCACCCATAATCACTAAACACATAAGTTTGTTAGTTGGTGTTTTTAATTGGACATATAAAAAAAAACTGTCATGTTTTTTTTTCCATATTTTATGCTTAAAAAGATTCCAGGGCATCTGGGAGCCATACAGGTGTTATGCTTGCTCACCTTTGCAGAGACCAGGGTTCAGTCCCCTGCAGCCATGCCTCTGGCTCTGTGCTTTAATGAATCCATTTGCCAGTATGCATGGAAACTGGCAAAAGACCATGTTCCGGTCACTGCAGCCGGTCATCTGTGTTGCTCTCTGGGCTGTAATTCTGCTTTTTATGGTAATACATAATAAAAGCCTATTCTTCAGTTAGCTGGTTTGAAAGGATAGTGAAAAGCATTTCATTAATAAAGAGAAGATTTAGTTAACATAGTAGGCATTCAGGCCTTATCACCATTTCCTTTTTTTAAAGAAACAATCATTTCCACCCGGACACTATCTTCCTGTCTCTTCTGTGTCATTTTACAGTGACACTCAAGTGACCACTTATCCAAATTCCATTATTCAGATTATGTTAAGAATTTCTTTAAAAGTCCACTGTTCATCTGATTTCCTGTGACTTCTTTTGTTGTAGTCTCGGGAGCCTCTGGCGCTGTGTGACCTGAAAGCCGAAGTTTCCCCCAGGATCTCAGCTGAGGACTTAATCGAACTCTGTGAACTGTCACTGGCCGGACCTGCCAAAAGGACCAAAGCTGGCAAGCCCAAGATCATTGCTGTTGACATCCGCAGTGTAGAGGAGTATCCTAACATTATTGTGCCATGAAATCATACCTGCTTGAAAGGTTTCCCTTATAGTGGTGTCTTTTTAACATGTAAATACATGGGCGAAGTTTTCCCTGCTGAACCTAACAAACGGTTGACAGAGACTTGAGTTTGTTTGCACAATCTTGAATCGTGTCCAACAAAGTAAAAACAGCAAAAACTCAGCTGATACTTTATTCTCACATTGCAGAGATATGAGGTATTGTCAGTTACAGAAAAGGCTGCTGTCATAAGACTTTACTTTAGTAAACCTGCTCCAGCTTGAAGCTTTTTGTTTATTTAACAATTTAAGCCCCAAACCAAAAGGGAGGTGAGTATGCATAAGATATTCATACTTATTTAGCTACTTTTTTTCTTCTAAATGTTTCGTAATTCATATTCTTATTATTAACTTGAGGAGGGGCATTGATCTTTTATCCTGTTTAAATCATGACTATTGCTGTTAAAGTGCTTCTGATTTCTGCTGCCATTGCTTTAAGTTGAAGGCTGCAGTAGAAAAGAAGTTATTTCTACAACATGGCAATGACAGCACTCGATAAAAGTGTTTAAATTTGTCCTAAAAGGCCACTTTGGAAGGCTGAGTGGAAAGCTGGCTTTCATAGAGAGGGCGAGACACACAGTATGGTTTAAATACAGGGATAATGGCCCACACTGACAGAAAATCTTGGACAGTTTTGCTCTGGTTGTGTGTTAAAAGTGACAAAAGTAGTTGTGTAAGTCCAATTCAGGCTTTGCGGTGATCACCACAGGTTTGTGAGATGGTGTGGGAGTTTCTACCTACTTGCAAATTAACGTAATTTTTTTGTGCTTCCTTATTGCAGGGTTGTTCAGTTCAGCTCAACTCTGCTTGGTCTGATCAGCTGATCAGCAGATTGACCAGTGCATCCTGACGTTGGGTCGTGTTCCTTTAAAGGTTGACATTGTTTCAGCTTTCCTTTGGGAAAGAGGCAGGGCTTCATGTTCTGCTGTGTTTTGCTGTCCTCACTGCTGCAGCCTAATCAGACCTCCAACATGAAAATGAAATGGAGAAGTTGGATTTTCACTGCAACACCTGATTTGATCTGAATTGGCCCTAAGGAATAAAGAGGGGAATAAAGCATAAATTTCATATCCTTGTGAGATTCCGATTTCCGCAAAGCAGGTCATTCAAGCCATGAGGTGCCTAAATGTGTCAGATGGTTGGAAAGACTTAGAAATTGTTGCAGTTCCAATGATGGAAAAGTAGGGAGATTTTGAATCTGACAACATACACTTTTGAAGAAGTATATCTAAGCATATATTTTTTTAACAGGTGCAGTTAGTTAAGATTTTATACAGTTTCATTTTAACGAAGGGAAGGAAATAGCATGAGCAGGGTTGATAGAGCCATCAGAAGCATTCCTTAACTACTCTGTACCTTTATATCTTCACAAACACCTACAGGTGTCATGTAGTTCAGAAGATAAGAGATAAAAGTAAACTGATTCTGAACTACAATCGCTGTTGTCATTAAGTATGAAACATGGAATTATTAAAGATTAAAATCACGTGTCACACTGTGATTTCTCCCTCTTTGTTCCTTTTTATTTTGCCTTGGGTTAGAGATCAAGAATAATTGAATATCAGGCTGCACAGATAAGCAGCAAACTGCAGCTCAGTGTCCATTGTGCAAACTGCCTCATCTTCACTACACCTGTCTGAAAAACAAGCACACTCATTTGCTCTGAGATTTTTCTCTGATGAGCATGTTGTTTTCAGTCTCGCAGGTAGATAAAAATCTGTTTTTGCAGGGTCATGGTCCATGTCCCTCAAGTGTGTTCCCTTGAAAGCGGTGATTCAAATGTCTCTGAAATCATGCCACTTGGGTTTTTTTTTATCCCACCCACACTTTTTTGGTACAGAGAGGTCCTATCTGTACCACATCTATACAGGTCAGATGTGTGAGACCTTGTTCTCTTTTAATGATTGACGAAGTCTAATGTTTACTTGAGAATTACTTGCACAAAGTTAAAGGGTCATGACACACACAGCAACAAAACCTGTACATGGTTATGTGTTTGTATTAAAGAAACCTTTATCTTCCTCATCTGATCTCTTAGTAAGCTGTTGACCTGGTGCCAGTGCTTTGCAGAGTTTTGAGATTGAACAGCCTGATTGCCATCAAAGGCAAGCAGGGGCAGAATCATGGAAGATGATTTACTCCGTGTACTGCCACCAGACTCCCCAACATTCAGTTAGGCTCCTCATATCCACCCAAACCCCCCCCATGTGAAAGGTTGGAACGCTATCAAGATACTATAGTATACCAATGGTATAATTTTCAGTACTGTCAAAATACAGATTCTCTTCTTTGTGTAAACTAATACAGAGATGCAGTATCGAGTTGATGTACCGTAGTGTACAGAATGAGCCATCAGTGTCAGTATTTGGAAGAAGAAATTAAGGTGGGATAAATGGCAAACACCCATAGTGGGGAAGGAAGCCAGCGAGCATGGAAAAAAAAGTGTGCACTGTTTTCACCAAGAAAGATGTGGCCACAGCCGGTTTCATGTCAACAAGTGTAACTGGTTTGTACACCAAGAATCAGAGAAAGAAGGACACGTGTTTTCTTTCTTTTCTTTGCTCTAAGTTTTTGAACCATGCCAGGTTTTCTGAGATATACGAAACCCATATTAGTCACAGTTCTGTTGACTAAACAATGTCATACATGCTATAATGACATCTATTACCAACAGCTTAGTATATGTGTTATATATATATAAAAAACTCACTGGCATACATAGTACATGTATATTGTACAATATTTCAGTACATTGTACTGAAATGTTAGAGAGGTAAGAAGGTATGAAAAATGAGATACCACAAAGGCTAGTGAGAGGTATTTTTAATTGTTCTTTTTCATACATGAAGAATGTAGTAAATATTGTTTTTTTTCTTTAATTTTCATTCCATTGTGACAGCTCACCACCTCTGGGTGTACAATATGTTTGTGTACATGCATGTGTGCTTGTTGTCCAAAGAAAAACAGGTATTCATGTTTATTTAGACAAACGAAAGATAAAGCATTCCCTGTTGGTTTGAGCAAAACAGTTAAAACTCAGTTGTTACACCAAATAGTTAAAAAGCTCAAGACACTGATGGTTTCTTACGAAATATTAACATGTTGGTCTTCCCAGGATAGCAACAATATGCAACAATATGTCTAGGTTGATGCATATTCTTTGTAAGGCTTTGAAATTACAAAATGAACATTTTTACCGCTTGCCACATTTAATAGCCCCTTTATCCATCATTTTTGAACCTCTGCACAAAGTTACAATGTTGCATAAAGAAATCAATTTGGCTTTTGCAGAAAGGCTTTTCTTTTATTTATCTCTGGAGGTGCAGAGGCCCAGAAAACCCTGCCTGTAAGAAATGCAAAAAATGGAAGGACTGAGCCTCACCCTTTAGATCATAAGTGGAATGGTAATTGTCTAAGGGGCTAGAAAGCCATTAATCAATAAGGATTAGCAAATAGAGCAAGAATTTTGAAATGGCAGTTCCTCTTGCCAAAATCCTGCACTAATTGACAGGCTCCTCAGGCTAGGTCACATGGACAAGGGGATTTGGCCACTTTCACAGGATTTGTATACCTTTAT
Organism: Acanthurus leucopareius; assembly: GCA_029814765.1. Taxonomy (NCBI): domain Eukaryota; kingdom Metazoa; phylum Chordata; class Actinopteri; order Acanthuriformes; family Acanthuridae; genus Acanthurus; species Acanthurus leucopareius. Next base: position 1,752,313 of record JAQMCX010000043.1, on the reverse strand, counting down.
TATGGTCTTAGGTAAAGCTCTGTTGTGGGAGTCTGTGGTCTCAAAAAGTAGATTAAATTAAGACCTCTGTGGGGTTTATCAGGACAGTCTACATTTAGCCGTCTTGGTACCTGGTTTTTAATATCTGCTGTATGAGCACTTACATGTTCCTGTTATTATTCAAGTGATGAGCATAAGATAATAATTCAACTGAGAGTGAGGTCAAACACCACCTGTATTAAATTATGGAGCAACACTGTCAATAGCTACGCCCTTAGAAATAGAATAGTTCCCTTTTCTAAAGAATTATCACCCACTAACATACCACTCATTGGCTGCACACTGTCCCTGGGCTGATATACACTATTTTTCTTTTTTTTCTGCCTTTTCTCCTTTTCTCCTGTTTATCTCCTATGTCTTACTCTTTCTTGTCCTTCCCTCGCCTCAGTTAAAAGAGCTAGTTTCGTCCCACCTTGTTATCTTGAAGCTTGTCTTACATACTATTTTTTTGTGTGTGTGTGCATTACAAATCAGTCTTAAAAGGGGTATAACAAGCGCTCTAATTAGGGTATTGTTGAACTGACTTGATGTTCTTTTCTTCTGTCTATAGTATCCATGTCATTCACAGATATTGTGGTTCCCACGAAATTCAAGGCATAACTCTACAAAAAGATAACAAACAAAACAAAACAAAACAAAAAAGGTTCACTGTCATCCCTGGCCTTCGTCCCAAACAGGTGCTGCACCTGTACAAAGCTTTGCTCCTTAACCCTGCTCTCTCCAGCTTCAGCAGAGGCCATATCTCTGGTAGCATCAACGTTCCCTTCAGCTCAGCCTTCAGCCCTGATGGTGAGCTTGTGCAATGTCCTGCAACAGGAATCCTCCAGAGTTACAAAGGACGTGTCATTGTGGTCATTAGCCACGCCATGAAGAGTGCTGCTATGGTGAGAGAGCAGTGTTACACACACATATACACACGTACACACCTGTGTAAAACACAGAAGTTTCCAAAATATTTAAATGTGAAAGTTTGAACACAGATACACAAACTTGTGCATTACATAACCTACCTACCCTAACTCTTAGATAGAGAATAAAGCTATTTAAATGTATCTCCTATTATTTCTATGCTGATTATATTTCATTGGCATCCACCATACGCACCTATGTCAAAGAGCTACTTCACCTGTATGTCACAGACAGGTCCCTACGGTCCTCCCCTCAGGGCTTGCTAAAAGCTAAAGGAGATTGTACTTTTCAGGGTTGAAGCACCTGCACTTTGAAACTTAACAGCTGCTGGGTGTCACTGGCAGGTGAATTCCATAAGGGCAGGTCCCTCATGAGGTCATGCTATTGTATGAAATAACTTTCAATCAAATTTTTTGTGTGAAATTACTCACCAACACAGATAAAGCAGCGTGGTTGTGCAAGGTTCTGTGTTTGAACCTGCCTGGCTGGTAATTTTGTATGGGGCATTTGCGTGATCTTTAGTTCCTGCTTCTTTTTTTTTTAAGGGTGCTCTGGCTTCCTTTCACAGTCCAAAGATATCTGGGTCAGGTTTCTGGCAACTGACGGACAGGACACCATAAAATAATACATGAGTATGAGTAAATCAGGTAAACAGCCAGAAGGATTAGTGATATTTTTCATGTTTTATTGTCCTGTTGTGGAGACGTTTGGCTGTGTTTATTTTAACAAAAGTTTTGGAGTCCTGCTCTTGGCTGTTGTGATTTATATCTAGCTCAATACTGCAACATAAATTGGAGAAGTTGACGCATTTTGTTCATACATTCATTAGAAACACCCTTTCTGATTTCTGGTTTGAGAGAATGTTTTGACAAGTAGTAAATACATTGCATAGTATTTTTGTTCGTTGATGATTAACTTAATTGTAATGACTTAATCCTCTGACTTTTCATTTACACCTACATTATTTTTTCATTCAGTCCATGTGGTATTCCCCTCCTGCACATTGTATTCAGTTGGGACATTTATGCATCTTCATGGGCTAAACTAAGAAGCTGAGCCTGCTGAGCATTAAGCCTGCTAAACATCAGCATATTTGGTTATTGTTAGCATGGTTGTAGACAGTTGGGTTTTTTACCATGGAAAAAAACATAATGGTGGATATTTGGTAAGTGAATGTGTAGCAGCACAAAGCAAAAGGCTTGGGCGAAGGTAAACAAAGATCAGAGGTAGTGCTGTTTAATAGATATGCCTTCAGCCAATCACAACGCTGGCCTTTCTGATTTTAAACACCTGTACTAATCGCACTGAAGTATGAAAACAGTAACTGAACAAATGAAGAATAATCCGGTGTGGGTTGTCATTAGGTGTGCTGGATGGTGCAGTGTGGTACAGTGTAAACACAACACACTAATTAAAATGAGACTGAGATGTTATGTGTTCACAGCATCTCATAATTACATTGCAAATGATTATATCATGTATTAATATATGACAGAGGCACTGTTTATTTCATTGAATATTTTCAGTAGAATTCTTCATGGGAAGGGAACTCTGATGCACAGGATTGAAACCTCCAGTATCTCCCTCATAAACAGAATACCTGCTAAGGTATGCTAAGTTATAGCAGACCTGTGTGATGTGTGTGGGGGTGTGTTGGGTTATTGTAGCCTGGTGTTTGGAAGTAATTTAAGCAAGGTAAACTTTGTGGTTGCCCACACAAAATGGCACTGCACATCATTTTTAATCAGAGGGTGCAGATTTATCAACATATCTATCTGCTGCCCTCACATGTCTGTAGGGATTTAATGAACTTAAGAAAAACATTTCAAACAGTCTGAAATAGCCTTTAAATATATCTGCTGGCTATAGAGGGCTTAATTAAAACAAAATTAGCAAAGTAGATTCATGCTGCATCTTTGCATGTCTCATTTGAATGAACCTTTTACCAGTTTGTGCTTTTACTTCATCCTATTTTACAGGCAACAAAATACCACACAGACAGGAAAAGCAGAATGTGCCTTGCGTGTTTATAAAAACTTGCTATAGGGAACTATTATTGTGATGAGTTTTGGTTTCTCCAAAATACTGTATGTTCTCATTAGTGTTAGTAAATCATTCTAATGTAAAACTTGACTGTGTCTTTGCCTCTTTTGTATACGACACTAGCCGGAGCAGGAATAGTATTTTCCATAAATCATTATCTTTAACATTTCAGTGCACAAAAATAACTTTGCTCGCTTCAGCATAAAAGAGCGAGAACTTTATTGATCATCATAAATTCTCCTTTTGTGCTCTCTTAGAATAAATTAGCCAAACTTAGTCTCAGCAGGGATATTTCTGCAGGCAGTATCCCAGTTTAGAAATGATGTCATCATTCCATATGTTGAAAAGAAAAAAAAAAACTAAGTCGACCTCTTTTTTTCTGCAGCAACCTCAGCTTCTAACCTGGTCACAAAAACTCAAAAAAATATTCATCACAGTGTAATAGAGGAGTTCATCTTCAGGGAGAGTGGCTTGGAAAAGGAGCTATTTGTGACACAGAAGCAAGTATGATGAGTTTCATCATCACAATGATTGGATCTTTTGAATTTTGTGTAAGTAAAATTTTAAAATGTGGTGATTTTTAAGGAGACACTCAGCTTGTGTCATCTTGACCAAGACCACAATTCCTCATCTGAGTTTCAAAATAAACTTCAGTTATTCATCAGACCTCTTAGTGATGCAGGTCACAAAAACAAAGGTCGATAAAAGGAATCAATTGGGCCTCAGTGCCATTCACAGCTCTGTCAGAGTGGATGGAAAATGTTCACCTGATGTTGGGTTTTTACTGCTAAGATATATTACCTGCCCAGAGAATTCACCAGTGTGTTTGTTGCTGCTGTTTACATTCCACGGGATGCAAATTCAAAAAATGCACTCCAGGAATTGTAAGAGGTCATCAGCAGTCACATGGCAAAACAGCCAGATGCTGTGATTATTGTTGTTGGGGATTTTAATCAAACGGACCTCAGAACTGTTTTGCCTAGATTCCACCAGCACGTCCACACCTCCACCAGAGGAAACAACACACTGGACCATGTCTACACCAATGTTCCTGGCAGCTACAGAGCCCACCCTCGTCCTCATTTTGGCCAGTCAGACTACAACTCCCTGCTTCTCCTGCCTACTTACATCCAGCTGACAAAAAGGGTGAAACCAAATGTAAAAACAGTTAAAGTGTGGACAGATGAAGCTACAGCAGCTCTACAGGACTGTTTTGAATGCACAGACTGGCAGA
>JAQMCX010000043.1:1605218-1738859 GCA_029814765.1 Acanthurus leucopareius | reverse complement strand
GTGTGTGTGTGTGTGTGTGTGTGTGTGTGTGTGTGTGTGTGTGTGTGTGTGTGTGTGTGTGTGTGTGTGTGCGTGTAGGTGTGTGTGCGCGTGCATGTGTCTCTGTGTCTGTGTTTGTGTGTGGTAACAAAAATTCAGCAGGGAGATATTACCTATGTTAAATTTTTAGTGCATTTTACACTTTTGGAGCATCCGAACAAAACATTCAAACAAAATTCTCATCTTCTGCTGTTTTTTCAACATTGTTGTGTATCATAATATGCAAATTTACCAAGACTCCATTTTTGAGTAGTTCCTAAAATTAACTTTTCGTTGCCATGAACACTTGTGAAAAAGAAAAAGTAAAATCTGAGCCATGAAAGGATAAGTCTGTCATTATTCTGTATTTTTGTTATTGTCAACAAAACCCACGAAAGACCAAAAACCAAGAAAGCACTGCGACTGCACATCACACCTACATGTGCCTGTTAGTCCAGTGCAAGTATTTCCATCCAAAAAAAATCTTTACAAAAAGAGTATTTTCTCTGACACAAAATTAGTTTTTGTGTCCATACATGCAAGATGAGTTATTAATTTTTTTTCTAAATGACAAACTCTAATATATCATTAACAATGCAAACAACTTATTTTGTTGCTGATCGGCCTGATACTGTGCTTGGGTGTATAAGTGTGATTAAAAAACATATAAAAATAGATTTTAAGTTTGCAGTGATTACCATCACGGTTAGAGCTAAATCCCAAACACCTCTCACTGCCAGAGCCATTTGAATTCAATTCTATTTTTTGGTTTTGATGGAGATCAGCTAAGTGAAACAAAGACTGATGATGCATTTTGAATGTAATTTGTGTCAAAGTTTATTGCTTGGCAGAGAGCGTGGAGTGACATGTGGATAAACAACAGTCTGGTGGAGCAGCAATTTGTGTCTGTTAACAGAAGCCAAAAAGATAATTACCTTGAGACGAACATATTCATACTTCAAATTAGTGGGACTAATTTGTCATCTTGTAAAAATGGGCAAGAGTTCCTCACAATCTGCGTATTTACTCTAATATGAAAGTATGATGGCTGCAATAAAAGTATAATATAGGTATAATATAGCTTGATTTACATACTTATCACCTTAAATTGTGTATGCTTTAAATTCTGTATCTACCTGTACGCATTAATGCATGGTGCCCCAACTGCTATGTACTGAATCTGAAATCTCTGATCTCAACCATTTTTACTGGTTTACAAAGTTGAGTACTATTTTTTTTCATGTGGTTAGCTGAAAGATTAACTGTGTGAACATGGAAACTGACTGCCAACTGTTCACATAATTGCATAAACAAAGTCACTTTTCTGAATCCAAAATAAAAATGATAATGGACATCATCTGTTAGGTAAGCAACACTTCTTAATATGGCAGGTTTCAAGGAAACGCAATTCTTCACAATTCAGAGGAAGAAATAAACAAATTTGTGGCAATTTGGTCAGCAGTCACCTGTCAGGAAGCTTATGAAGATGAATTGTCACACAGTTAAGTGCAAAAGTTTGGTAAAGAGAAGATTCAACTCATTCAAACTGGAAAAGGAACGATAAGAATCTGATTATGCAACAAGTTACTGTGTTTTCTGTGTTGCTGTACATTTTTTTGAGTAATGAGCATTGTTTAATGTGAAAGTTGTCGCTTATAATGACGAACACACCAAGAATCATCATTCAGCTTTTGAGCATCCCACTGCTATATGGAGCGTTTTTAACATCTTCCATCTTGTTTTAATTTTACGGCCCACAACCTTTTTGTTTTGGTTCACTCTCACTGTTCTCATCAGCACTGATAGAAGACACAGCAGCTAATTTTAGTGAAACACCCACAGTGAAGTGTACCTGCTTAGCAGTAAACAGCATTCAGTCAAAGTCAGAATCTAGCTGGTGACATCAGAGGGATATTTGTTGCTAAAGAGCCAAAAGTTTTCTCAGGAGTTGGTGGAAACTAAAATAGATCTGAAAAGGAGACTGAATGTGGGACTTTCTTTTTTCTGGTGGCCAGAATTATAATTTTGAGTAAATACTTTAATCATTCCATCTATCCTGGATGTGTAAATTGGCAACTGTTTGCTAACAGCTTATCCAGAACTACTTTATGATGTGATAATATTTCAGTGCTGTATTTATAGCTTCAAGCGCTGCCCCCATGTGGCCAAAACATTAACTAATTAAAAGTTTACAGGTTTGCTTACTAAATACTTTGACATTTGTAAAGTCCTTTAAGTTCATGTGTGATCAAGTTAAAAAAAGATGCAAAATGATGATTTCCCATCAATGAATTCAACCTAAGAGGTATATGAAACTGTGTGAATAAACTTCTTATATGTATGTTGGGGAACTTGCATGTGTTTTCACAAGTTGTAAAAAAACTTTTGAGAATTAACTTTAAACTGAAAAGAATGAAAAGTGAGCTCTTACTGTGCACGTCTCCTCTCTGTTTGGTGACCTCCTTCTGGATGGTGTTGTCCACTGGTGTGACCGGTGGTGGTGGAGGGGGGAGTCTGGTGGGAGCCACTGGCTTGGGTGGGATGTAGGGCTTGCGTGTGGGTGCTGGTGGCCTCCTGGTCGGGACAAAGGGCTTCCAGGTGGGAACTGCTGGCTTGCGTGGAGGAGGGGTGGCCCTCTTTGGAGGCAGAGGTGCTTTGGTGGTTGTTGTCGTAGTCATGGGGGCGGGTGTTGATTTGGGAATAACGGGGAAGATTCTCTTTTGAGTCACTGGTGGGCGGACGGTGGTGGTCCTCCTCTGATCCATGTCGGGGATGCGGTTGTGATGATTTGGAGGCGGTTTGCCTGGTCTCGGGGGGTCAATAACCACTTTAGGAATGGCTGAAATAATCAGAGAATGCAGATGGAGCACTGAAATATGAGCACTCAGGAGTTAATGAGGCATAGAATTGCAGACTAACTGTGATGATTAGCCTGACTTTTTCAGAGGAGAGCTTTCTTTCATCTACTGAGACTTCTGATATCTATTAACTAAGTGTTAGAATACTAAAACAAATTGGGTGTCTCAAATCTCACTAAGGAAAAGCTTAAACCTGCCAGACAGGCTAAGAAAATCAGCACACTCCCAGCTCATGTTCATTCATTTGGGGCTCTTTTTAAAAAATTCTGGACATAATTTCTCCAATGGGAGCATTAAAAGCGAGACAGAGGGATGGCTTCATGGCCACATGACCTGTGGCTTCACAAACTAACCCACAAAGACGCCCCACATTCAGTGAGTTCCCTCTTTTGTGAAATCAATATTGCCTTCTGAGGGTGGCTTTTTTATCCGTTCATGTGTTCGGCCTGATTAGTAATTCTTTGTGCGCTCATAGCCAGGGGCCTCGCAGCGCCGGGCTGAAGCTGCTCTGTGTGTGTGGAATGATCTCCGCGCTCAAACAGGCTGCTGTGCCCTGGAGATCACCCTCGCTCTGCTGATGTCATCAAAGTTACACCTCCTTTCCTTTGTTCCTCCACACATTCTTCACGTCAGGAGCAGAGACTGAGACTGGGTGGGTGGGGGTGGGGGGTTGTTGTTGTGATGTAGTGAGGTGGTGGGGTTCGTCCGGTGAGGAATGGAAGTGGACAAAAGGCAAGCGTATTGAACGTTTTGAACTCAGTTATTGCCTTCTCAGGTTGCAGGCAACTTTGATATGTGACACACAAATAGGATATTGCAACTTGACTCCCAAAACACTTGTGGCTCACACACCCCTGGGGCAGATGACAGGGTGAAGTATTTGCAGTGCACTATGCCAAGAGGCCTCCTCCGTGCTCTATGGATTGTGACACCAGTTGTGTCTGTTAGTGATTTAATAACTGTGAGGCAATAAATGACTTCTTGTCGGCTGAGGTGCTGTAAAAACTGCTAACGCACAGACGAATAAACTGTGCGTCAGCAAGCATAACTACCAGAATAAGAAATATTTCACAGTATTTAACATTCATATGTCAGATGTGATATTAAGTATTTCATAGTTTTGATGACTCCTCTTTTTTTTTGCTGGATTAAATGGCCAAATGTCAAAAAAAATGGAGGCACTCTGGGCACACTTTTTAAGGGAGCAAGCTGATATTAGTAATGACTGACAGCCATTACAAAGAAAGGAATTTAAGTGCACACTCTGTGCTTGCAAGGCTGTTCCTCCCTCTCTCTTGCTTTCCTACTTTTAAAAGAAACACAGGCAAAGAAAACAAAAATGTGAGGCCCCGTTCCTCCTTCAAGAAGTGGGAATCACGGCTGGGGTTTTGTTCTCATTTCTTACGTTTGCAGTCGTGGCCCATCCCCCTGTAGCCGTCTTTGCATTTGCACTTGTATGAGCCCGGCGTGTTGTAGCAGGTGGCGAAGCTGCTGCAGTGGCTATGACCTAAAGAGCACTCATCCACATCTGAAAGTTAATGGAAACACAACAACATTTAGCATCTTAGTGCAAGAGTAAAAACCTTGAATTATAAGAGTGGAATATCAAAGGCTAATTGCTTCACATCCATTTGAAGGGGGGCTCGAAGTTTCTGTCACATGTTCAGTAAGTGAAGGCATTTAAATGACTAACAGTGTTCCCTCTCTGAATGCCAGAGCAAAAATAATTATTAAGAGGTCTTTGAAGTACCGTAGAGGCAACTGTGAAGCTACCACCGCTTTTTTTTTAAACATTTGTTCTAAAAAATAAATTAATGCATAAATAAAGATGGGAGATGATGTATTTTCCAGATGCTGAGATCCAAAAAAAGCATGCAGATTAATGTAGGAAATTGTTTAAATTATTAATAGGTATGGTGCACATCAATGAAGTGCACTGCTGAGGCAAAGTTTAATAACATGAAACGGAAACAGCGGTTTGAGTTAGTTTCACAGCAGTTTGGTGGTACTTCATTAAATCTTAAAGAACCTTATAAGTGAACTGTTTTCCATTCTTCCTTTACTTTATTTTCTTTGTTCACCTCTTAAGCTGCAAAAATATTTTGCAAACGTAAAAGAACGAAATTCCTAATCCTTCTTCATAAGAGATCCTGAGGCGACTTTTTCATTAATGTATCTTGATCTCACAAGCATTTTTAAGCATCAGTTGTATGTTTGAATCTTCTGCTATGCTGGAACTACAAACCAACAATATGGAATATGTGATATTTGACCTCGTAAATATAGTGAAGTGGAAGTATAAAGAACCATAAAATGACAGTGCTCAAGTAAAGTACAAGTCTGTCAAGACTAGTTTATTTTATGTAATGAATAGCTGGTTGGTAGTGGGTAGGGTATCTTCCAAAGTTACAGTCTCTTTAGTGCCAAAAACAGCTCTATCTTTTCCCCAGACTTGACTGCAGTTAAAGGCAGAGTATGGAATTTCAGCCACTAGAGGTCAACCAAACAAAAGACACAATTTAATGATATATGCAGCATGGGGTTATTAAATTTGTTTGTTTTATTGTTATACAACTACCATTGTAGATAAATGTCTGTCTGTCTCAAGCAGAAATGTTCAGTTGTTTTTGAATTTAGTCACATTTGTTAGCTTCCTTTCTCACACTGTCACTGGTGTTACCCTGGAGTGTGTTAGGTATGTCTGCGTTGGTGAAAGGAACTGTTATATAACCTTGAATAAAATTACAGATTTCTCTTAGTTTCAACATAGTTGGGAACATTTGGGATAATTTAAGTACATAACCAACAATAATTGTGATTTCTGTGAGTGAAAACTGTTGCAATGCACATATGAGAACAGTATCGTCTTATTGTGAGAGTTTGCCATCTTTTCAACTTGTTCCTGATGTAACAGCAGCATGTACATCACCGAAAACAACTTGGTTCTGAGTCAAAACATCTTTGACCTTTGTAAGTTTGAAGAGAGCCTCAGTGTGGAGCCTCACTGACAGTACCTATACACTGGTATTTCCCATTGATGTATTGCAGGTCGAAGCCTTCGTGGCATTTGCAGATGTAGCTACCAAAGGTGTTGATGCATTTCCTGAACCTGGGACACACTGCTATTCCTGCAGCACACTCATCCACATCTGCAGGAGAAAAAAAAAAAACAATCATACAAACATAAAAATGATATCTTGATTTATTACCTATTTCCACTGATTGTTCTTGGTTGCATATAGTTTGCGTTTGGAATAACACAATGCAGTAAAAATAAATATTAAGGTAAAAAGGTATCTTAATCCAGGACTAAACAAGCATGTCCATTTGTACCGGAGGACTTTTTCACCTTTCACAGTTAGTATTCATGTATTAACAAAGCACATTTTGTATTCAGTTCAGTGAGCAGAATACAATGCACACTACCTTGTTTCATTATTTAAAGACCTTTTCTAAGTGTCTCTGTTGATCACCTCTGCAGGCATGTGACCATTAATATTTAGACAGAGAGGCTCAAAGCGTTTGCCTTAAAATTGTTAATTTATTTGCTGCATAATGCAGCTGAGGCACCGTGGTGCTACAGGGACAGTTGTTTGAAAGGACCTTAAAAAACAGACACCTGGACCAGCTGGGGAAAACCGTGGAGTGAATTAAGTGGGCAGAGGTCTCTCATCCCTTAACAACAACTGTTGAGGTTCTCATCAGCAAGGCACTTAATCCCAAACTGCTCCAGTGAAGCTGCTTTTTAATGGCCAACTGTTGAATTATTCAGCTTCTGTCAGACGGCTGGTGAAGTATTTTGTTTTACACAAAACACACATGCACCTTTAAATGCAGTCATTGTATCGTGCACGAAATGTAATATTGCATACAAATACCTGCTTTTTGAATGTTTAAATCTGGCTTTGATGTCTGCTCTGTAAAAAAATCTTTCCACATCTGATTTAAAGGTGCAGATATAAGAATTGGCAACCAATTGATTTATCGTATCAAACAAATGGGAGGCAGCATATCACCAGAGTAACCACTAACTTTGGCTACAGATAGCTGCCGTTTGCTAGTTAGCTCCGTTAGCCGGAAAGCTGGTGCTCCCAATGGCTGAATCTGTTTGAATCTGCCTGGACTGGGAGCTCTGAGCATCTGAGGAGTGTTAGTGCTTCTGCTGCTTGCAGAGGAGGGTCGAACTGTCAGGAAGGAGAGGAATTTCATATCCCAGGTTGGGGTGAATGGAGCTGGTAGGAGCACTAGAACCTGGACTCTGGCTCCAGGGCATGGAAGGTTCAAATAAGGCCAGGAGAGGCATAAAGGGGCCAAGGGGTGCCAGGAGCCAAACCCAGCCAGAAAACAACTTCTGTGTTTTTGGATTGAATAGTATAAATAGTACACCACTATTTATATATTATGGAAATATTAAATATATGTTAATTTCATGTGTCATTGTATTCCACACAAACAAAGCAATTTTTTGAGCTTATAGCTGAACAAGGTTCAAGAATTCTTAAAAAACATTAATGAACAACAAGACTGATGTGAAGTAAAATCTGATCTCTGATCAGTTTAATATGCCCATCTGAGCATGCTTGAGTCTGCAGTGAAACAGAAAACAGAGTTAAATTCATCTACCATACATGCTTCAGTAGAAAAAAGCAAATATGCAACAGCTGGTAATGTAATGTGACTTTACCTTTATATTTTGCTGTAAGTCAAGCAAGTTTCTTGATTAAGAGATCAAATTTTTTGCACTCATTAATACTTTTTTTTCTGCTGAGTTGGATAAGTAAAGTATTCTGAAGCATAATTCCTAGAAGTTTAACAAATACGGGTCCAGTACAATTTTGATGCTCTTGCATAAATGTGTCAACACATTTGGTTTCACAGCACGTGAATGAAAACTCTGCATGCATACAAAACTCTCTCAGCTCAGGTTCTGGTTACTGGAAGGAATCACCTCCATTAATATGATAAGAAATTTGCCATAAAACTCTTCATAAAACTACAGCTTCCAGGGATCCGGAAATATTCATGTCCTCACACCTGTGGCAGCCAATCTTTTTTTTTTCCATTCCTCCATCATTTTAATGATTGATGACTGTCCCATTTTAGAAATCCGCCCCCTCATTAACCAGGGCGCAGTTAAGTGGGACTGTAAGGCAGCATGGAACATTCGAGTCTGGTACAGCCTGCATTTAAACCTGACACAGGTTAACTGCCTCAGCTGGCCTCTTCATGTGTTTGTTACCCATCTGAGGAGCTGTGCTACGAGATGAAAGAAGCAGGGGAGGACAGGAGGAAGGTAGGGGGTGGGCTTCCCCTTAAACACATTTCTGCTCTGAGAGAGCTGGAGGAAGTAAGTGGAAATAAAGTTTTGGTTGACAAGGACTGTGAAATTGCTGAGGTGTCTGATCAAAGAAAGAAAAAAAGAGACATATTGGTAGATATTCTGGATGCATTTCAACTTCTCTTGCTTAGAGGGTTTGCCCGAGCTCCCAAATTGCATTTTCACTGCCAAGTTTCTTTCTTGCTCTGCCAAAACAGGCACATTTGATTATCACTCAGCAAATTTACATGGCTGAAAAGAACACATGAAAAAATACCTAAAACATTCTTCTGTGTGCTTTACACAAGTTGCTCATGAAAGAAAGTAGTGACATAAAGCTCAGTTGCCAGGCATGTGGCCATATATATATATATATAAAGCCTGGGACATACCCACACAGGTTCTTCCATCGGGGGCCAGCTGCAGCCCCGGTGAGGGGCACTGACATCGGACCTCTCCTTTCAGCACCTCGCAGCCGTACTGGCAGTTGGCCATGCCACAAGTGCGAGCATCTTATAGACACAAAGGAAACACAACACATATTAACAAGGGAGGGAAAAGTTTATAGTGCTCTCACTCTCACTTTATTTCCTCCTCACATCCACGCTTTATCCCTATCCTCCAGCCAGTGTGTAAGAGCCACTCGCCTGCCTTTTCTGATATTAGCTGAGTTGACCCTGAGGTGCAGACAACAGAACAGCACACACTCTGCCATTATTGGATTCCTTTGCTGCGCAGTCGCTCTGTGCTCACACCTTAGCCCACGCAATCCTCACCTCACCCACTTCCATTCTATCTTACAACCACAGACTCATAACCCATCTCCCTCCCTCACTTACGAAGTGCGTGCAGCTGTGCAGCACCTCTGTTTTTGAACCACGCCGGGCACATCAAGACCATCCAAAATATTAATAATAATGGAACAGATTTTGTTCAGCCTGTCTCAATAACTTTAGACCCTAAAAAGGAAATTAAAAGTGAGGCTCATGCTGCCGCTGCTACTTCAGCTGCTGCAGGCACCCTGAGGTACGGTTTGATGGCTGAGGCAGGCCAGGCTGATTAAATGCTACAGTGATCTATTGATCAAAGCAGTAGCAGGGGGAGAGAAAAGAGAAGAGAGGCAAGGTGTTTAACATTATCATGCTAACATCACACAACAACACCTAAAGTAGTTTGAGATTGCCTCAAGTGGTGAGCAATTCAGACTTTAAAAGGGGGGAAAATGAATTTTCTTCCGATAATAAAAGAACTAATTAAAATGAGGTACCGGGAGTCATGCCATCCTCCAGTGGAAACGTAAGCAGAAAATAATAGTTATCAGATGGGAATCAAATCACAGGGAGACATGTAAAGGCATTGACTCCTTTTCTGTGGAATACCTTGGGGCAACCAGTGAGAACTGTACAATCACTTGAGGGTCCAAAGATTGTGTTTCTTTCACATTTTTCATTAAAGCCCTCTTTAGGTTCTTCACAGGGGTTCTTTAGACTGCGGAGCTGATTTAATGAAGCAGATCAACACAGGGCTTTAATCAAAACAGTCTATCAAAAGGATTGTGAGGTTGCTGTCAGGGGTGCTGACACAAGTGGGAAATGTACATATAATAGAGAGCATATGTCATCTGCATCGCAATGCACAGGCAGTCAGAGGAGAACATTTATAGTGAGGAGAAGAAAGGCTTTACAGGAGCAAATCCAGGCTACAAAGCACACGGAGGATTCTAAGAAAAAAACACAACACTGAGAAAATAGATTGGGAATGAAAATATCCACATTTTAGATGGCAGTACAAACAGTGTGTACAATAGAGACATAAGTGTGTGTGTGTTTCTGTGAGAGTCAGACTCACTTCCACAGGTCCCGTCGGGCATCAGCATGTAGCCGTTGAGGCAGTAGCACTTGTAACTCCCATATGTGTTCATGCACCTGTGTTTACAAGGCCTCGGCTTCAGCCCACACTCATTCAGGTCTGCAGACAGAGAGAGGCAGCATGAGTGGACTGGAGGACAGACAGAGAGAGAGAGACCCTCCTTCATAGAGGTGAAATTAGTCAGAGGGCAAAGGTGAAGAGGTCAATCCTGTCAAACCTCACCCATCCATTAACTTGTCTGTCTGTCTGTCTGTCTGTGTGTTAATGTGTGTGTTTTGAAAGGGGGCGGGCATGTTTTCAAGGAAGTGAAGAGTTGCCATGTTCTGACAAGTCTGCAACTTCCCTCTTTGATGGTTTAACAGGAAGCCAGTGTCAGCTGTCAACCTGCCCATTAAATGCAAGTGATAAAAGATGCTATTAAACCCTCTGACTCACCACCAGTTCATGTGGTGGTGGCTGCTCCATCTAGCTCTCTTTGATAAGTTCATACAATTCCAGTATTCTTATGCAGGCATAAAATTATAGAAATATCACAATAAGAGCCTATGAAAATCCTAAATTATGCTGTCAGACTCTGCAGCAGGAAGGACTCCTGGGAGAATAAAATATGCCCTGAACCCCAAACCTGTCAAATCCATCACTCCATCTATTATCTGTAACTGCTTATCCTTTTCAGGGTCACAGGGGCCGCAGCCAATCCCAGCTGACATTGGATGAAGGTGGGTTGCACCCTGGATAAGTCGCCAATTCATAACAGGGCCAATGCACAGGGACAAAAAAAAAAAATACACACTTACATTCACACCTTCAGGCAATTTAGAGTTGCCAGTTGCTCTACCTGTGTGTCTCTGGACTGTGAGACATAAAGAAGACATGCAAACTCAAAACAGAAATTCTAGGTTTGAGCCCAAAGCTTCTTGCTGTAAGCCAGGTGATAGTGCTCACCACCGCACTAAGATGCCCCCCCCACCTGTCACATACTTATGCAAATACAAGTCAGCAGACATTTAGACTCAAACTCAATGTAACTAATAATATTATTAAACTCTACACTCAGTTTATGCATTTTAGTAGCAGCTGTGTATTTTCTTTCACAGGAACCAATTACAAATACATCTAAATGAAACAGAAGCACCATTAATGATGTTAGTTACACCTGTGCACTTCCTGCTATGAAGCATCAAAGTGCCCTCAGTGTTAAGGGTTTATTATGGCTAAATTAGATAAATATGTTTATGTTTGTTTATTTCTTCTTACTGTAGATTTCAAGCAAATCATTTTTAAAGGATTTTAACTAAAGTGAAGCGACATTAAAACTGAAGTCAACAACCAACCAAGAGACAGACAGCTCTGTAGTCCTTGTGCCAGAGCAGCAAACACCCTAAGAACGTTAATCAGGTCTTCATTCTACACAGGTACCTCAGTTCCTGAGCACCCTGTCATGTCCCTGAGATGACTCACTGACACTGCTACCTCCAATGGAGACGCCATTAATGTTTTTAGTTTCATGTGTACCTGAACTGCCTGCTATTAAAAGTCAAAATGTTCTTCATTAAAAATGCTCTCAGTGGCTGAAATAAATTAGTTTATTTCTGACTGAATAGACTTTGCTGAATACTTGAATCTTAATAAATGAAAATGAACCAAATGAGCTGGAATCTTGGACATGTCGTGGCAATAAATGCACAAATAACTAAAAACATTTATGACGTACATCTTCCACTAAAGTTTTCCATGTATTTTCCATCTTGCTGGGGAGCAAAGCGTTAAAAAACCCCCAAAACAAACAAACAAAAACTAGAAGAGATTGATCGCTCTTGCACTTTTTTCAAAGAAGAGCTGTTTTCAGAGGTATAATTTTCTAACTTTACTTAATAAATATGTGTTTTCCCTTCAGGTGTACTGGGTCCAGAGGCCTGTTATTGTGCATGGTGTCACTCAGGGACAAAAAATGAGATGGAGAATTATTAATGGAGCATCGCAGGAGTTCAGGTTGGGACAGAAATCATTTTAGAGTATATTTTGTCGCAACCGTCCAGTTATTATTTCCACCCATTATTTAGAAGGTCCATAACCCCTCCACATCCCAAACACCCTCTAGCACTGACCATTGGGTGTGGTGTCAAAAGAAGTACCCTGTGGTCATCTTCTTTTCATTAAATCTCATGCATCTGAGGCTCAGCCACGGGGTTGTAAGCTCGGGGACATTTGCTCCTGAGCATCACATGAGCAGAGCGGTAATAACTAATGTGCATGTCACATTTTAATAAATGTTCAAACTCATCATAGGTGTTCTAAATAAAACACTAAACCTGTGTCTTCCTACAAAATCAAGTCAAACTGTCTGATATGAAAAAGAAAACAGCATTCCAGATGCACATTGTTGGTAATAGAATATTGATCATGCTGCTATTAGTTGTGGTAGAGAGAAATTAATTACTCTCATCACTGTAATTGAGAATCTTTGTCGTGTACTTGTTCTATTTCAGTTCTCTTTAATAATTGAAGTAGATGCCTGATTCTCTCTGCAGTCATACTCAAAGAAAGACAAGGATTAGACAGTGGCCTGGAGTTGTGCTGTTCCAACACAGAGGATGAATTTTCATTTCAGTTTGCTATAAACCTCTTTTTCTTCTTAGTGCAATGTTGGAGATTACATTTTCTCATGAAGGAAATAGTGTCACTACAGTTGCAGAGCATCGCTGAATTGAAAAAGGACTGGACGGTAAGACATGTTCATGCTGAATTGGTAATGGTTACCAGATCATCCGCTCCTGGCCTCAACTCCTGCTCACCACCATTTTCAAAAGAACATTTCTCCAGTATGTTTGAAAGTGTATTCTAGATTTCTACTTTTTAAGATATCTGGGAAAAGAAACAGTACCTCTGCTTCAACATGACGATCCATGTTCAGTTTAAATTCATGTAATTATTAATTAAGAAAGAACTTAAGATGAGATCTCAGATAAAATAACACTGTAGCTCTATCACTTATGATTCCTTCAGTGTGAAAGTTTCTATATTACTGAGCTTTATTTTTCTGGATGTTTGAAATATTCTTTTAGACTTAGATTTTGACTGGTTGACATATTTTAAGGCCACTTTTGGCCTTGTTTTGGTACCTTTACACCATAAAAGTCCATTGCAAAGACTTATATCTAATGAATATTTAGGCGGTGCTTTGCAGACTTATAGACACTGATGAACACAAAGACATTGATTGGAGTGAATATATTTCACATTTCACACGTTCTTTCCTGCCCCCGAAAATCCAACTTAAACCTTCACTGGAATCCACCACACTGGAATAATGACAAGAGCTCTAAGATATATAAATAACTTCAACTATGAAGATCACCTCCTGTTTCTGGGATACAGTAGAAGCATCACAAATAGACCTCATCTCACTGTACAGCACATGAGGGGCCGCTTTCGCCTTGGCTGTGTGGTGCCTTGTTTAGCCTCATGGACATATGCAGGGTGCATTCTCTGAGTGCCTCAGCACTCATACTTCTAAGAGAGGCCGCAGATTAATTTGGAGCAGATGCCCAGTTTGTGTATCCTCAAACTTCTATTAATGGCAGCTTTTGGTCTGCTAAAGCCATGTTGACTGAGAGAATAGATGTGACTGACCTTCAGCTCACTCCTGCCTGATGTCTGAAGGCTTTAAGTCATGTTCCATAACTGTAAATCCCATACGGTTCAGTTTATGATTGCATTTGTTACATGAGGGCCACTGCAATGAAATGTTTACAGCGTTACTTTCACTTAATATAAGAGCGATGATGACAAGGAGCAGACATTTAGATGTTACTGTTTTCTTTTTTGGTGCTGCTTGATTTTGAGTGAATTTCTCTCTGGGATGATAATAATGTTTTTTCATTTTTTATTAAAATGATTTGTCCTGTATTTTTCAGGCAGAAGGCTTTGCTCTGTTGTTTTTTATTGTTAAAATCCAAAACCTGCACAAGTTTCTTTCTACCACAAGATATTGTACACAGCACTCACACCTGCACAGAAACACACACACACACACATCTTCGGTCTAACTTTTTTAATTAGTGGTGTCAACCCTGTTTTCCTTCCTGGTTTCTGCACTTAGCGACTGGCATTCTCATTACTGCGATTACAGAAAACCACAGCAACACTGTCCATTGTCAGTGTGGCAGAGAAAACAGGTCTCCACTTGCCTGTTGCACTGGAAAATCAAAACAGCTTAAAAAATGTAAATGAGGAATTATTGAAATGGTCACATTCTCAGACAGAGGCAGCTCCGTGAGCATCAGCACATGCCAGACAGAAGACGCAGCCAGGGCCTCCTCTACGTAAAGAAAGACAGACAGACAAGACGGGGAGAGAAAACACAAAGGACGAGGCTGAGAGATGACACAGAGGGATGGAAAAAACTGAGATATAACAGACAAACACGACCACTGATTGACGGAGTCGACACGGCCCCAGGACTGCAGAAACCTCAGTGATAGCAGAGGTGAAGAGCCCCTCTGGGGTGTTCACTGTACGGTAGATGAACTGCTAAGATACATCTGAAGTGATGCAAAGTGGACTGATTTATTGGGTCAGCTCCACCGAGGTATGCTACGCTACATTCCCGACACGCCTCTATCACTGACAGAGAGATTAGCAGGGGCTCTTTCTTGGGGATAAGCTTGTCTCTTAAGAAGATAACACTTGGTTAGAACTTAAGGCTGTGTGCTCGCAGGGATGGAGGAGTCATGGGTGCTGAGACCATGTCAATGGTGGTTTTAAAGGGAGGGAGGAGGGAGGGAGGGAGGGAGGGAGGAGGGGTTTTTTGTATCAGGTGCTGAAAATACTGGAGAGGAAAACGAGAGCAAAGACGAGGGGCAGAGCAATAGGAGAAAAAAAAAAATCATGATGGCTCTTTGGTGCTGAGAGACTGAGTTTTAGGGCAGCGAGAGGAAGAAAGAGAGTCGGATGTAGAGTGGGAAAGATTGTGACATGCTTGGCATTCATCATGGCATTTCTACTGAAAAGCTGCTCTTGGGTGGTGTCTCTTCTGCCAAGAGGAGACAAGAAGCAGTAAGAAGATAGTTGAGAATGACATTCACTCCTCCTCAGTCTGCACAGCACCATGCATGTTGCTAAGATGAGGAAGAAGAGAAGCTTCCAGGAGGGAGGCTGTTCGACGAATCTCACCCTCCATCATTACTCTCGCCGGCTGATGGTCCACGGGGAGAAAGATAGGGAGGTGACTGGCCCACACTGGTGGGGTTAAATAGTCCAGCTCTTCTTCTTTGGACAAAAGAAAATGGGTTAGAAGGCATCGGGGGAGGAAGGGGGTTTGATTGAAGATAAAGTGGTAAAGAGTGGAGTCACAGAGAGAGAGAGAGAGAGAGAGACAGAGACAGAGAAAAACGTAGTGAGAATGAAAGGCACCAACCAATGGATTAGAACACCTCTGACCACACCACATTCCTGGAAAGTAAAGAGGGACATTATGCAGCAAAGAGGATTACACTTGTGAGAATTGGACATGAGCTGAGTACCAAAAAAAAAAAAAAAGAAAAATCTAGGGCACATGGCAGAAACAGTGGAAATGATTTTGTGTCCCTCCTCCTTCTGCCCTCTTCTCCTCTGCATTCCTTTTTTTGACGTGAGGGTGAAATAGGATCTGAGAGAATTACAGTATCTCACGGATTCAGAGGATCCCTTCTCAATTTGTCGCTGGTGGTTCAAAGGTAGACAGGAGTTACCATGTAAAGAGGCAAATTATTGCTTGACTACAAACACTTCAGCCTCTAGAATTTCAGCCCCTCCCCACTCTGTCTATCCATCTACCCATCCAACAACCTCTCCCCTGGCAGTGAGCAAACAATACCTTTTGTTAAGTGAGTGGAAGATGATACGGCTACCTCTGACTGTTCGGCATACTTTAAATCAGTCAAGCTTTGCCTTGTTGAGGGATGTGGTGGCTTAACCTCAGCAGTTACACAAGCCAACTGTGTCCTTTCCAGCTCAGGATAAAAACACTTGTTGCTTTATCTGCAAATAGGCACCATGGAGGGATATTAATTGAAGAAGTCTTAACAGATAGGAAGTGAAATTCTAACTATCACAGCTCTGTCTGATAAGAGTTTTTCTGTCTTTCAGCACAGATGTGAAAAAAGGATAAAGAAGAAGCAAAAACATCCACATTATAATAGAGTTCATTTGAACATTTTTCCTAAACCTCAAACAATGAACCTGAAAATAAGATGCAGCTAAACAGGTGGTGGACTTCGAATGGAGGCAGGCAGGAAAGTAAAAAGTCAATGCACAAAGCAGATGGGGAACATAATGTCTTATGGTCTTTGAGAACTAAAATGTCTTTAACAACCAAACAAGAAATAATGAGCTTATTAAGACAAGCCATAAAATCTATAAAAGATGGTAGAATGCATCAGTCCTGCAACAGTTTTTGTGAAAATTAAAATATTCAATTTGCCTTGACATTGTGCACAAAAGGTATTGTTCAACTTTATAGTCTTTTTTGAGGCCTTCATTGGTCGTGTTGTTGTACTTCACGGATTTATTATTATTATTACTGTCATAAGTGTATGTGGGAAAATACTTTTCTGAATTGTTTGGACAAAAGCTTAACTCACATGAAATCATAAAGCAGAAACACTGGCCCCCTTGGAGAGTTGGACCCATTCAGACTAATTCAGGCGTCAGTTCCCTTTTTCATTTCAATGTGGAGAGTTTGATTTGGCTGAGGCAGTGCAGACCACAAGGGTTTCTGGGGAAAAAAAGGTAGCAGCTCTGCAGTGGCAAGTTAAAGAGTCATCTTTTGGAGTAAAATAACGACTTCACACTGCGATTGCCAATCAGTTGATCTGCCAATCAGACAGAACAGAATTGAACAGCCCTGCCACAGGGAATACAAAGACTTAATTTAAATTTGCAAATAGGCCCACACTGACACATGGCTGTACAAACCTGCGGTGAGCACTGCAATGCCTGATTTGGTCTGAAACAGTCATAAGTCTGCATGATAATCTCATGAGATAGGAGACAGAAACTGATGGGATTAATAAATATTAGTGAATAGAACCAGTGCATAAAGTGGCAAAAGTTAAACAGACTGTGTTGTACAATCATTATTGGCAGAATCTCACTGTAATACAGTCACATCAAAAACATGACAGCAAAAATCTATTAATGTTTCCGTGTTTCACCGTGCTTGGTGATATATAACCTCAAAGAATCTGCAGAAGGTTGATGAAATTATAGATATGATCTCAACAATCTCTTAGCTTGATGTTGAGACTTTAAAGCTGCTTGTAAATCTCAGTCTCTGGTCTGTATTCATGCAACACCGTCCTGCCATTCTGCTCGTCTTGTCACTGGATCAGCAACGCAAGCAAGCTCTTGTTATAAGAACATACAGCCATACTGTTTTATATTGTAATATATTGCTTCCTTGAATACATTTTTTCAACCAGTAGTACCTGACTTGGACACTCACATTGCCAGCGAAAATGTAATTTTATTTCTGTACCATTATAATAAACGCTAGAGGGGAGTACAGCAAGTGATCCATTCAATCAGTCTTATTTCAGTTCCTGATTCCTGCTTGTGCAGGTCGGTTGAGGTAAAATATCACTTCATAGCCCTCTAATGACCTTGTTATGAAAGAGAACATAGATAAAACAAACAAGGTTTGGAGTAATTAGATGATAATAAAAGAAAATACACTGTAGAAAGACTTGAAAGCATCATCTGCAGCTGTTTGAGTGCTAACAGGAGACAGCCAGGAAGACAAACAGCGACAGAGGAGATCGATTTCTAAACCAACAAAACTAAAGTATCTGTCCACACCTAGAATGAATTAAATTCATGAGCAGATTAGTGGAAGTAATTGTAAAAGTTTGGAGAAAAGCTATAAGACTTTGCCAAGATAAAGCCGTGAAAGTTCTTGATTTTCTAAAAAAAGATACAGATACCAATTTCATACTTCAACTACGGTGTGAAACTGTGAAACTTATAGAGAAATTAATGAAATAACTGGGTGACAGACAATAAGGTAAAAGAGGAAAGCAGCATCTGTAGACTGTGCAGCTGTGTTGCCTGTAAGGAGACGTTATTCCTCCAGCACAATCTTTTAATAGTGTCTTAACAGCAGGTCAACTACTCCTAATTAAATCCACCTGCACGGAATAATCATCTTATTAAAATGATTGGATCAGCGGGGGGAGTGTGCTGCCAAATTGTTAAACAGATTACTGCTATAATGAGTTTATTTGTGCAGTGAGAGCGTATTCATCTATCCTCACCATGCTGCATGACAGATACAATTCACATCAGCACAGAAGGTGAAGAGCTTTCGGATAATGATAGGGATTCTAATGGTTGTTATTCTTGACAGGAGAGTGCCTGTTAATTCAGTGATGAACATCATCTAATTCATTCAAACAATATCCCATTCAGGTATTAAGATTATTCCTGTATGTGAAAAGCTATGAAAGAGAAATGATTTGGCAGGTGAAAAGCGCCAGCAATGAAAACAAACTTGTAGTCCTTCAAGTAAAAAGCTCTCGAAGCTGCTCAGAAAAGTTTGACAAGGAAAAACACAGCTTTGATTCTGTGAGTGATAAATTTAAAGTAAAGTATCAACCCGGCTCTGTTTAGTGTGAGCACTCTTTCACACATACTATGAGTGTTACTGAGGTGTTAAACACTCTTGTTAATCAGAGCGCTGCAGAGTCGCACATCTGTACACACTTCCTTTTCACAGCAAAAGTGTTGAATGTGTGTCTTTTGTGAGAGCGCCCAAAATATCTCTCTGACGTGCAGGCTCATGCATCTGATATTGTTACACTCGAGTCCAGTTACTGCATTCTGAGCTTCCTCCTTGGGGACATCATCATGTGCAAAAATTAAATACATATTTTAAAAGCTGCAATGCAAAACATTTTAAACTGGTGCTACCTAAAAATATTAGTTTCCCCGCTGCACTCAAAATGTGATTTAAATGAACATTTAAATAATTGGTTCAAAGGTGCTCAATTAGATATCAGCTTTCATTGGGGCTCACATTGTTTTTGTTATTTGGAAAAGAAACATTCATGGCTCATAGACACAAAGCATCTTTCCATAATGTCAATATTACTCATTTAAATTATATCAAGGCTTAAAGTTATGCATAATTTAGGGCTTTGAGAGACATCAGCTGCTGGCTGTCTGCTAGACATCACACAGTCACTGGCAGCAATGCATACTTTTTTTCAGCTCCAACCTTTTGTCTAAATAAAGTCAAACAAGGCTCCAAAAACCCAAGATGGCCGCAGTCAAAAAGCCAAATAGGCTTCAAATTGGTATTTTACATACAAACGAGTGACATTACTCTAACTGCTATTTGATTCACTTTGGTTTTTAGAGAGTGTATGCAAAGTCAATTTTGTTTAGAAACTTGTCTTAGGAAATTTATTCGACTCATTCAGCTAATCATTTTATTTAAAAGACTCATTTTTGTAAGTTTATAAGTGGTTAATATTTAAAATGTTAATTAACTTTAGATCAATATTACTTTTATTATTACAATGAGTTAATATAAATATAACAATGATTTATGATGTTTATAGTGTATCAATGTGACTACTTGACAAGAAAGCAGCTCTGGGCAACGTCTTACTCTTCTAGTAGCCTCTCCAAGATAAATGTTGACAGGCGGCATATTAGAATGCTTTGAAACACTGGCCACCTGGCACATCAATAGTAAACCTCAAATCAATGTTTTACAGAGGCTGCATTCAAATGAGAGGAGCTAATCCATGGCTTCTGAATAATTAAATTGGTTTCCATAGCTTGTGCCAGCTCAAAGCAGAATCCAAGGTTATCTTCACCTAAATAAGCTGAAAGGGCAAGTCTGCCACTCAACGCTGAGTGAAATGGTAAAGCGCTGTAAAAACGTCTCGAGTTTATTGGACAAATGAGGGTTCGATGGACACTTGAAAGTACAGTTTCATCTTAAAAGGTCTTGGAATCACATTTGTCAGATAAGTCTGTCTGAATGGTTGGCAGCAAAGTCTATTGTAGTTTGATATGGGGACGCTGATCCTTTTTCCTTCTCTTTTCGCTGCAGATTAAGACAAAGCAGAGCCGTCTGGCCAGGCAGGCAGGAGCCACCTATAGCCTCAAAATGCAGGATGAGTCATTTGGAACATTCCGGAAAGGATTTCAACACCCCCCCCACCACCGCTGCCCCTTCTCCCGAACCACCCCAAACCTTGTTTTTAATTACACACTATCCTATTCCTGTCTCAGGGCGTGAATTCCACAAGTATTTTCAAGCTGCTTGGATGCACCTCAACCTGCTTGTCACTAGAAAGCCTTAACGCTTTTCAACACGTTCAATCTGTGAGTCACTCGTGAAAATGCACGAAAAACTCAAACATCCACACACGCATGCACACACACACACAAACAGGAACAGACTCTCAGTAGAGTTGGTTTCACCCGATCGGGCCAAGTTATCTCAGGTCAGTAATTGAGATGTTATCTTCATGGGAGAGGATACACACTCGTTGGATCATTCAACACGACCTCACCACTCCTTTCCATTTGAGCTGAATCAGCTTCCCTCTCTCTCCATCTCCTCCCCTTGTGATTAAAACACCTCACTACAGTCACAGCTGGCAAACCAGCTTCCGCTCTGTAAGTAAAGGGCAGCTTTAATACGCTGCTTCTCTGTTGTGGAGATCTGGTCACGAAAGACAATGACTCCTCTGCCAGCCGCTCAGAGGAGAGGCATGTCAGCAGGCCTGTGAGTTACTTGGCTTTGAAATCATGACTGTTGAAGTAACTCAATTGTAAAGGTTGGCTTTGCATGTTTCTACAAATTGCGGATATGTAAAATTTCTTTTTTTTACTTTTTTGGCAAATAGGCTGCAACTTTGTGTTGAGAAAATGCTTTACTTAAGGTCTGATTAGGTTTAAATAAAGATTTTGGCCTAAAATGTGGCCACAAAATGTCCTCAACTTATTAAAAATACAACAGCTACCACATACTTTTAAGTGTTTCGACTACTTGTTAAAAATTCACGGTTTTGTCCCGATAAAACACATATGGAAAACATCACGACTCCTTGTTAACAATACTCACTTTTGTTGCCTGAAAATGCCTGAAAAAATGTCCCAGTGTCTTGTTAAAAATACCCAGTTTTGGTGCTACAAAGAAAGGTGAAAAATGTGCCCATGTCGGTTTAAAATCCTTCGTTTTTTCACTTACACTCTTGACCTCAAAGTGGTCTCTAAGATTGGTCTGCTGCTTGGCAGCCGTCCAGATGCCCCACCTCGCTGTCACACCACCACCACCCATCCACCTCTGAGTAAGTCAGCTCACACACGTCATGTGAACTATGTCACTTTGATATGTAATGTAGCCATGTTGGTATGATAGGCATGAAACATACACATTCAAGACATTGTGATTTAGAGAAATGTAGAGTGAACTTTCTTCTCCTGCAGCTCATCTGGGTCAAGAGAACCACATATTCTGACTCTAACTCTTTCTTTGTAGTGTTTTTTTTTCAGTTTCAGAGCCCTGCAACAAATGAAAAAGTATCATGGAACTGTAAAGTAACAGCTGTGTTTACATAGAAGCCACAGGTTCCAGGCGAGAGCTCACCTTGATTGCAGGTCTTGCCAGTGAAGCCGGGGTGGCACTTGCATTTATTGGGTCCCACGCAGTCTCCGTGCTTACAGCCGGGCTGACACAGTGCTGTTCAGGGAGGATTCAAAGAGGAAGACACGGATCAGAGCAGTGCCCTGGAAGACTACTTGTACAAGATCAGGATGACAAAGCACTTAATCCGGCTGCTTCTTGACTTGTCTCTAAATTATCTATTTACTTCACATTACAGAAATAAGACAGCATAATGCCTCATTCATATAGGAAATGTGTTTGCTTCTTTCTCCTTGTGTGACAGTGCTATTATCATTGACTAATGATAATGGAGCGGCCGTTTTCAGCTAACCACTGTGTCATTTTTTTCACACTGAACAGAGCTGGATCTTGGAAAAGTTTTATTGTCCTCGTTGATACTAAATCTTTCTGCGCTGCGTGAGACAAATGAGAAGTTTGACCTTTTAACACCGAGCAGAGATGTTGTTTTTTTTGGCTTTAAAATACGGTGCTGATATTTACAGCGGCATTCGGCCAACGAAGATTACCTAGGCAAATAATATTTCCCCCCTCAGACTGACGCTGAAACAATTTAGAGCACCAAAACAGTAGATTATAATTAGTGCCTCAGTAAAGAGCTGCCCTGCAGATCGTACATTGTGCGTGGATGGTGATATTTTGAGCATGTAAGGAGACGTGGTAGTCGCAGCAGCTGCACTGACTCTGTGTTTTGTCTCAGAGAGCTGGAGGCTTGCCCTCCTTATCTGCCTCTGCTCACTGCAGCTTGCTGCTAAGCAATGTCTGATACGCTGGGCCTTAGCCAAGTGTTACTAATTTTCATTAAAAGCTTCATTAATTTTGTCATAATACTGTGCAATCAGAGGACTTAATTATCACTGTGCTGGAAGAGGCAGTACATACATGCGTGTATGTGTGTGTGTGTCTGAGAGAGATCCAAGCGGAGAGTGTTTTGTGTGTGTACGGTGTAGTGTAGTTTTATTGGTAACTGTACACTTGGAGAGTTTATATATTGTGACAGTGATCCCTTTGATATGACATCCAAACAACCAATCTGATACATATAGCAACTAGCACAAAGGAGATTTTGCTTTTGGTTTCTCATAAGTATCAGAGGGACAGCTCAAAAACTACTGAACTACGGTGGCCCTTAGAGCTCAAAGCCCTGTAGATTGAGAAACCATTTGCAAATGGACAAGACAACTTGACCACATGCAAAGTGTTTTTTTTAATAGAAAATTTATAGAAAAGCACAGAAGACAAGAGAATGTGTTTCCTGGGGTGAAACTTAAAGGTGATGGACAAGGCTGAGGCAGGTTTGTTTCTGTCATACTTTGTGACTCATCCAGTCAGCAATCTGTATTATTTGTATTTGCAGTTACATTTATTTGATTTACAATATGCTCACATCAAGCCAGAACAATGACGGTGTTTTGATGGCCTTGGATATGTCTGCATCAATCATGCAGGTGGAGATATTCAGTCTGAACGCCTTCTGATTTCAGTGATTTCGATAAATGCTAGGAACAAAATGAAAGCTGCTTTAATGCATACTGAGGAACAACTGATAGATTTGAAGAAAAAAGGGTTGAAAATTCAATTCATAGACATTCACCTTGAAGAGCAGCTTTGTTATCCAGGAAGAACCACTTAAGGTGCTCAGGTTTCAGTCTAAAACATTGTGCAAGCTGAATTCAAAGGCACAAAGGTATGTGACGAATCCTTTAGCTGGAGTCGATAACATCTCCAGACTCATTCCACTTTATTAGCCTACGTTATCAAAGAGAAAGAAAGTATTTTTACCCCACTTGAACAGGCCTGAGACATGAGCCAGGGTGTTAACACACAGAGTAGTCAAGATCCACAATTACAAATTAGAAATGGTCCAATTTGTTGGAGGAAAAGGGAAGAAGTTGTTCTTTTTTGGAAGTAGAAGTTTATTAGGCCTTCGTTTGGCCAGCACATAAAATGAAAGGAGCCTCTGATGTTGTTCGTTAGCGGGTAGTCAAGTGGGGTGCTCTTTGTTACCCTCCTACATGGGGGAGGATTTGATTAGCTGGATCAGAGGCGGCCATCAACGGACTTTGCCTCCGAGGGTAATTTTAAGCCTCTGGCCTGGCAGAGTGGGAAACATCCAGTGTTCATTAACCGCAGCAGAGGACACCGAGGACTAAAAATGGTCGTACCAGCTGGAAGTCCAAACATAGCATGTCTGACCCTCGTTCCATGAACGCCATGAAAACATGCCGAGTGATGACACACTTTCACTCTGGTTTACATCAGCCAGGCCTCAGGACAGCATACTGCTGGTACTGATGCACATTCTTTTTGATTTATTGACTGTTCATGGGTGTCTGATGGTAAACACAAAGGAGAGTATTATTTTTTAATTAAAACATAAAGTGTTTGAATTTTTTTTTAAACTAGAGCAATGCAATACTTCATCAAAGTAAAAATGGAAAAATCATTATCATTAGTTAATTGCAAGTTGCATCATCTTGCAGTCGACTAAGTAATTACCTCAGGCTGTAATGGTTATTTTAATTAATGGTTGATTTACTGATCGTTTTTCTGACAGATGGATTTTTTGTTTTGCTTATAAAATGGCAAAACTAACAGGTTAAAAAAATGCTCAAACAAGTTCCCTGAGGGGCCTTAGGTGACATATTAAACTTGCTTATCTGTCAGACCAGCAGTCCTGAACTCTAAAAAGATTCACTTTATAATTAAATAGAGTGGAAGCAGAAAATTCGTAGCATCTGAAATGCTGGAACCAGAGTTTTTGGCAGCGCTGCTTGATAAACGACGATCTTTTCACAAATTGTTCAGCTGATTACCTGTTTACCTAATCAGATGACCAATTATCTCGTGCCTTAAGTCTGAACTTGTTTTATCGTGTTGTTGTTTGTATGCAGTGAAAATGTCACTGGGTTGTTGACGGGAACATTTTATCTACCTGCATGATAAAATTGGATGGTGGTGGCATTCTCCACCTGGCTGACCCGATCCAGATTTATACACATCTCCACCTGCTGCTAATACTCGTTTTTTACTCTCCACCATACAGATGGATATATTACTGATAGATTAATTAAAAAACATTATGGATTTCAGCTTGAAGGGTTTCATTAGTATTCAAAGAGGTCGACAAGAGGGACAGCAGAATCTTAATGAGGCACTGAAGAACTTCAGCATAATTCATGTAAGACATGGCTTCAGGTGAAATCCAGTCTGCTGAATGTAAGCTGTTTGCACAGATCTGAGGCCAGCGGGATGAAAGTGGCTGCTGCCAAAGGGCGTGAGGTGTTAGTAGTGTTGAATGAGTAGGGAGGGGGGGCTAGGCTCTATAAATAAGTGAGTGAGCCCAGGATCCAGAGGATGTGCCCCCAGCAATACATGTCTGGCAAGATTATTTCAAGAAACATGTGAGGCTAACCTTGGGGCTGGCACCTTATCCCGGCTACTCTGTGAGTTAAGGCGAAGAGAGCTGCAAAACAAATAGCCAAACAAACAAACAAACAAACAAAGGTTGCAGGCATTGCTAGGTCTTAGAGAGAAAAAAAAAACAAATAAACATGATGTTAGAGGGCAGAGCCTGGTCATTTTGACAAGCATATGCACATGCATGCACACACACAGTCTGGAGTTCTGGAGTCACACATATTCCCAGCTGCCTCTTTCTGAGAGGAATATTTTGTCTTCAGGTTAAGTTTTAATAATTAAAATGATGTCAAAATAAAAGCACTGTCTCTAGGGATGTTTCAGAAAATGATAACTAAATAGTCCAAATCACTCACATCTAAAAGGAAGTGAACGGAGTAGGGTTTTTTATTCACACACTCTGTGAAATAGTAAAATTATTCTCTCTTAAAATCATAACCTTGCAATGAAATGATTAAAACAACACCAATATCCCTCAATGAGATCCCAGTCCTCGTTCTCGTAATATAAAAATGAAGGCAGCAGCTACCTGACTGAACAGATTGTTTTTCTACAAGACATTTGATTTTTAAATCAGCACTGTTTCAAAGTGCCTTTAAGGCCAGAGCCGTGTCAAATAATTCAGAACATGCGCCTTTTATTTCTGCATAATTTCTACATTTTTACTTTCCTTTTTTCTTTTTTCACCTCAAGCAGATGAAAAGACACACTTTAAGACGAGCCTTTACAGCCCAGTGATCATGAAAAGAAAGTCGAGCAGACAAGGAAACTGCGCAGACAATCATGATAAAGTGAATTACTTAAACAGAGATATCACTTTTCTGCTTTAATCGCCCTCTTGTTAGCTCGAATTACCAATTCAAAAGTCCTGCCTTAATCTTGTCCACACCATTTGTCGAAACAAAGACTGCACTCAATCACACTAAATCCTGGCCTCAATGGATTTGTAAAATCCACCAGGACCTCTGAAGAAATTACATTGTGTGATCTATTTAATATGGAGGTGACATTCAACCCAGTTCCTTTGCAATGCAGAGAATATAAATGCATGTCTTTTTTTAAACCAGAGCAGGTTTTAATGCATTTGGAAGACGAATGAATAACAAGTCAAACACTTTGAGGCACGAGAAATAAGTTTTCAAAAGCAAACTGTGAGTTAATTTAAGCCTCTCAGGTCTGATTCTTTCCATGCATGAGCTTAAATATTAAAGCTGTGTAACTAAACCAGGAATGCTAATTACAGCCCAAAAAGTGTTTGATTGTTCAAGTAATTGAACTGGTCAAAACCAGACTGAGACCTGTTGATTTAAAGGGTAACATGAATGTATTCAATTTCAAAGGACATATCAGGTTTTAAGGGGTCTGCTCTGAGGCAAATCAAGTCCAAGCCCAGTTGAAAGTCTTCATATTTGTGTCTACAGTATCTGAATCTCTGAAGTTAATCTAACCACATATCTCCAGACAAGACAATTGTGCAACCCCCCCAAGACTGCATTGAATATATATGTTTTTGGCAGCACTTAGTTAGGAGGAAGGCAAAGATTTAGGTAGCAGGGGAAAAAAAGCCTAAACATTAATTGCAGGCCTGTGAGCGGACACAGACTTCTGTCTTCCGGCAGTGAAGGCGGATGCACCACACCCGAATCCACCACCCCACCCTTCACTACCTCGCGACACACAGGATTTTCACACCTAATATGAGCTGCAAAATGATTCCATAGTAACTTAATTCAAATGAGCTGTACAATGATGAGTTTTTCAGTCAGTCTCAGTTGGTCTTATGAACATCAGTCACCTGATTTTTATCATAAAAGTCTAAAAAAAATCCCTTTTACAAACATCGTATGCAGTCTTAGACTCTTTCAGGACCTCCCAGATCTTGTATCACCTGACTGCCTGAGTGGATCATTTGCATATTCACATTAGCGAAATCAACCTATTAAGCAGTTTTCCATTTTCATCAAGAGTAGGAGAGACCGAAAATACTTCCAGTGTGATAACTTTTAGCCGTATTACACTGGAAATCAAATTAGAAATGCAACTGCTGAACAAATGTTCAAACGCTCTCAGTGGCAGTAAAATAATTATGACGGCAGCTGGTTAGACTAAGTAGCTTCAAGTGTGGGTCTGCCAGCCGGATGGCCTGTCAGAACATTATATGTGGCTTCAGTTTACTATAAATCTAAAGCACTTCTCTCTCTTTCTCAATCTGCCTGAGTTTCTCTCTTGTATTCCTCTCCTGACGTCTCTCCTCGACTCCAGCGGCCATCATCTCTAAATCCTCACCTCTAAACCCTTTCCCCTACACCTCAGGACTTTAACTTTTTTTTCTGACTTTCAGCCCTTTCTGTCCTCCCTTCCTCTCTCTTTTAGTTATGGGAGTTTTACAAAAAGGTTGATCCATGAACTTTCTCATTCTTTGAGAGAAGTTGCACAACCGATCTCTGAGCTACGGCCGAGAAAGCCACAATCCGATAGCTCCAATCTAATCTCTTCCATCACCACAAAACCTTACCAAGACCCGAAATCTGTATCGGCTGCACCCTCTCACGCACATGCAGACAAAGGTGCACACACACACACACACACACACACACTAACACACAAACAATATACACTCATGATTACACTTCCTTTTTCAAACCTTTCACTTCTCTCCTTCAAGGTTTAAATCAGCACCTTACTGACGTGATGGAATACTGATTGTAGTCTCAAGTGAATGATTTTGAGCTGTGCAGCCAGTCAGGAGTATTTGGATGCATTAAGGCAGACACTCACCAAGCGATTTGACTCACAGAACAGATATGGTGTTCTTGGGGAAAAAAAAAAAAAAAAGTGGTGGTGTGAAAGTATTGTAGCAGCCTGATAATGTGGTTAAGCTTAAAAATAGCTCATATTTTCTGTTCAACATGAAACATGTGAGACTCCAGAACGACAGAGGAAACATGTCGACACACCGCCGTCTGGCTGGCCCAGTGATTGATGCAAACATGACTCTTTTTAAAATATGACTGTGCTTAATTTATCATAAAATAAATATCAAGCATGCTATAACCAAACACATAAGTTTTGGTTTTGGGGAACTGTAACTATTTCCCTGCAGTTCTGTGGGAAAATTCATCAAAGTTTGGGTTTAAACTGGATAAAATATGAGCACATGAACCGTGTCTTGCCCCTGAATCTAAGCCTCTGTGATAATGAAGTCATCTTCTTCTTTCTCATCCTCATCCAAAATCCACATCTATTTCATGTTGAATTTTCTGAACATGGGAAGCTGTAACGGCGGGAAGCCCAGTACAGATGCACTGGGAGGTACTGGGCATCGAGATCACAGACTCCTGCCAGGATTACAGCTGAGTCTGGCCTCATGTTCAAACAAACACTATCAAATGATACAATTGAGCTGTCTGAGAAAAACAGTGGTGATTCTGCCTACAT
Source organism: Acanthurus leucopareius (assembly GCA_029814765.1). Taxonomy (NCBI): domain Eukaryota; kingdom Metazoa; phylum Chordata; class Actinopteri; order Acanthuriformes; family Acanthuridae; genus Acanthurus; species Acanthurus leucopareius. Next base: position 1,710,256 of record JAQMCX010000043.1, on the reverse strand, counting down.
CACTGCAGCTCACTGTGTGTAGTTTAAGCGTCAAAGGCCTGGGAAAAGGTAGGAGGTTTTTGAACGAGGGCAACTATTGTTAAAAAAAATACAAGATAAAACCTCAAATTTACAACCATAAAATCAACTCCCCTGGAGCTGCAAGTCTATGTCTGTCCCATAAACCCTTTGCATAAGTAGTTTTTCTGACTCTAAGTGTTTTGTAGGAATAAAATTACCATATTTTGTTCCTATCAGACATGAAGCAGGAGATGGATAAAAAGCAGATTTGTCTTGTGAGGACCTTAGGTTAATCTGGCTGAGCTGTAAGAATACAAAACACTGGGGTCATGAACTCCAGTAATACTGTTTGTGTTCTCTCAAAATAAGAATTCTTGCAGTATGCTCAAAAATCAAGCAAGTAGATGGCACTCTGCCACTTTTGCATGAAATTGGAGAAAAATAGCTGCTAAACACAACACATTCAGCAGTCTTTCATTTGCAGCACGCACAGACCTTTGAACCTTTGGACAAGCAGTGTGTGACATATTTCCAATACAAAATATACCCAATACAATGAGTTAAACAAAATTTTTCAGCAATAGCTGGCATGATAAGCTTCAAAATAAAAGATAACATAAAAAATAAAGTCCTTTCTGCAATGAAAAACACAAAAAAGGTGGATTAATAAACATAACAATAACAAATTATGAATATATGGCCAAAACTTACATGCAGACATTTATTTAGGCCTTTTTCAACAGCAGGGAACTTAACAACCCATAACCAAAGAGCTTTCAAAAAGTTTAACTTTTAAGAATTTGTAAGTCCTAGGCTCTGCTTTGTGTTTCCACACTCAGTGGTTTTAAAAACCAAGACGTTTTAGACATGTTTCACAGAAAAGACAGAGGTGCTTTGGATACACTGATTAAAAAATAGGAGAGATGTCATTCTTATACACTGTTTGGTAGACGAGTGCAGACAACAATAAAGAAGTGATGCTACTGAGATGGAAATTGCCAATTGGCGACAGAAATATTGTATGCCAATGAAAAGATGAGGATTCCAAAAGAGAATGAAAACATCAGAAGTAAAGCAAAGGATGACCTTGTGAAAACTACAGGTCTTCAGAAAGAAAATGAGAATCTCAAATGACTGAATGCATCAATACCAAATATGTGTACTTGTATCTGTTGTAGTCTCTCAAGGTGTATGGAACTTGGCTTTAATATAGAGCTGAACTTTAGTTTTTAGGAATGGCTGCATAGAGCAGACAGAGAACAATGGGAAACAAAACAGAGCCTGTAACAATGGTGAACATCAACGGCATGGTTTTACAAAAAAATTACACTTGCCCGGACTGAGATGAGAAGATCCATCTCACTCTTATCTGTGCGCTAAATATGAAGCTAAAGCTAGCAGCCAAACAGTAGCCATGCTCCCTCCAAAGGTCAAATAAATCCACCTACCAGCCCCTCCACATCTCACTTAATTAATATCTTGTTAGTTTAATTTGCAGTGTAGTGTGAGCTTCAACTGTTGGCTGCTCTCCCCTCGTTTACAGTCTTTTATCGACTGCTGGCTGTAGCTTCATCTTCAACAGGCAGATGTATAAGAGTGGTATTGATTTTCTCATCTAACTCTTGGCGACAAATAAGTATGTTTCACAAAAAAATGTTGAGCTATTCCTTCAACTTTCGGGTTGCTGAGTTCCTGTTATTGGAAAAGGCCAGCTAATGTGTTAACCCCATCTTGATTATCCCTCCACAGCAATGCAGCAGCTTTAGCGGCACAGGCACCGAGCTAAGCAGAGGATCTGACGTTTGTGAGGCAACTGGCCAAAGATATGAGAGCCACGTTAGTATATTCACACCTCCCTGGGCAGCATTGCAGGAGAGCAGAGGATTTTAATGCAGTGTAAATATGTTGGAAATGTTACACATCAGTATTTTTTGCACAGTTCATCTGACATACGCGTGCAGCAATAACAGGACACATCCTCTGAATCGGTTATGTGGCGATGCTGCGTATACAGATGAACAGAGGTCTGTAAAACCTGAAAACACTATGGATTGTGTTCATAGCTCTGTTCCTGATTTTTCTTGCTCTGGCAGTCTTATCTAGCTTGTTTTTGCACTGTAGTAATCTATAACCAATCTTCTGTCTACCCTTGAATGTATCCCCCCCCCCGCACCTCCAGCCTCTCCCTCATTACAGCCACCCGCAGTGTGAATATAAATGTCAACCCGTCATCAGAACCAACCAGCCATTACCATCAATCTTCACTCAAAGATTGTCCCAGGTGTGATGCCCCATTAGCTGCATGTGTTTCTGTTGCGACACCACATGTGTGTGCGTGCGTGTATGTGTGTGTTTCCCGAGCCTTTAGTTACAGCGTCCTCTCTGTCTAATAGCATCTTTGACCCCAGCTTGAAACCTTGCAACCTTGTTAGCCCTGTTTGCCCCCAGTAGCAGCAGCAGGCATGGCAGCACTCACGCTGGCAGTGACCCCAGGAGCGGCGCGTCCATCCCCAGCAGCAGTCCACCCTGGCCCCGTATCGACACAGGCCATTGGACGAGGCCATCTGCCTTGGCCACCTGTGAGGGGATGATATAATTAGTTCACAGCCAATTAAAATGTCTTAATGAAAAGCAGGGGTCTTTTCAATGTTGTTTGGAGGGAGGCTTGAAAGAATCTATGCAATTTGTCTTATTTTCCTGCTGTTAAATGGTGTTTTGAGGGAGTCTCTCCTTCTGTGAACTGAGAGTCTAAAGATAGGTTGCATGTTGTACAGATTGTACAGCCATGAAAGGAAAATTTGCTATTTGTGATTTAGGCCTATAATTGAAAAAAATTGACTTGACTTATCTGCGTTGCTGTTTTTGAGTGTAAAATTGCATTCTGATTGCCCTGAATGGCCCAAATTCTGTCACGTGTTGTACTTAAGGATGCATGAAGGGGAAAAAAAACCTTTTGGCACCTTTATGGTGAGAGCAGCTAAAAAACAGTGAAAAATGTCAGTTGCAGTTTTCCAGATCCCAAGGTGACATCTTTGAATGCAAATTTATTTTCTCACTCATTGTCCCTACTGCAAACATGTTCAGTTTACTATAATGAACAAAGAACAAAAAACAAAGAGCAGCAGCACATGGTCACATTTAAGAACCTGGAGCCTGACAATTTTCACCTTGTTTGCTTATTTAAAAAAAAAAAAAAAGGATTTGCAAATTAACTTTCTGTCAATCAACTGATTGTTTCAGCCTTATATGAAATAAAAGCAAGAAATATAAAATATAAAATATAAAATAAAACTCATTTTCTCTGGGTGCTGAAAGCCAGCCTCTCCATGCTGATTATCTTTGTGTCAAGAGAAATAAAATTGATAGCACAGATCAGATCCTGTTAATGTGCTGTGAGTCAAACTGGAAACCTGCAGTGAAAGCCTGCCAGACCTGATTTGAAATTAGCCTTTAGTGTGCATCAGTGCACCACTGACACTCACATCTGAGAGGTCCATATTACTGCTCATTATAAGACTGTGAAACTGATTAGAAGCTATACTGACCTGCTGCTGCCCTTGAAAATGTTTTCTATGTATATGAACAATTGCGAGTATGTGTCCCTGAATGCTGAAGAGTCTAGACCATTTCAAGACAGTGAAGAATAATATCAATCCAGCAGAGAGAACACGCAGGAATTTGTGTTAAAACAGATTGAGGTTACTTTTTCAAGAACTGCAGTTTCTCTACGAGAAATTACAGCGTGTTTTTGTTCCACCATGCTCTATTCTGCTCAGAGCAAGAAATAGCTTCTTGGCAGACAGTGCATGTGGATTACCTTTTTATCTGTACCGAGGCTCAACACATATTTATGGAAAGAATGGGGTGAGGGAATGAGTCCATTTAAGGATATTGATAAAAATCCAAGCCGCATACTTTGAGGGCCTGGCTCTGAGATGCAACCTAACATCTAGGAAGCATAAGAATCTGAAGGTGAGAAACTCAGCTACAGTACAATAAATAAAACTATTTCCTCAAGCACTTCGACCGTGCTCTCATTCTATCCTATAAGAGGTTTTGAGAACATTACAGTTTTGCGTAGCTCACTGAATAAATTTAGGATAAGAAAACAGAGGGAGCTGAACCATGATCTGACCGTGCAGGTTTAGCAGAGAAGAGCTTTAAACACTGTAATCCAGTTATGAAACAAAGAAAGAAAACCTCTCAATATACTTCTTTTACTCAAAAGATGCTTTCTTTTTTTGTGTACTGCCTCATTGAGAGAGTGTGGTTGTTGCTCAGTATTCAAGGCACATCCATTGCCACAATCCCAGCCTGTTAGTGTCTCTATGCCAAGATGAGGAAATGCTAATTCTTGCCTCCGCTGCCAATCACCTCATTGGAAAAAAACTCCCCGATGGATGCTAAGTGAGAGTGGCAGATCCAGGGAAAATGTTTGTCTGCTGCCTGTCAAGCAGGAAGGCAGTGAGGCAGGGAGCAACTCAAGGCAGAAAGAAGGAAAGAAGAGGAAACAAAGAGGAGGGAAAGGAAAGGAAAAAGGGAAAGGAGTAAGAATGAAAGGGAAAGGAAATATGAAAGGAAAGGAAATGAAAAGGAAAAGAAACAAAAGGGGAAGGAGAGGTCAGGACAGCAGCCAGGTATGAGTGGGACTGTCTCTGCAAGTGACATGCAATAACACACACACACACACACACACATGCACACACACACTCACACACGAACAAACACAGCACCTGCTGTCCCTCCATACTGTAAAACGAAACAGGAAAATCTCTGCCTGTGGCAAAAATCACTTCATTTGAAGGATGTCTACACCTTTAAAAACACATCTGACAGCGTCTCATGACATTTCAGTGGTATTTAAATCTGCTGACTGGAAGCTGATTTCATTCTAATGCTCTTGTGCACATTTAAATTTTATTCATCAGTGTGCATAAGGTAATTATCATCAGGGAATTCTGAGGCACCGTTTTGTATGAGATTATGCTGCTCTGGGTGCAGCTGCTCCCAAAGAACCTAATGGTCTCATGTTTCTTATACAGTTATATGACATAACAGAGCAGTCACTGCACCCAATTACTCCCAGAGCAAAACTGCTCCTGCCAGGTTTTCAAAAGATTCTGTCTGTTAAAGAAATATCTTTTATCTCTACAAGGGGTCCACCTGACTGTGAAAAAAAGTCAAAAGTCCAGGTTTTGTCTTCACAGACTCTACTGGAATAAAAGCTTTTTATATTTAAATGGCAGTCCAGCCATTATAGCAGGAAATCTGATGGCAATTTTTCAGATTTAGTGACATTTAGCACCAACTGTGTTCTTTGATCTATCACCCTTTTATAGAAATTAAAAAAAGGAACATAAAATAAAATCATCAAAAATGTGAGTGAAGCTTGTTCTTCCGCCAGCTCTTTCTTCCTCTTTGAGAAATCGTTACGATGCCATAAGTTGCAAATCACACCAAACAGTGTTTATAGAAGTTGCTTACAAAATTGTACATGCAGCTAATGTAGCCACTTCAGTCACCATGTGTGATTTTGGTACTTGAAAGTTAAGTGTCCAAGTCTGGAATTCCCATTATTTTGTCCATTAAATTCAAATGATAAATGGTTGTTCAACAGAAATTAAACATCTACTACCTTTACACTGTATGTAGAATTAACTCATTGTAATGCATTTTCTTTCAAGCAGAAATCAGTGCATCCTAAAGTTCCAGCGTGCCTTTTGGTTTTTTGGTTTCCTGTCTTCCATGATGTTAAATGAATAAATTCCAGTTTTGGTCCAACAAAAGTAATCTAAAAATGTTAACTTAGGCTGTGAGAAGCTGTGACTTTTTTATGCTCTCTGGCATTTTGAAGACCAAAATGATTCAATGAGAAAATTAAAGTCTTGATAAAATAATAAGTAGTTGCTGCTGTATTACTGTTCAGACAGATATTAGGGCTGGTAAGATGATCAAATATTCAGAATACAAGATTATCGTGGGTTATGAAAGATTTCATGATGACGATATTATTGCGTCAAAGTGATCTTTGTTTATTGTGAGTTTTGTTTTTCTTTTGGTAAATTAATTACACCCAAAATATGAGTGTAGGGAGGAGGAGAGAGTCTGTAATCATAACTATACAAAAAAAAATACAAAGAGAACAATTACTAAAAGAATTTTTACATTTTATGGCAGGTGACAACCCACCCTGAGGTGTGTTACTGCCACCTACTGCAACAAAGCAAGAACGGAATGAAACGGAAAACATATAAAGGGGCTGTACATTACTTACACACTTTTATCATATGTGTATTATTAACACAATATCAATATTTTATTTTTTAATATCACAGTTATATCATGTTTCCTCAGCATGTCAGGATATGAGGGGCATGACATTTGAATCTGAGCACATGTAGACTGTAAACAGAGGAGAAGACTGAGTGGCAGCTGGATCAGAGGCGTCTGCGGGCTGTGGAGGTGCAGTGGGAGCCATGAAGAGACAGGAACCTCACAACATGCAACAGGTCCTGGATGATTGGATCAAATATTTTCCCATAATGCTTTCTCCTACACATTCACACATGCGGTAAATGAACAAAGACAGTGAACATGGAGCTCTGTTTCATGTTCTCACTGCTTCAGTCTGTCCTCTCTTCATGCAGAATTTAGCCGGCAGCAGTTGTGCTGCGCGACACTCTCTGAACTCCAAAGAGGGGGTTTGATAAAATTCATCAGCTCATCGTTTTATCACATCAGTGTCAAATACTCACTTTTCATATCTTAGAACATTTCTAAAACATTTATGAACATTTTGAAAATGATGTCGAATCTCAATCAACAATGAGACTCTGGGTGATGCTGCACAAAGAAGAAAGGCACTTTTTTTCAGACACATCTTGTCTCCTGTGATATTCTGCTGAATGGAGAGCTGCTGTATCAAATGGACGTGAGCATAATACTTGTATTTATTACCCCGAGGCTTTGAATAATGATCCTAAATTGCACTAAGCCCTGAAGGAACTGAAGCAGATAATTATTACCCTTCATGCATGCCATGTGACACCTCTTCTCAGGCACAGACTATCAGACAAGGCTCTTCCAGCAGAACCTGAGTGGCTGATACCCACTGTGGGGACGCCATCCTTCTTCCATTGTTTTACTAATGGACACAGAGCTGGCCGATTTCCCCGGCCTGACAGTGAGGAGTAGTAAGCCCATCGCTCACAGAGGAGCACCGTGGGGTGTGTAATGTGATAATCAGCACCATGAAGGTATGGTCCTCATTCAGAGTGATGAAAATTTAATCTATCTATCTATCATCCATAAATCCATGGTGAAGCATCTTGCAAAGCGTAACTGTCGAATGGATTTTTCCTCACAAACACACATAGATGTTGATCTCTGCATTCGTAGCATCTTGGTGCGAAGGACTTGCTGAAACCTGCCAGGCTCAGCTGAAGGCATGAGCATGTGGAGTCATAAGGTGTCTGGATTGTTAATGAACCACCTCAGCGGCACACGCTGCCAGATCTGTATGCAGGCTGCCAGGACTATCACATTAACACACGGCGCCATATGGGATATTGACAAATATCTGAGGTTAGGATTTAAAGTGAGAAATCAGCCGACCTATTAAATCTAAATGCTTTTTTTATACAAAGAAAGGAAATTGGGATTATTCAAACGAGTGGACAGGAAAATAAAAACACCTGCATGATGTAATGCAATGCAATTCTTCAGCCCTGCAAAAAAAACAACACTACAACAAATGTTCCCTTCCCATGCTGAACAGTGATGAACTCTGCATAAATGAGGGAGCAAAATGTCCAGCATGGTTTAAAGCAGATTACAATATACTGCAATGCAACACCATACTTTTTTTAAACCTGGTGTGACACTGATTTGACAGTCATTTTTGTCACTTCTGACACATGATTCAAACTCCATATGAACAGGAGATGCATGCTGTTAACAACAACCGGCTAAGAGCTTGTTCAGCGCTGCAGAACAAAGACTTGGAAGATGTTTTGTTTCTAAGAGTGAAATGTTTGTAAGTAGGGCTTGGCAATACATCAACATTATATTAATATCATGATATGGGAGTAGATTTCAGTCAGATTTTGGACATCCTGATATGGCATGGGTGTTCTCTTTTCAAGGTTTTTCCAGAAAACCTTGTCTTTACATTTTATTTTGTTGACAGTCTGTTTTAATAAAAGTGATTTAAATCCCAAATGTGGCTTTGACTTACAGATAAACATTGTACCCACTTTGCACAAGAAAATACTCACATTCATTTTTTACTGTATTTTGTATTCAGCTCAAAAATACCAGATATGATTATTGGTCCATATTGCACGGCCCTGTTTGTAAGCATTGGCATGGCATGTCTGTGTGGAGCCGGAAAAGGTGTTTTTTTCTGCAGCAAATGATGGGCAGGAACTCTGCTTTCCCGCCTGCAGCTGTGGGTAATTTCACCACAGTGGGATTCGACACCATCGACCACAGCATTTTAAATAACCACAAAACCAACTCTGACACAGTGTTACTAACAATTTAGATTAAATCACGAATCTAGAGTTTGTTTAAGGGACTATTAGACTGCAGTACACATGCATACTTAACATTATAAAGAGTACTCTACATAGACATTTAGCAATATATGTAGCATATATAGCACCTATTTCAACACAGTGTAAAGCTGTCTACATTGATTTCCACTCCAAACTGTCCAGTTTGTCCAGTAAGCACTGCATCAAAGTTTGCAAAAGAGTTTTCCACTGAGATTTGGCAATTTATTCAAGTTCATATGTCTTGTAGCATGAGTACTTGAATGCATTTTGTTTCTCAGTAGGTAAGCCAACACTGAACTGTCAGCCAGCAGAGCCTGACTTCACTTATTGTTCGAGTTACACTTTAATTTTCTCTGGAATTCAAAGTAAAGATGTCAGGGCAGTTCTGACAAACACAGTGTCATGCACTTGTAACTGAAAACTGAGAAAACTATAGATGCATTATTTCTACATTCACAGTGCCTGTGGGGCCACCTATATATATTGTGACTTTGACAGTGTTTTTGCACTGACTCTCAACCCCTGAAACCTCAAATGTGGATCTGACATTACAACGCCAACATAACCTGGCACCAGTCCCCAGCTTCGGATTATTACTGTGGAGGTCTGGTATGTGCTACTTGGCTGAGCTGGACTTAACAATTTAGTGACATCACTAGAAAAGAATATCCTCCACTGTATGAGTTGCTTTTTTATTTTGGCAAAGGTCCTCTACGCTACATGACAGGAAATTGGCTGTCCTGAAGTCCTTGGTTAGATTAAAAAGTGGTAACAACAAGAGAACAATGTTTTTAGCCACAGATTTGCAGGTAAGCACATTATATGCAGCTAAGGGAGAACAAAATGATCTTGCCAATGATGCCCGTGAAGGACCCTTCAGGACTGGATGGATAAGCCTGTTAGGAATGCTCTCTAAAAGGCAATAAGAGAGGGAGAGTAGGTAATAAATGGCTTTTTTGCTTGTGTTCGGTCTCAAGAGATTTTCTCTCAATGAATTAATATTGAAACGGGGACTCAGTCCCAGGCGAATTTATACCCATAAAAATTGGCAAATTATGGCCACGGTGACAAGCCACTCCATCAGCGAGGGGGTGTTAATAATGTACAATATGCTGCTGCTAGGTTTAAGTAAATGGTCATTACACAAAGGCAATGCGTGAAATGAAAGTTGGAGCTCTACACATCTCATAAGAGCACGACCTGTCACACAGACATTAGCCACGCTGATTAAGAAAAATTTATTCTAAACAGCTATAATACAGTATTTGGTTGCAAACACACTCTCTCTCACACACACAAACACATTTTTACTCCTTTTTTAAACCTTTGATATCCAAATGTGCTTTTTTTGAGGGGAGGAGGGGGGTGGAGCCTATACCTCCATATGTCAAAATCTATCAACAAGCAGGTGGAAATGGCAGTCAGTCTGAGAGGGCTTTTTGAACCATGTGCACACTCTTTCAATAACAATTACCTCCAGTAATCTTCAAAAGTTTTTTTTTCATTCATTGGAAAACAAAAAGTGAAACATGAGAGAGAACTCAGCTTTGAGGCTCAGCCTGTCTGACAGAGATACATGAGGAAAAATAAAGAAAAAAAGGAAAAAAGTTAAATACTTTGGCTGCATTGTCTGTTGGAGATGTCGGAAAATTGGCAGTAGGACTCTGTTTGTGTAACTCTCACACTGTTTGGATGGACTTCAGTCCAATTTTACTCTAAGCTCTGAGAGATCCATCTCAATAGGCTGTGCCACAAAAAAAAGAGATGGAGTGTGGTGTCAATTTTTCACCTTTCTTTAAACTGTTCAAGTCCTCTTAACAATTAGTCCTAGCCAGCACAAATGAGTGTTCTGCCAATGAAGATGAATGATAAAATTGGCCTAATTTGCACAAACAATTTGGAGACATGTCTTCAAATACTTGTTTCAAAGGAATGAGTCAGAGTTTTAACTGAAATAGACTCCTAATTGGTTTCATTAGACATGGTTGTAAAAAAAGAAAGACAGAGAGAGAAGAAGAAAGCTGGCATCACCCATCATGTTCATCAACTCAGATGCACCTATAAGGCAGGGCAAGATCTCGGACACATTCATTCTTGGGGCTCTGGCACGTCTCCACAGCTCTGTCTTCGCATACTTCATCGGATTCATGTTTGAACATGAAGCACCGGGCGATGTGCTGTCACATCACCAGATAATCAGCCTGATATCTGCACAACACAGGAGCCGCCTCTGCTCATTTCTGCACGTGTAAACACTGCTTCTGCTAAAACTGAATATGTGCTTTGAAGCGCAGAACCTGCTGGTACGAATGCACGTGGAATATTATTGTTTTCACTCACTTAAAGTTGGGATAAAAGAGAGAAAAGGTTAAGGATAAAGAGGTGGTACCAGGACTAAGAGTAAATACTCAGAGCGCATTTGGGCGCACAAATTTTGGAGCAACATGTTTTCGGTCACAGTAAATTGGGATTCATAGTTATGAGTTCTTAAAATAATGCTCCAGTTTGCAGACTATCCATCTATCAAGTGCTGTTTCTAAAGGCGCAGTTTTTACACCAGCAGTCTGAGATGAACAAACTGTGGCACGCTCTCCACAAAAATCACTCTTATTTCACAAAAGCATCGGCTTTCGCAGACAATGTGAACCATGTGCTCTTACCTGCCGTCAAAGTCTGCACTTGCTCCGAAGCAGCAGCTGCACAACAACATCAACTTTATCCATAAATCCATGATTTCGGGAGTTACGCGCCCACGCTGCTTGTTATTCGCTGTAATCCAAAAGCACCGGGTAAGCAGACGGCGGAAGAAACGAAGACGGAGCGGAGTTTCTCCGAGGCACGCTGGAGGTGCACAGGTAGGACAGGTCTGCTGGCGTCCTTCCGATTGTTCATGTGCGATAAATTCAGGAGGTGCGGGAGCGAAACCAGCCCGCAGCCCGGAGGCAGAGTGACCCCGATGTGTGTCTGTGTGTGTTTTGTGTGTGTTTGTGTGGAGCGGGACGCACTCTGCCGGGAAAAGAGTGCACAGCTCTCTCTCTCTCTCTCTCTCTCTCTCTCTCTCCCTCTCTCTCTCTCTCCCTCTCTCCCTCTCTCTCTCTCTCCCTCTCTCCCTCTCTCTCTCTCTCTCTCTCCTTCTCCTCACAAGTTCAGTCAACCAACAGCACCCACTGCAGTTAGACCTTATCCTCCGTCTTTTATTAACCAGCGGCCAAAACACAGCGGAGATCCAGCCAGCCGCGCTTCTGGCACTTTGAAGGCATCGTCACGACCTGTACAGTCAAGAGGAGGAGGCGGAGGCTCCAGATGCCGCTCCGTGGCGCGCATGCTTTGCAAATGCTTTAATTAATTGGGTAGCCTGCTGAGGCACGCAGGTGCATCGCCCACCCAGGTAGATGTTGCTCACGCAGCAGAGACAATGCAGTGAAAATTACTGGGGCTGAATTTGGAGAGGACGAAAAGATAAGCTGCACAACATCCAAAAATGAGCAGGTTGACACTTTGAGAATAGGACATGTGATTATTTTAAATAAAAACAAACACAAAAATCAAGTTTTTATAAAACATTTTGATAAAATGAGTCGATTCACTTAATGTGAGCTTTGTTTTTCTTTTGGACTGGTGAAGGCTAAAAATAGTTGCAATCAGCTGCTTTTCCTGAATGCAATTTTCCATCATAATTTGAACAACATCTTGGAAATTCTGATGCCCCATTTATGAAACTACAAGCTCTTTATCATTTTAATTATTTAACGAGAGCACATCTGATTCTCATAAGGCAACTACGCTGCCTGGGTCACAATCAGAACTTCACATTCAAAGTCGGGTGAATTGCACTTCCTGTCTTGCATGGGGCAAATTGAAACGCCTCATTGTGTGATGTGACAGCCTGCTGCCTTGAGAATTTCAGGCAGTCAATCCAAGAACTATCCAGTAAGGACTCACTGGAAAACGTCAAACGCCATCATTTTCATTACTGGAGCATGAGATGAACGAGATGAAGGTTGGATATGATTACTGCTGGTTGTTCACAGTCACCGCCGCCGTTTGATACATGGCACTGCTCGCCTTGTTACGCCCTGTCAACAACTTCATCATAGGGTCGGTCCAGAATTCTGACATCTCCAGAATCAAGTGATCGGAGAAATGCCGGCTGTGTATAATTACACCATTAATCACATTATTTTCATCACTGGACTGTAAGAATGTGATTCCATGATGATTTATTACATATGAAACTAAGTAAGGGGTTATGCGGAGCACCCATTACCAAGAAAACTCAGAGTGATCAGATGGAACTTAAAATTTGCAGTTCAACCAAAACACAAAAACACATGTATCTCTGTTATTTTTTAGTGCTGATTATACATGCACATTTTTATGGATTTATGCATTTTTATGGAGTTTTGAGGAGTCTGGCTCCAGGAAAAAGCTATTTTACTCATGTATAATTAAGCAGACTTCCTTAAAAGTAGGGTTTCAGCATATGGTTTCAAAGTATATGTGGTATGAAAACTATAATCTTGCCATGAATGTCAATTAGACCATCCATGGTATTGAATTCTACAGCATTAGCAATATCAAAAATATTTCACATGTATTTTGAGTTTTGTGCAATTAAAAATGTTTAAAGCCCTCCACCACTCAAAAATATACCGTTTCTCTTGTGACTACAGAGTGATATCTGAGTCTCCATGTGCAAAATGATGTTTCTACAGTCATCTGCTTAATGCAGAAAGTCTCTCTCCTCCGCTCACTAAAAATCAGATTTTCAGACATGATTTGTGACATCACAGATAATTTGGAAGTCAATGCTGCTCCAATTTGCAACTCACACAAGTGTGATGTAGAAACTTCAAGCTGCGAAAGCACACAGTCTCAGAGAGGAGTTTTCAGTGAAGTAGGAGACACCCTCCAGCAACTTCAGAACAAACTAAATTTGCAGATTCTCAAATTTATTAGTTAGGCCCAGCAATTTTACGGATTTTAATGTAAACATTATGCTTTTATGCAGAAACTAACTAATTGAACACAAATTATTGTTAAAAGTGTACAATAATGAAGCATAAATGTATTAATGAATGTCTGGAGGGAATCTAATACAAAATCTCCTTCTCTTTTCATCCCTTTAAGAGTCATTTTAACAATTATACAAATGGGTGCTTCAGACATCAAAGGCCAGACCAATAGTGGTTGTATTTGATGAGCTGGGCTGTGAATATGTTGCTGATACCTTAATACGATGATACTTTCTTAGACAGTTATCACACTGTGAAAATCTATTACTATTGCAATCCTTAGTGAAAAGTAGCTCAATCAGAATATTCATTCATAAATGATTTATTACCAAAAATTCATTCTCTTTGTTTGTGTTGAACCTGACCTTTATGTACTGCCTGGCTAAGTTACATTAGAAAATTAAGTAACTGAAAGGTCACCCACTGAACACTGATTTTGAATATATATAGTGCCAAATTTCATAGTTCTTTTTCACAGGTTACAATACTTGCAAATTTTATTTGTGGTGCCAAAAGTAAAATCCAAACACCAACATGTCTAATGCACAAGATATGCTGTTCGTCAGGGGGATAACAAAAATAAAATGTACCTCTGTGATTTGGGTGACCTCATCTTGTATTGAATCCCTTTGGAGAAGTTATTTATTACATTTTGTCATTACAGACAAAGCTATGGCAGGCAGGGGCAGAAAATACATGCAAAAATAGAATATATGCAGGGAAATCCTTAACTGGGGATATATAAGGTGACAACAAGTGTGAAGCATCAGGAATAGAAAACAACATTATTAGGGTGTGCAAAATTACAGCAGCGGGAGCCTGCTGAAGGCAACCAGAGGAAAGAGGAAATGTGTGCATAAAAATGTGTTTTTATTCCCGACTGCTATGCTCAACATCGTTTAGTGGAAAATGTAATCTGGTGAAATAAGACACATTTTATTGGTGGTAGTATGTTACGTTAAATGGTACATTTTAAAGAATGATATTTAAGATAATTGGAAAGGCAGCAGGGACCCCCTCTATATGTTTCATCTGTGTCTCTTATAGTAGCAGTGAAAACATTAATAAGGTCACTGTCACAAGGGGAAATTTACACCAACAGGGAGGGACCTCAAATATAAAAAAAAAACGAACTGTTGCAGGCAAACGGCCATAAACGCCACCAGTGTAATGAAGTGGAAAACACCAAGGCAAGTAGAATTTAAATAACAAGTGATACTGTAACTGAAGTTCATAACAGAGGTTTTCTGCTGCGAGAAAATGCTAAGTTCAGAGCTGCTTTTGAAAAACTCACACAGATGGTGAAGAGACTGCCTAAGTTCATAAAAAAGAAACACACAACTGTTTATTCATGATTATTCTGGCGCCGATTAACAGCACGTAAACAAACAATACTCACTGATTGAATCACAGTCTATGAGCATATTTTTTTTTACTATCACAGGTTTCTTTTGCTCCAAAAAACTGTTTTTTTTTCATGTTTGACTCTTGTTTATGTCTGTACTGAGGTCAGTCAGTGTGCAATGCTTTTTTTTTTTAACATAAAATTCCACTTGGCAATAAATCTGATTCTGTTAATTGCATAATAAAAATGCACTCAGCTTTGCATTGCTGGCTTTATGGTTTATGCACAGAAGGACTCCATAAGTCTAATTATTCAAAAAGAAACACTGAGCATTTACATAAGAAAAAGCTCTGATATCTCACCTATTTTTCTAAACAAAGACTCTCGTCTAGCCACCTTCCAGCTACGGGTGTTTGGGCTGAATCGAACCACTTCACACCTCAAATTTTTTCCCTCCTATCTCATGCAAGCTTTAAGCAGTGCCGCCTACTCTTTCACTCCTCTTTTGTGCCTTTATGCATTTTCTGTAAAGCGCACTTGTGCAGAGCCACGAGCATGAACATCTCCCTTTGAAATAATTCCAGTCCTTGGAAGGAGCTGCGTCTGTGGCCATTCACCTCGGGACAGATTGACTCTGCTGACTGAATTCAGATGAGCTTGATGCTGGAAAAGCCTGCACTGCTCCCGTCTATATCCCCTCAACCTGAGAGGGAAAACTGGCTCTCCTGCTACCTCCCCAGACTTCTCAAGCAGCTGCAGCGCATTGTCAAAGTGACAACACAGGATTTTTCAGAGAAACAGATAACCAGTTTCACCTAGGAGAATGACGGCTTAAGAAGGCTACTGTACGTCTAAAGTATACAGGACTGGAAATATCCAGCGCTTTGTGTGATGTTCAGCTACTAGGCTCTGAACGTTGCGCATCTAATCAAGCACACTGACCTTTTCACTTGCATCATAAAATATTCATTGCAGCTGAACGTATTATGGGCTGCATACCATATTCTTATTCATTCTTTATGAGGAATAATCAGTTTCTCTGTAGAACTGTGACAAATGCTATATTTTAACTGATGTGATAGGAGCTTAAATCCAATTTCTCTCTTTCAACATCCTCCTCTCTCCTCTCTCAGCCTCTCACAAACACACACACACACAGAAGAGAGGTAGATAATGATAATTCCTCGTCTCAACTTTAAGTGCAGACGAGTTTTTAGTGTTGAATTTCTTCTTCTGTTAATACCTGGCAACAGGGGGAGCTGACTGCCGAGTGCTGTCACAGAGGGCTGTGTGCAGACTATCTGCAAAGACAGCATGTGGAAGTGTGGCGTACCTTGTTTGCAGTGTGGGTGTGTAATTCCTGCTGCTTCTGTTTAAGCTGACAGCTTGATCACAAAGTTTAGGCAAAGAAACAAACGCAAGGAAGCAGTTGGTGAGAGACTTCGGCTCTTTTATACGTCAACCAAGTGCTCAATAATTCAGTGCATTTAACTCAGGTGAGCTGAGCACTCCTTCCATGTGTTTATCCTATCAGAGATCATGGCATTGTTGCTTTTACCTTCAGTCTGAAAGAGATTTTTGAAGATAACTGGTCCATAAATAATAAGCAAAAAGCTGTTTTTATTTTCCGAGGCCATTTCTTACAAAAGGGCTCATAAAAAAAGAAAATGCTGACTGTGGGTTAGAAATAGTTGTATTCTCAGCACCGTCATGATACAGTCAGTAGGCACAGAGGCAGAGCGCTGAAACGAACCATCCTGAAGATGACTGCAGTTCTTATTCTGCTTCCTGTTGGCCAACAATGTCCACGCCACTCTGTTGTGGCGGCCTTCCCACCAGCATGTTGTTCTTTGGTGAGCAGCTTTCAGGCTCCATAGTCATCACCCGCACTGAGTACCCATGAGTCTCGGCTGCCCATGAACGGTCCAAGTCTACCAGGCCCATACACTGTTTACCTGGAGTGGACCAAACAGAGAAACAAAAGTGTTTTATTATCCAAATTATTAATATACCACGTAAGCACTTACCTATTCTACTTGTTTATATATGGAGGGATAAAATAACCAATTTTATTTTACGATGTAAATCCAAAAATTACATCACAGCCCCAAAAGTTACCATTAATCAGAAGGAGATTATGAGAAGAGCAAAACCAATATTATAATTTTTAAGTGATAAAGTGCTGATATATAAAATGAAATGAAGAAAGATTTTAACATACGGATAACATATACTCTCACATAAAATCCTTTTTTAACATTTTTATTAACATTATACAACATAAGAAAGAGAAACATGTTTGGAAAAGATTCTTCTTGGGTTTGTAATTGTTGTTGTCAATTTCTGGAAAATTGTCAGCGACATTAAAGACATTTTTGACGGTAATTTAACCTTATAAATTTAGGGGAAATTTCCAAGTAACCTTGTACCTTTTTAATAGTTAACTTATTCTGGATGAAAATATACATAAAAAACAACACCAGGTCTTATGCATGTTGAGGTTTAAAGTATGCCCATTTATTTGTCTTGTTCCCATGCACTGCATTAAGCGGAGCACTCTTTCATCATGTAATCTGTAATTTCATCGAATTAAATAGGAATTCTACAAAATTACATCCCTCTGCATCCTCCCATCACACGCACAGGCCACACTCCTGCACTATCAGAGCCAGATGTATGCAGTGTAGCAGGTATAGGGAGCAGGTGGCAGACACAATAAATGTGAGCTTTGGTCTGCCAAGCTGCCTACACGGTCACAGTCACTCTGGCAGGCTCCAGAGAGATTAGATCAAACATGGTTAGAAAATGTTAGTGGGAGAGGTTGAACCCTGTTAGCTGATATAGAGCAGAAACCTCTGTGACAGGTCGTGTCAGGTACATATGAAAGGGCTTCAGACTGACGAGGCATCAGGGAGCCTCCTCGGATTCAGAGGGAAGCTTTGATAAGCTGGAGAGCTATCAGGGTGAAGAGAGTCCTCAACATAATGAAACGGTGTACAGTGACGCTTCAGCACAGGCCTGGAGGTTTCACTCTGACAAAACACTTCCGTCTGAATCTGACAACGTTGATCTGGCAGCTGTTCACTGCAGCTGTTTTGTCACATCCAAGAAATCCCAGCATTAACATTTTTCACACTTTTTCAAAATTCGAGACTCTTTGAAAAAGTAGAGCAAGGTCACAGTGCAAAGAACCCACAGAAAACACATCGGCATGTACTGAGTAACTGTTTAGGTGTCCCAAAAAACCTACTACCTAAACTACTACATGATAAACAAATCTCCAACTACAGTTGTTATTCTCAGCTGGTTAAGTAAGACATACTTCTAAAATTTATCCTGATAAAATTATTTTTAAAATTCAAAAAGAGGAATTTGAGCATAAAAATGTGCATTAAAAATCCATGGTTTAAATAAATTAAATGGCCAAAGATCAATAAATATTAAGATAGTTTCCATTTTCATTGATAGATACACAAAAAGTAAAGTGGGTGAATGTTTGGTCATAAGGAGGTGATTGTGAACAGTACCTATGAGACGCCTCTCAGGGGGGAGCTGGACAGCAGTTTGGTCTGCGAAGCGACAGAGGATCATGTGTTCCTGAAACAAAGACAACAAGTCCAGAAACTGATTATTGCAGGTGTAATTTATACTAAAAATAAAGTTCTGGATGATCTCAAAAGGTCTCAAGACATTATGACAACAAAAAAACTACAGATAAGATCATTTAAAGAATTTCATGAATGTTTTTCATAAAAAGCCAATCAGTGAAACTAACACTGTTGCATGCACATCAACACAAGAGTAGCTACATGAATTTGTTCTTTCTGTTCCATCTCTGTCCCACATATGCTTATCCTGCTAACAGCCGTGAAGAGCCTGTCTCAGCACACACACAGGACGAGAGGCAGGAACACGTTCTCAGTAGATCACTTGTCCACCACATGGCAGAAATTTTTTTAACTCAAACCAAAAATTTTTATGAAATTTGTTTAAAGTCTGCAACCAATTAAATCATTTTGGCAACCCTCCAGCTTTTCATTTAGCCTCACTGTAATCACTATAATCAGGAACATATTGTTTTCAGCTCTAATAAGCAAATGTTACCCTGCTAGCGGGTAACCTAAGAGAATGAACCTGGTAAATATTATCTACCAAAGCATCATCATTATTCAAATTGTCACTGTGTGCATGACAGTATGCTGCATAACAACACTGGTATGGCTTTAGACTTTCAGGGTGTTTTCTCTTCAGAGTGATACAGGACATGAGGGCTGTAATATGAAGCAAGCGTCAAATTGCCAAACACTGCAGTTCCCCAAAATGGCCACTTGGGGCTGACTTTAGTAGCCAAAATGTATCTCTATTTGGGCCCTAACTAATATGCCAAATTTTAAGTCAGAAAAATGACTTTGGCTTGACAATAAAAATTGCCTTGGTTTCTATAGCTAACCTTTCTATCATGGCAACTGAAGGAGAATTTTTATATAACTTACTAATCTAAATAATATAAGTTTTAAAATTTTTGCATAGCTAAATGAAAATAAAAAAAAAATCATTGTGGCCTTAAGAAACATCTGTTATTAGCTGTTAGGCATCTCACAGTGATTTCTAGCAATGATTATCCTCTAAAGCTGCACTCTATGGTCATTTCTGTCCTCAAAAAACAAGATGGTAAACCTCAAGGTCACCTCATGATGCAAAACTCAAGGCTTCAAAACAGGACTTCAGGAACCAATGGGTAATTTTATGATGGCTCTGACTGCTGGTTACAACACTGTCAGTGCACTGGACTGAGAAACAGTCGGGTCAAGATTGATTTCTCTGCATCATTTATATTCAAGTTTACAGTTTACTGGGCTGGTTTACAAGACAAAAAATGTAAAAAAAAAAATACATGTAAAAATAAAAGAAAACAAACATAAAGAGACTGAAGTCAAATACATTATATGATTCTAAAATTCTTTGCATGAAATCAGCCTTGTGAACTCTTCAAAAACGGCGATATAAACTTTTTTTTTCTTTTAGCAACAAAAGACAAGCTGTTCTGTTCTGTTTTCACCTTGCTTTGGTTCACAGAACAAGTGAATCAGGAGAGCTGTTAGTAATCTCAAACCTGCCTCTGCTGCACTTTAATTGATTTCATTCTTCACCGTGCGAGGTCGAGCTGAAAGCCACGAAGCAGGTGCTTAAAGTTAGAGCTGAGCACCAATATCTCACACCATTAGCCCTTTATTCCAGCAATACACCATTTGTCAAAGTACTGTCACTCTGTTTAACTACTTTAGTTCAGTAAGGACAACTATGGTTCTGCTATAAAACAATGCGATGGAGCTTTTATTCCTGTAAATGTCAGCCGGAGGTGCGGGAATAGAGATGCAGGAAAGGTGGGGTCCTCCATACATAACCAAATAAAGAGCAAACACTAAGCATGGCTGCGGAAAGCAAAATCAAAGGGGCAGACAAGGAAGATTTATTGCTCAAGTTTTAAGATGTGGATTGCTGGTTTAGATAGAATAAGGATTTCTCCCACTGTGTGGCACCGCGTCATGGTTACTTTCTTTTATTTCAAGGCAGAGCATATGGCAATTTTGATTTCTTGTGCTATTCAGGCTTTCTGACAACAGTAGAAAAAAAACAACACAATTTCAGAACACTTCAAATGCCCACTGCCTTGTTAGTTATATATTATCATCTGTTCTTTTTTGAAGCCATGTCTCAAAAAAATCAGTTTCTTCTGGTGCACAAAGGGAAAAAGAAGTTAAAGGTAGTCCGATGTTGTGACATGTCAACTCTTGAGGTTGCCACTGCTAGGACCTGCAGCAACTTTTGCACAGATTCTCCCCAGGGGCACTGACAGGTCCCATACATCACCATGGGATGGGCCCTCCCAGAGTACAGTGGCGTGTCTGTGCTGAGCGATAAGGGATTGAGAGACTGTGGTGGGAGCCTCCCTCTAGTAACCACCTGGGGGAATCTTTGTTCCCTTGACATGTTGGAGCCAAGAGATCTCATTAATTTTATTTTTACTGTCCCATAAAAAAAACATAATGATAATAATAATATTAATAAACAATACACAAGCAGACAAAAATCTGACCAATGTCAAGCAAAAGAAATTCATGCCAACTAGTTTTTTGGGTATTTTTTAAAACAAGAAAAGAGCTGGTTGCACAAGCTTTTTGTAAAGTAAAATGTAAACGTAGATTGAGTACTAAGTGGAGATTTTCATATAATTTTTCAGCTTTAGTCTATATTTAAACATCTTAGCTAACAGTAGGCTGTTTTCCAATTATACTTCTGTAAAAGGCTTCCATAATCTCCATGGTGCCCAGAGTGAGGGGGTGAACAGATTCAAGGTGTGACAACGAACAAATGACACTGTGTGACCAATTACTACAGAACAGAAAGAGTCAAAAATATCTCTTTTCTGTAAAGCAGAACAGTTATCAAACGAGTTCAGGGACCTACAATGAATCAGTCTGTTAGCTAATGCACAAAAATAAAATTAGTGTTTAAACAGTAATAAAGCTAAAATGGACAATGGCTGACCTGACCCAACAAGTAATAGATGCTGAGTAATAATGATATGAACTGGAACAAATCTAAAGAAATTTCACAAAAGTACAACAACAGTCCTCAAATTGCAAAATGTTATGCCAATAACTAAGCTTATGTTAGTTAGGTTAGCTAGTACGATCAGATTTCCTTAACTGTAAAAAACCTAATTGTAGCTCCATTTGTGCACTGATGCACAAAACAGTCATATCCACATTCTCAAAGCACTATGAAGTTTAATTTACTGTTTGGCCTCCAAAAACAGTATTTTTAGGAGTTTATGTGACAATTATGATGCTAAAAAAACTCTCTGTTTAGCCAACATAATGCTATTTGTACTACATGATCAGAGACAAAAGCTAAATCACGAATTACTTATTTACTTATTGCGTCATTACCAGGTAATACATTTTCTAAAGGTTTAATGGTACAGTTAAGCCTATCAATATTTTAGTTTTAAACCGCCAACGAGTGACTAAAACCTTAAGAACTGTACACAAAAACAAGAGATTTAGCCACTGCCACTCCATCCAGGTGTGTCTTCTTCTCAATTTGGCTGAATCTTGTCTGGCTTCTATGTTTGCTGGGTGTTGACAACTGTGGTATGTGAGAGCACTTTCACCTCTCACTGGGTCACTGCACTCTGGTCCAGGCATGTGAAACTATAACTATCAAACTAAATGAAGCAAAACCACTGAACTTCTGTTGAAGCAGCTGCAATTAAGAAGCAATTACAGTACAAAGGAGAAAAATACTTGTCTCAGTGAGGTTTAACAGAACATGTAAGAGTCTAATGAACAAGATGTTTTAAAATGAGTCACGATGCACAGAGGTGTCTTTGGATGAGCACATATAATGAACTTGATGGGAAACACAATCCTTGTACAAAGAGAGCGGTTGTAAATCAGTATTCTGTACCTAAGATTCTTCCAGAGTGCAGATGAATAATATATGGAAAAGAGGGATTTTAATAAACGTAAAAGCATACCTTATAAGTCAGAGTCTCTTGGAATCTTTTGCTGTAAAAACAAACAAACAAACATTTGATGTTAAATTGCAGTGATTAAGATGTCAGAGTTAATGTCTTTACTGCTTGCTCAGGTCTAGGAAAGAGATTTTACAAATCAAATAAGAGTATTTGCACATGAACTGGATAAGGAATTTAAGGATCAATGAAACACAACAACATGTATTGTCTCTGAAACAAACCACTCTCCCAGATGGAAACAGGAACCTTTAGAAAAACAGTTTCTGCTATGACATCAGTCTGTTTGTGATGGTTAAACATAGTCAGATCTTCACTGGAGCTAATTAAAAATCAACACGAAGCAGGTCAGGGGTTAGGGGCCAGTCAGGTCACCTGGAGAGAAGTCTTGAGTTTAACTCCAACTGTTAGAGTCTAAATAAAATGGACAGTTTAGCTTCACAGCTCATAAAAAAAAGCTTGTGAAGTGACTGGAATGTCTACACCTGCAGAATATCTACCTGGAACGTGACCTGAGGGGAAAAAACATTAAAAGTAGCCAGACAAAGATTGACACAGTCAGGTGCGTAGGCCCCTCACAAATACTGCACGACTGCCCTGCAGAAACACAGCTTCTTGTTGTCCATTACAGCTGCAAAGTTTTTTTTTTTTTAGAGTTATTTCATATTTTATGAGGAGTCAGGAGGGGCAGAATGTCAAGTTCACAAAAGTGACTGAAAGGAAAACTAAGTATGTAAAAACTCTGAAATATTTACACTGTACACTGATGGTCCTCCCCAGGGCACAATTTTAGGGTCAGTAATACCGTGGCTCTAAAAAAAATCCAAAGTCCTTATTCGCTGGCAAGGATCCATAAAAATCACATATGGGAACACCAGAAATAATAATAACAGTTTAACTACTGCTTCACTGCAGAGTGCTTGCTCTTGTGGCATGTGTCAATGCTGAACCTTCTGACAGCTTACAACACTTCTGAATGGTTCTAATGGTATTACTGACATAGACCACAGCTAATTATAGTAAACCAATGCTGCATGCCAATTACGCCTCAAAATCCAGAATGTAGGTATCAAGTAAAAAATGACTCTTGAACTACTGTTGCAACCAACGTGCTTTAAAAAGTCAAAACTGGATGTTCGTCTTGTTTTTTTTTTCTTCTTGTATTCTGAACACAATTTCTGATTATTTAAATATTTGTACTGTGTTGCACATCTAAAATGTATTTTTGCCTTTTATTTGTAAAAAGTGAGTGAAAATGGTTTTAACCATTTGCATTGTTTGCACAATATATCTGGAGGACAAAAGTCTCCGTTGCTTCAGCGTTCTCTGCTGTGGTTTAATAACCTTTCTATTTAGGCTCTGGACTTTTTTGGACACAAATACATTGTGAATATGTATGTAAATGCATCAGGATACACCTGTTTTTCACTAAACATCCACAGAAAAATATAATAAATGGCTAAAACTTTCTTTGGAAAGGTTAGATTGAGACAAAAATTAACTTTGCAGCTAAAAACATCCAAGTACATCTGTCTAAATTTAAAAACAAACAAACAAACAAACAAACAAAAAATACCTCCTGGGGTTTTGTCTGAGTTCACAATAATAAAATAACATTTTTTTGCAGTCTTTCAAAACAAGACTTAGCAAATGTATTATTGGCATTTCAAATAGAAACTGAAACATTAGATGAATTAAATAATTAAATAATGAATGGCACTTGATGCTGACGGCCAGAATAGTTTAGAAAAATAAAATAGAAACAGGAAATTCAGGTAGTCCAAAGTCAGCATTGTGCCACTCTTCTTGGAACAACTGTCCGAATTTTATCTGGCTGCTGAGTTTGCTGGCTGGGTGTGTTATGAAGAGGCACTAAAACCTTTCAGGGGGTCACTGCACTCTGGTTCAGGCGTGTGAAACTGTAACTTTTGAACTAAATGACTCTGATTCCGTCTGTTAAAGCAGCGGCATCTTCAAAGGAAACTTTGCCAATTTTCAACCTGCTTTGTATCTTAACAGAGTGGGTTGCTTCAGCAGATGAACAATGTCAAACTCCCCTCCATTTTGCCTGCACAGAGAGTCTGCTGCTCATTTTGTTGGCAACATTAATCCTGATACAATGTTTTACAAACACGTTTTACTGTACTGTACGGCTGTAACGTGAGAAAGCTTGAGATCAGGCTGCCACATTTTAAATGAACAAGCTAAAACCCATTGACAGGAACAAGGAAGGTCGGATGCGATGCAGTGCATTTGGTTTTTTGTGGTTTTCCTGTTTTTTTTCATCAAATGGGAATGCCATGGCAACTCTCTGTGGTAATGCAGCAGCTAATTCAAAAAATTTGCATTTTTCTACAGCATAATAGATATTTTCATTTATTTTGCTTTAGTATACTGATTTGGATTCCTAGACTTTATGTATTAAAACTGTGAACAGTTTATTAAAAAAAAAAACAAAAAAAAAAACCTCACTATGATTTTCCTTCTGATAGTTAAAACAATCAAAGACAACATGAGCAACAATTGGATCAAAAAAAAACCCCTCTACTTTTATTCCCAGACTGGAACAGCCTCAGCTCAACGGTCCAATCAGTCTCAATGCCAAAATTGTAATAGCCAGACAATTACTATGTGTATCTCCACCTTAACACGCTGCTGATCACAGTCTTTCAGTTGCTACAACAGTAATTCAACACAACAGCATTCTGTTTGAAAGCCTTCAGGATCCTTAAGTGCTTTTAGTTGCACACTACCTTATTATGACTCTTAAGGCATTACGGTGCCATTAAGCAACACAGAGCTGCTATAGCAACAAGGGCAACACCATTAAAGCAAAGCCTCTTGCTTTCCATTCTCTGTCGCTGTTTGTTTCCTCCATTTAAACAGCATCATATTTTAGCTTACAAACATGACCAGCACTGAAAATTGACTTAGTTGTTTATTCTCTTTAGCTCCACAGATGAGAACATTTTTCTGACATGAGCAGCATTTCTCTTCTGTAACTCCAACTGGAGTTTGCTACCACTCTTTCATACCAAAGACAGCCTCCACATTCTCTCTGTTGCAGAGAGAACGGGGCTACGGTTGCGAAGGTGAGGGGCAGACCCTGTTGTGAAGGTGATGTGACACTGCTGCCTCATACTGTCGTAGGTGATGATAAGAGACAGGAGGTGAAAAAAAAAGCAGTGACAACAGATACACATTTTGTATAAGTGTGAGATTGAGAGTGACAATGAGTGCGAAAGTGATGGAAAGCAGAAGCCCTGAAGGAGAAACTGCAAAAAAAAAAAATCATTTTAAGAGAATGTAGAAGAAGAAGAGAAGCGCCTATGCTAGCAGGAGTCTAATAAGAAAACCAGGTTAGAAACAACATCTAGAAAAAAAGCAGAGCCCAGGAGAGATGGTGCTGGACCGAGGCGAGCAGGTATCAACCTCTTGGGGAAGGTGAACTTGATTGCGTTCTGGATGAAGCCATAGCAACAGGGACTGATGACGAAGGCGGCTCCTGCCTGGATGCAGTGCTCCATCACCATGTCTGTTGCAACACCGCATGCGTGGAGGGCAACCTGAGTGAAAAAAAAACAAAGAAAACCAATACAAGACTTATTCTTTCATCAGATAAACCCAAGCTTTCTTTAAAACTTTTCTTAAACAGCAGGACCGAATCTAAGGGCACTTGAAAACATTCATTCAATCCCATTGATTACTTCATAATGGCTGGTGCTATTATTACATCTATGCTCCCAAAGGTGCAGACTCTGGGAGAGCAAACAGTAAGTATTAGTGCTTTAAGAGCAGGGGCACGAAATGCATCAGGATTCCCATTGAGTGGATAAATTGTGTGCGGTGCTGAACACCTAGCTATGCATTAGTAATGGAGTGGTTATGTATTGAATCACGGAAAAGGAACTAACAGACCCAACACTATTTATATTCTATACGGCTCTTTCACTTGTCAATCTGCAAAAATACATTATAACCCATCAGATACAATGAGCATAATTTTCAAAGTACAGTGGTAAATTAAATGGTTTCATCTCAAGTATAGAAATTAGTTGAATAAATGATCCGTCAGTGTTCCAAAAAAAAAAGCATTGTCGGCTTCAGTGTGTGAATAGTTACGTAGGCTCACTGACATTAACGATGTCCAGTTAAACAGTCACTTTAAAACTTCTATTCTTGTCTTCCAAGAAGTTGTCGCTTGGCGTCCGTGAGTCTGGGTCGACTGCATGTTGCCCTGACAGCAGTGCCACAGAGCAGAGGTTCAGAGCAGCGGCTAGTACACGACTGTGCCAAGGCTGGCTGCGGCCTCGAAGATTTGGTAAGATACAGGCACTCCAAACATTGCAAAGTCAGTGAAATGTCAGGGGTTCATTTTCTCAGAGATGCACAAGCTCTCCCTGGCAGCTGCACGGCTGCAGAAGTGATTCAGCTCCAATTACATGAGAAATCAAGAGAGTGTACTGGAAATGTGCAAACTATTTTATGTGTAATTCCATGCCATGTTACGATTAAAATGGGTTTTTTTTTTTCCAACTGTGTGAAGAGCTCCTTGTTCATCTGCAAAGAGTCATTTGTTCCACTTTGGAAAGATGTGCTTTGATTTAAAGTTACACAAAGAGACTCTGCACATAAAAAGAATAACCAGAAAGTACAAAATTGTGGAATTAACATCATTTACCTGCATGGCCTTGCATTTAGGAGTGTTTGACATTAAATTTTCCACCCTGCATTTATTCATGGCATCACTGAAAAACTTAACACTCTTCCAGCGGCGTGTCTCAGACTGCTGATTAGTAGGAGGAGTGCCTATCAAAGATTGCATGATGTTACACCCCCCACATCTAAAGCAAAAATCATTAACAAAGAAACACCATCACTCTTAGCCAGCTACTTAATGCTGTACATTAGTCATGCTGTGGTAAATCCTAATTACATTTTATAACCTTTAGCCTTCATTTAACACAAACACAAAGCCACCCAACCAAGAGAAATGCATAAAATACATTCTGACATGTTTTCATAACTAATTATGTTTTTCCAATTCTTGATTCACAAAGCATGCTTGCCTAATCAATTCCAAGATTTAGTTTTAGTTATTTTTCTTAAGCAATATTGATAAACTATGTTCCAGCACAATGCATTACGCGTGACACTAATTAAAAAAGGATAATGGAAAGTGAAAATATGCAACACTTATAGACTAACAGTATGTCATGCACCTCTGCACAAACATTTCTCTGGGAGAAGAAATCGTAAATCAATAAGCGACAACCAAAAGACCAAAGGCCATTTATAAAGCTGCGTTCTTTATTAATTAATATGTCTTTAGGAGAGAGGAAAAGCTGTTTCTGTCTGTATCTTTCTACCAATAATTACATCACAGAAATAATGAGGCTTCCTTACTCAGTCTTCTTCAAGTAATTACATCCCTCTCCTGTCCTATCTGAGCCCGAGTCGGAACAAGTTCCTGCAACACAGCTAACGAAGACACTACTTAATCAACATCACACCGTTCTTAAATAGCGCGCTGCAAGCTCCGTGGAGAGACACCAGAGCTTTAAAAAAAACTGTTGCATCACACCTTCTTCTGCAACTGCTTATAAAAGCTTTGATGCCTTTCTTTGTTGTGTTGATTACATCAGTTTTTATGCACAGAATTTCATCAACATGTCACACTTAATGTTCCCTAGAAAAGTGATTCCTAGAAATTCAAGACAAACTGGAGAAAACTGGGTCCATCATTAATAAGAGTCATTTATCATGTAGTGAGTCTATAAGTGCATGTTTATGTGTGTGGCGCAGATAAGATAAAGTCTGACTGCACGAAATCAAAGGGTTGTTTACCAAAAGGTGGTCCTGCTTTTCAGTTACAAAAAAAAATATTACAGACTCAGAAGCAGGGAAGAAAAGTAGAAGAAAAGAAAAAATGATATGGAATCTTATATGATATCAGCTTTGGAATTACAGCTGATAAAGCCTTTGGAACTAATCAATAACCATTTTTACATCAGGCTTAAAGCAATAACAGCAAATACATTTTTTCTTCTTCACACAAACATAAAGAAGTCAACTGAAAAAAAAAAATCAATCGCAAACAATCTGACCCTTAAGCAGAACCAATAAAAAGACTTGAATCCAATAAAATCCAAATCAACTTTCCTTTACAACTTTTCCTGCTGGAGCTGCATGTTGACTCAGTGTCATCAGACAGGAGACAGAATAAAAACTCAGTACACTTTATGTAGACAGCTGGTGCATGTGACTGCTGACAGGAAAAAGCAGACACTGACTAAGAATAGAGACACCTCAGCCTTATTAGCCTGATTAAATGGATGAGACTAAAAATGGGACCATGTATTATACATAACAGGATTAAAATCAGTGTGATGGCTCGCTCCTTCAGGTAGAAATATCTGCCATGCAGGAAGAAGTTTAGCCAAAGCAACAGCCGAGGCTTCATAAACACTGAGGTCCAAATTTAAAGCGGTGTGGAATGAGGGCAAACTACAACACCTGTTTTATAGAAAAATCCTGACATTCATGCATCATGTGAAAGAAATCCATGAACTTACTAGGCAAGGAAGAAAGAAAAAAAAAACACCCACATATTGAGGAGAAGAAGAATCTGTGCGGTTTGTTTCTTGCCAAGTGGAACAGGTCTCAGTGGAGTGACGGTGCTGGAACAATAGCTACTTCTAATTACAGCAGGTACATATATATTCCTATTTGTCCCGGAGAGAGTTAAAGTGAGGCTACAGCACGGTCGCCTCTTAAAACTGGGCTATGACACACTTCAGGAAGATGGATCTGCCCGACATGTTTAGGGGGAAGACACACTAACCTGAGAGACATAAATAACCGCACTGATTAAGTGTGATGAAGATGAAGATTCTGTGAAAGAACAAAACATGTCCTGTGTGGAAACAGGAATTCAGAGGCTCTAAGTGAGGAAAGACCTTTTCTTTTCTTTTTTTTTAAATCCTAAAGATCTGTTTTTGTGTGACACCAGCCAGATTTAAAGAGCCTGTAATTGAACCGCAGTCAAGGATCTATTTGTTTTAAACTGTTAGCAAGTATTAGTATGAGAAGTCAAGAGCTCTGTAGATGAAGGCAGGTGTTTTAAAAAAAAGGACTAACAAGAGTTTCCACTTGCAGTATCTGTATTTAATCTCAAATTTGAGTTTATTTTAGTGACTTCAGCAACAAGGTTAAAAGCTAGTTAATATCTCTTCTGTTGTCGCAGGTACTTTTGATTTAAGTGCCTGTATGAAGCGAGATGTTTAACCTGAATAAACACACACAGGCTGCACAGACTGCAGTCTTGGCAGAGATGTTGGTATAAAAACAGCGCGATGAATTAAGAAGCAAAAGGGCACCGAGTTCCCTGCGTAAAACTTAAAACGGTGGGGACAACTTTTATTACAAACACTTTTCAAAAATTACACTTTCCTTTCCAAAGATGACCCCTACAACTTTATTAACAACATATATCTTAATAACCTGGTAAAAAAAGAGAGAAACCAAACTGAAAAAAATCTTTGAAGAGCAGATTTTTAAAATAAACAAGAACAAACAAACAAGTTGGCCGACAACACTCCTCATTAAGGAGATGTTTTAAATCTCGACTTTACCTTTGTCCTTCATTTTCTGTGTAAATCTACCTTTTGGCTCCCCAACAATCAGAAAGAGGACACTGACACATGATGCATGAATCAAGCACAGAGCACTAAAAGGGTTCTGATTACAAGCCCCATTTCAGGAAATGAAAAGCCTTCTTGGCTGCACTAACAAAAATAATTGCATGTTGACATTTTCAGGCTCTGGAAAAAAAGATGAGATGAGGGAAAGATAAGATATGAGTGTCCTTGTGATGTATTTTGATCTTAAACATGAATAAATATGAAGATATATACCTGTATATGTCTATATATAGACAGATACATACGTGCGTGCATACATACATATATAGATTATGACAGTATGGAAAATGGTAATTACTCATCAGTAAAATGATTCAATTTAATGGGATTCTCACTTTTTTTTTCAGTGAGTTCAAACAAAAAGATTATTATACTTATGGCAGTGGGACTACATTAGTGTAATTCTCTATATTTTCATGGACCAAAGAGACTTCCCACACCAAATGTTATTGCTGATTACATTTTCCCTGTGGCAGCAGGATTTTTCCACCAGTCTGTGGAAGGTTATTGTGTAAGCGGGAAAAGCAATTCAATTTGCCCAAAACGTTCAATGCGAGAATTGAAAATTGGATTGTGATTACAGTTTGTCAATGTGAATTACATTAAAAAGGACATTAGAGGGATAGTTCAGGTATTATAAAGTGGGGTACCATCAGACACAGTATCATTATCGTTATCTCCAGTTGATGGCGGTTGGCATGTTCCCATACTGGAGAAACACCAAGAGTATGAGATAAGGAGCTAAGCAATGAGCTGCTCTGGATGGGGACAGCATAATACATTTTAGCCGACTAATAAAAGGTCAGCCAACAAAATGCAAAAATCAATATCACTATAAGTTTATGATACATCGGAAATATTTTCATGCTTGCTCTTAGCTCTTTCTGACTGTCTGGCAAAACTGAAGTATAATTAACAGCACATTTATGCTCTCTTCAAAGCCACCAGACTTCTTTGACAAACCAGTAAGTTTACCTCTGAACACAGGTGTTGCTGAATTGGCTAAAGTCTTTGTGCTGTTGTGTGGCTTTAATGTTTTCAAGGGTTAGTTTAGTTTGGATTTACCAGAGTCACACTAGGCATTTGCTTGCCATAATCCCTCTTGTATCAAAAATGAGGAAAATCTTCAATTGTTAAGTAACCGCAAACTGTCAGCCTATTATCTGCAGATTCTGATCATCAAAACAAATGGAGGCACCTTTGTTGGTGCTTGCTCTGCTCACCCCAATGTGAAACAGTCCAGTGAAGTAATCCAAATTGGCCTGAATGAAGCCGATGTTTTTCAGACCGAGTTCAGCGCTGCGACTCTGGGCCCTGACCAAGGACTCTTCTTTGTTCTCTATGAGGATGACCTTCAATGAAGACACACAAAAAAGCCTTTCACAGCCGTTTGTTGCTCTCAATAATGGAGCAATAATAAATTTTAATATTTGGAAACCTTAAGTGATTTTCAAAACACTGAGATCTATGTGTGAAAATTACACATAGATCTAAAAAAAAAAACATGAATGAAAGATTACAGGAGGCTTATTTTTGTGGGTTCATTCTTTTTTCCTATAATAATAAAAAACATGACATGATCAGTTCTTATTTAAAAATTACTTCATTATCATCACTTGATCTATTGATTTTTATTTATTTTTTGGTGTTTGAAATGTAAATGATCAACATATTGACAGATGGCTCTTTAAAGTTACTAGATTTCTAAGTCAAGTTAACAAATGTTTATTTAGTTTGACAAATCAAATTAACAAGTAAGTCAGTAAGCAAGCAAGTATTCTATGACCACACAAAAAAATGCGCCCATATCTGCACAAATACACGTTACCTGGCAATCTGGGAGTGTGTGAGCCAGAACAATTCCTACATGGCCCTGAGAGAAAGCATAGAGAAAGAGGTAAATGCGTAACAGAAAAACAAACATCATCACCAGAGTTATGATTAGAGTTGCCCTTTTCAACCAAGTATTATCCCTTTTAATTATATAACATCCAACAAGAAAAAGGCATTTAAAGAGGAGAAAAAAACATGAGTGAGAGCCGCTTTCACTCTGCTGGCTGCCAGTGGTTTGTGGTTAAATACAGTCGTGGTCAGGTGCAGTGATAAATATACATGCGTGGCTGAACTGATGTACCGTTCCACTGCAGAAATCCACAATCGTGCATCCCGGCCTGGCTAGCTCTGTCACCATGGCAACCAAGTTATTTAGCTGTTGCCTCTTCCTGACTGCGCGGATGTTTGACATTTTACCTGCGAAAAGAGCACAAAACGCAATATTAGGGCTGGAAAAAAATTATTATTATGCATAAGGATTATGAAACGTGCTCCTTGGGCATGGACATGTAAAAGGCTCCCTCTCTTCCCAGACTTATACACAGATTAATAGAAAAAGTGCATTTTAGTGATAGTTTTGCGCACTTAAGTACTCTTTTGTGTCTTTCTAGGTTGTTTTTTGCCTCTTTTTGGTGAATTTTCTGTCTCTGTGGCACTTTTAAGTCTCTTTGTGGTACTTTTGTGTCTTTTTCTGATACTTCTGGTTCTCTTTGTGTTACATTTTTGCCTCGAAGTCACTGTATGCCTCTTTGGTAGCTAACTATCCGCGGTGCTTTTGTGCTTCTGTAGGCATTTTGTGTCTTCATGGTACCTTGGTGTCTTCTTTGTAGTACTTTGTGTCTCTCTGAGGTCATGTGGTTGCAGGAAATTTCAACAGTCACTTCAAACATCCACTCCACCCCAGGGGCCCCCTGACTCCATGGGTCCCTTGGCCTGTGCCCAGTTGGCCCATTCAGAATTGCACTCATGGAATGTCACTATGATAATAAAAACCCTCACTTTTTGTAGCTTGGTTGGCTCCAGTTAATATTACCTTATTACGATAAACTTAACCTCAACAACAAAGACGTCATGATCGTCATTAAATCACTCTACACATTTTTCATTTCTTTAATGTCTTCCTTTCCTATGCTGTCAGTGAGAAAACAACCTCCCCCCACGGCCCCTCCTAACTGCTCAAATTTTGATTTACAACCAGCCATTTCAGGTAATGGTTATAGCACACAGATGAAAAGGCCTCCACTCTCTCATCAGCATGTTTCCAGTCAATTGCCAACTAGGGAGTGCCAACAATCTTTCAACATCATCAAAAGCAAGCCTCTGAGCCAAACTCAAGTGTCCTCCTTGTTTGTGGCAGAACTTTTCTGCTGCTGTGTGAGCAGTGTGTACCCCATTAACCCAAAGCATATTTCAGTCTGCTGCACCCTCCTCTACGCTCTTCTAGCACGCCACATCGGCAGTGAGCCGTTGATGTGCTGTGCCGATGCCATCTCCGCTCCATAAATTAGACTGATGTGTGTTTCATTTACCACTGAGTTGCACTTTCATATTCACACAACTGGAATATCAGAAAAATGTTATTCCTACACTTTCCTGCTAACACTTCTTTGTGCATGACAACAGAGGGAGGCAGAAGAGACTTTTCACTCTGGCGACATGAGACATAAATAGGAAATTTCATGGTGGCATTATTCAGGCCCTCATGCTGGCTGTTATTGAGCAGATCCCATTTGTGGGGAAAGCACAATGAGGAAAATGAGAGATGAATTTAAATACAGAGTAACAGCAGGAAGGTGGTTGACGAGACCCTTCTCTTCATCTGGATGAGTAATTCATATGGGTGCAGGCACCTCTATCTATGCACGGCTCCAGAGAGGCTTCAGTACAAAGGTCTTTTGATGCTTTAGAACACATTTAAGTTTTAATTGCAAATTGTATTACAGAGTGTGATAAAAGTCAACAGGGTAGAGATAGAGGGGTTGGATCTAAGAAGAGGCTTAATGTGGAAAAATTGAATAATAGAATAACAGTGTAGATAATCAGGTTTGGACTTTTATGTGATGTAGGACATTTTAAACCTTCAGTAACTTGTGCTTCTGGCCTAATTGATATCGGTCCAATATTCACTTCACTTTTATCTCAATATTTAGCAGAGCCAGATGATAATTATACCTACACTCATCACTATGAGCAAGTCGCAAGTCGCCATGTGATATATTGTTATTATAAACATATTGATTGTAGCCACTTTAAGGGTTGAGGGTTTTGTCCAAGAAACGACAAAAAGAAAAGCAATTCAATTTGTTGATGGGGTTGTGAGTGTGCAAAGTTAACTTTATGTTTTAAAAGCAAGCACACATGTAAGGCCACTCAAAGGGTTTATAAAGGATGGCCCAAGCGGTGTCAGACACATCCTCAAAGTGGTTAACATGCCCTGAGAGTGAAAAACAAGAGGCTAAGGTTAGTTACACAGGTCATAACAAAACAAAACTCAAGTGCAAAAGGTGTATGTAGGCTTCTTTGTTTAAAAAGTCCTTTAATTGATTTTATAGTCCACTTGTTTGTGATTGACTTTCTGCATTTCTGCTCAAAAAGGACTTTGTTTGGTGAAAGGTCACCACACGGCTGGAGGTCAAACCCATTAGCTATGTAGGGCTGAGTGGGTGGCAGCAGAAGAGCTAAACACAGGCTGCTCGACCTCTCCCTCTGTTTTCAATTTTCATTTTTTAATGTGGTTACAGGGAAAAAAAAAACACTGAGAGGGGTCTTAGAAGTTCACGCCCGGGGCTGCTGTAATTGCGTCAAATTCACAAACATCATAAAGTATGCGTCAAAGAGGGGAGAGGTCAAAGAGCCACAAGATTTAAAAACAAAAAGTAAGTGCTGGAGGAAGCTGCAGGAAATACAGGACATCTCCATTAGGGTACACATAAAAAATCACAAAGAGTTTATTTGATTAGTCATAAAATATGCTTGAATTTTGAAAGATTAGCCTATAAAGCAAAGTGAATCTACCTGCGATATAATTCACATCAATTTTTAAAGCGCCCACTGAGGAGAAAAGAGACATTAAACCTGGGATTACATTTTTTAAAGAAATGCTGTGTTAGGTAGTAAAGGGGGAAAAAAATCAATGTCTTAATTAAAGATACAAATGGTTATAGTTTTTCTTTTTATTACCGTTATCACTATTGTACTGATAGTGATAACATTGATTTCCATAAAGAATTTCTTTTTAACTTGCAGAATAATTTCAGGTTCTTTTTAGTGCTTTTTTTCTCACACAGACAAACTGAGTGGCTCTTTAATATTTAACACTTTATCAACATGTTGATCTTAACTGGCTGGTGCTTTTTTATTCTTGTTGAATCACACTGAGATGGAGACAAACGTGGAGTTTCTGCAATTCTGGATGTCCTTTTTTTTCCTTTTTTAGACAAAAACATGGGTCATCATGATAGTGTTACCTAGAAACTTGCCCCATTGACCTCTCAGCATGTTGTGCTGTATGATATGTATTAAGTTGCACACTTCATGTGTCTCTTGACCCTGCCCCTCGCCTAACAGGCAGACACCCCAGGTAATGAGCCCACAAGGCGATGATCCTACACTGCTTTTCTGCTAAGAAGGTCAAGCAGGTATGACTTACGGGAACATAACTTCAACAGACCTCATCATTTTTCCTGCACTGCAATCCTCTTGCTAGAAGAAATGTACTTTAATGATGAGGTTTCTAAATGTGCAGTGGTAACATTTTTCATCCATCATTCCTACAATTACTTGGTTAAGGTTGGTGGTTAAAATGCGGTAAGAGCAAATAGACAGCTGTCAAGTAATGATTTAAGACAAACAGTAATAACACAATGAAGATTAAATTGCGGTTTTGTTTAAACACAACTTAAAGTCTACAACTTTGGCAGCTCTGTGAACAGGGCACAGGAACAGTGGTGATTTTCACTACATCAGTGCCAGCACGCTAAAGTTTATGGAAATGCTGATTTTCAACATTTAGCATGTATAATGCTCCACCGTTTTCATCTAAGTTTAGCTTGTTAGTCCGCTAACTCTAGTTTATTAGCACTAGGCACAGAGTGCAGCCTAGGCTAACAGGAATGTCAACAGTTATGCAGTTATTTAGTAATTAATCAAAGTTTTGAATGCACTGATATTGTTTACCCCATGATGACACTAGATAAAAAGTTTGAGGGTCAGAGTTCCTTAAAATCATCCTGGGTGGGGGGCATGTTTCTCTATGGCAAGTCAGGTGATAGCTGTGAAGACATTTGACACAAACACCACAAAGGTAAATCTTATGGTGGTGCTGAAGAAAGAGTTGATGGATTATCTGAGTCATTAAGGCTAATTTTTCACAAATATTTGTCTAAATTTTTGCCAATTGTTTGAGTAGCTTTCAAGGATTTTAACTTAAAGCAAAATATGTTCCCCTAATGATGCCCTTATTTGGCTAATGTTGATTCTCCTCCACGCTGGAAGAAAAGGTGGGTTGTAATCTGCAGCCTCACCCCTAGATGTCAGTAAATCCTACACACTATACCTTTAGCTTCTCTGTGACTCCGCAGGCTACCCTGTCACAGCTGTTACCTGTCAAATATGAAATAAATTTAATGCAGCTGTAATGTTTCTCTCTCATAGCAATCATTGTCAGAGTATTAGTCACACACAGAGAACAAGAATGAGGCCAGGCGTTCTGATTGAAGGATGGTCCTGTTCAATAAGCAGAATCATTACATGAATACACAATGCCAAAGTTGCCATCTGAAGAACATTCGTTGATGTGACAACAATAGATGCAACAACAGGAAGTGAATGACGCTTAGGTGTCTGAAACACAACAGAAAAGTCTCTGAAAAAGTTTGATCCCAGTGCTACCTGACAAGAGAAAACAATCACAGGCCGTGTAATTCACAGAGATCTCAGATGAAGAGAGGCCTATCTCCACAGTGATTTTTTTCCCCCTCCACACATTTTTTCTCATGCATCCCAACTAGATTGACTGTCTTCCAGGCACTTCATAAACAGACGAAGCAATCACAAGAATGACAGAAACTGCCTGCAACAGCCATGTAGCCAGGCACAAAATATCCACAGGCAAGAAGTGTTGCTGACAGGTGAACATTAACTCTACTCTACTCCTCTGTCATTACTCACATTACACTGTATGAACAAAGCTGAGGATGAGCTCCAATGTTTTAGCAATTAGTCAGGCTTTGTCTGTTTTCTAACATTAAGCCTTGTAAATATAATAAAGCAATAAATTAGAACATGTATAAACTGTCCCTGAAGGAGAGAAAATTGAAACAAGATAGCTATACATTAGAGCCGGAGAGGAAATTTAAGCTGGTTTCAGACTCTTTTCAAACTGAAACTTGGCATCATGCAAATGACTCATCTGTATTAGACAAACGGTTACAGTGGAACAAACTGGCAGAGAAAATACAATGTTTGGCCAAATCCTCTTGAATGATAAAATTTTTATTTTCTTGCAACAAGCAAAATCAATAAATCCATCAACATGAACAGATTTGATCAAGTGTTTCCAAATCCCAACTTGCATTCTGCTGGTCTACTGCTGAGAAACTTGCATGCTAACTTTAACAATTTCCTTCAATTGAGTGTGATTTTCTTGACAGTAGCACAGCTATCGTCCTTGTTCATGCTTTGTTTGAGGATAACTGTTTCTGGACATATTCCTTAAACATGGGAAACTGCTCTAGAGTTTCAAGGGGTTTTCTCATCAAACCGTTTGAAGCTTTTCTTGTTTAAAGGGGTAAAAAGCCTAAAAAAACTAATCATGGTTTTGAAGTATACATTAGAACATATGCTCAAGCCCAGACTGTATGTTTTCTCTCTGTAAAGAAATTTCATGCAGCAAAATTGCACTGTTTAACAGCTGTTTAGAAGTACCTGCAGTGGGAGCAGTCTCGTTTTCTGCATATATACCGACCAGTCACAATTCAAGTCTTCCTCTGCATTTATAAATGTAATAACTTTCTTACTGCTGCATATGTTTGCTTGAACTTCACTTCTCTGTATATTCTGCTGACATGTTTCATTGGTTGGAATGTGATGGGGCTCAGGTGTTTTCTTCTGTAAGACTTTTGTCTTTGACCTCCTTTCACAGTCTGATGTGAGCCAAGAGCAGAATGCACTGATGTTTATGAACAGGGGCATGAACACCGTCCCACCCAGATAACCACAGCACAAAGCCAATGCTGACAGAACCAGTAAGAGTCTTTGTATTGGAAAAAAAAAAAAACGTTTCCGTTTTTTCCAGCAGGTTGACTCTGGCCAGGTTGACACGGCCTGATGTTCAGTGAGAAGAAAACATGCCATGGCTGCGTCACTGAGAGAGACTGAGGATTCATTAGCCCGTGTGCCCTCTACTGCTAAAAGCAACCTGCAGCTGCTGCTTCTGCTGCTGGCAAAGAGCCGTGATCTCCGTCTCTTTCCCCTGATGCTGCAGAACTGCCCAAGGCCTTATCAGGCAGGTCCATCACACAGATTAGAATGTAAACACACTGTGGCACATGGGGCCTCTGTTTGGGCTCTGCAGGATCTGACAACATTTCTTAGAGGACATGCTGGTTTAAAGAGCAAATACAAGGGCGGCTGGTCTGAGATTCAAGCTACGATTATGTTTTTTAAAATTTATGACTCTAATACTTTGTATTGCACCTATTGGATTTAATGTTTCTTGAAAAAATTATTGCCAATGCAAATTACTGGTGTGGGTGAACACACTAATTTGAATGGCTGCAGGGTGTCCATTCATTTCTGATAGAGGACACCTAAGTAGTTCAAGTCAAACCGTCTCCTCACCGTTCTGAATTAATATGCTGGCTCAGCCTTTATCCGTATCCAGTTGACTTATTTTTTTATGAGAAATAATTCGAATGAATAAAAAAAACATATCTCATTTCAGTCTCTCAACGCCTCATCTTTCTCATAGACAAGCAGTAAGAAGTACACTGCACCTTTGAACTTACTGGTATTTTGTATCACATACATGATCATCACATATCTCTTTTACTGTTCAACTTGCCACTTCAGGTTAAGACCAACAGTTCACATGGCCTGTTGTTTGTTTGTGAAAATTAATATTGTGTGGGTACAATAACATGGTTTATAGCTAGGTAGTCCTGTTGTTTAAAAACTGTCAAATTATATGAACTGTTTTCTACTGTGCGCAATGTTATTTGCATTGAATCTCACTAGCATAACATTACCTTTCTGGCTTATGGATGAACCAGGCTGTTTAATGAAACTGTTAAATGAACTGAGGTAATAGAAGTGTCTTCAGTTACTGAGTCATATCTATAGTTCATACTATTTACTGGAGAGGTTAACACCATTAGACCTTTATGAAATGGCAATGACTGTTTCAGGTATAAGTCAAACTCTTTAGTGCTGCCGGATAAACGGAGCTACAGCTCGTTAAAAACTTTAGATTTTGATTAAAAAATGCATGAAAATCTGAATTAATGGTCTTAATTTTTTATTTTCTTTTTGAGAGTGACCATGGAATAAGCAAATAAATGAGATGTTCACCTTGTCAGGCATAACCCCTAATTCTATTTGAAAGAGTAGGGCTTGAATAATGTTTGAGGACATTGTTTTATGTATTCAAAACAGTACATGGCCCTTTTTGAACAGAGAAGGTTTCCAGGTCTAGTGTTGCAGAGTCTTGTAAAAAAAACTTGATTATTTGCAGCCTTAATGTTAGGCTACAAAATGTCCATGTCTCCATCTAAAGTGTGTACACCAGAGTACACCCCGAAGCATCCAGTGAGCAACAGGAGTTATTTATTGGATCATGTTAGGTGTTTTTCTATCAAAGAGGAAATAAATTCCTTGCATCTCAATACACGTTTCGCATAGAAATGTCCCAGCCAGTCGTTTGTCAACTGCTGAAGGAAATGGTGTCAGAGGATGTTGTGTCAGAAGATGGAGAACCAAACACTAACTCTATGCATGGTATTAAAACAGACTGCTTCCAAAAGTGTGAAAGCTTTTGATTAAAAAGCATGAAAATTGCTATTTAACTCTATTTTTTAATGCTTGTAAGTCATTTATAATTATAAGAAGTGTATTTTTATTTAAGAATACATTCAAAAGGATACTGCATATGTTTTATCCATTTATTTTGTTTGATTTGGTGTTTCAGATCTACGGTACGATTTTTCCTTATCCAAAAACAGACGTTGTTTTGTGTGTGATCTTAAAATCATCTGGATTCTGCTTTGAATTTTTGCACAGTATACAGACAGAAATCTGTCAGGTGAACCTGTTCGTGTAAGATTATGATAAATTTTATTTCAGAATATTTACTTTGTTTGTAGTTTGTAAAATGAATAAGCTGGTTTACCCTTTGATGTGCTGATTTTAATGCTCCCTCAGTAGGAGGCAACTTTAATGATTTTTTTATGAGCTCATATTTTTTCACACCTTGCAGCCAGTTTCATGAAAACAAATAACCAAAAGCACAGGTCAATAAATCAAGGAGAGTCTTTGAAAAGGTTCATTTATGGAAAGGAAGACATGTACATTTTGCATCTGAATTAAGCAGTTTGCATTCAGTTTCAGAGCAAATGGGATGTCACAGCCTGCGCACACTTTGGGTCATGCACAACCAGGTTGTATTCAATTACTCTGCATATGTTTGTTCAAATTAGCACAGCAGGAATATTACTCCATATGCATAAGTGCTCGGTGAAGTAAACAGGATAACAGGAAGGTGTGGTTGGATCATTATCCTTTCAACCTTATTCTGCAGCTCCTCTTATCATATTATGTTTAAATACTTGGATCCTGCACAAGTAGTCATGAATGAAGCAGTGCAGAAAAGAATAAGGTTTGCTGTCCTTAGTCCATCTGAGGAATAATAATAACTACAATATTTTATGGTTCTGGCAGTTGCTCAAAACAATGCAGTATGTTTGCATGGATGGTGGTGGAGCTGTTACTGTCACTGACTGGAGAGGTTACAAACTGAAGCAAACAAACGTTTAAATGTTAACCTGTTAACACCTACAGTAAGTCCTGCAGCAGCCAAGCAATTTATAACTGCTAAATCAATATCAAATTCATGAAAACAATAAACTGTAACCATTCCAGGCACAGTGTGTGAATGCGCCTGTGAACACTGTGGGGCTGGCTAATCTCACCATGACTGCTGTTAAACTGCCTGGTGAGACGGCATGCTATGTTTCCTTTATGTGAATGAATGAGTGCAAACTACTGTTCCTCTACATGCTGCGAAGTGCACACCAGTGTTCTGCGGGAGTAAACTGACCAAGCCAAATAAAGAGTACTCCTTTCTCCGTGATAAACAAGCTGCCAAGAGCTCAGCAACAAAGGTAAAATGGATTACAAAGATTCTGCTAAATGCTTACAAAGAGGAGGCTACAGGCTTCAGACAATGGCACATATTACTGAAATGGCTCAGAACAATGGGGATAATAACCTGAAATTTAAAACAAAGACTTTTTTACAGTGTATGACAGTGTAACAAACATGTTCCGTATCTACTTCATTGAATCTTTTTGATGATTGTAATTAGTGAACTCTTTAAACCCAGTGGAGTCAGTACCCTTACTACAAATTAAAACATTACAGACGCTTTGTGCATCTGAAACATTTGCAAACAGCTAATCAAAACTAAAATTACACAGCTAATTACATGCTTGCTACAGTCCATGTATGAAAGACTGAGGCAGAAACTCACTCTTGGAATAACTTCAAAACAACAGTAATTAACCCGATCAGACAGCAAAATAAAGGTTACAGGTGGTTCATCATTTCACTTTAGTTTGTTAATGTGTGTAGTGTGTGTAATGTTAAGCACAAATCAACATATAAAAAAAGAGGTTTTCAATCAAATGAAGTTACCTCTTTAGTACTGAATTCATTTTGCATGATATAAAATCATGTGCTTGCAAATGGACCAAAAATTATTTTATCACATTTTCATACAGATGAAGGCACCTTCAACATATTTTTTAGTGACCATTTTCTGGCAGTAACCTCCGTTTTCATGAATGGCCACAGGATCTAGCTGGCAGGGCTTTAGTTTTGCTTTGGCACTGACTAATGCAGGCAATCTTCTACATAATTTAAAATCTGAAATGGCTTGCTGGCACATTGAAGCGTATGCACCAGGGCAGAGAAGCTTGCATTTGACCATATGCTCTTCATTATGGACACATACATGGATCAAAGCATGAGGAAATGAACTTTGGCACATCTTTGCAGAGTAGTAACGGTGATGGATAACATCTAAATGCACAGTTCTTTTGTAGCAGTGGAGATATTCTGAACAATCCCAAAAGCTGCAACACCATAACTGTGCTGTGAGGTATTTAAACAGGTTTGAGGTAACACAGCCAACACTGAGCAGTGACTAAATATAATCTTGTTTAGTCGGCTCGGAGCAAAAAAACTTTCAGAGTACTAAAAGCTCCAATTGTTGTCAAGTTGTCAGTGGAAAAAAAAAAGTTTCTTTCAGAGCAGAAGTCACTGAAATTTTTTCAATGTATTTGCTTAAGACCATGATGACAAGAAAAGCATAAGTTAATGAAGACAAACACAAGAGGGAAAAAACGTCTCACTGTGCATCCTTCAACAGCTTTGGTATGTCTGTCAAAACATGATCAGACGTAGCTGTAGGCGAGAGGTCTGCATAATTACTGAACTCCCATGGTCCCTCTTACAGGTCACAGCACATACCTCATTTGTCTGCACCGTTTTGTTTCTAAATGGGCAAACAACCAAAATGAGATGTCAGTTTTGCTCATCCAAATGCATTCACTGACTTTCCTGTTACACAGGTACAGAGCAGCAAGTCCACCCACGCTCAACACTTATACAGCAACTGCTTGGATAAAAAATCTGAACTGTTGTTGGTATGCCTGAAGTGATTTATCAGTAAGTCAATTAGTTGACTGAAAGAAAATTCATTAATGTTGATTTTTATAACTAATTTATCATCCCTGCAGCTCCTTAAATTGTAAAAACATTTAATATTTCAGGCCCTTTAAACTGTATTATTTCCTTGAAAGGGATTAAGATTAAAATTCATAAGATTTCCAGAATGAGTGTTATAATATGACACTTAGTTAAGGAGGTTGTGCCAGTTACAAGTAATGCACTTAATCAGTTCTTTAAAATCAGGTAAATATTTTCAGTCCTTTCTTTCTGCTCTTTCATCACAAACTGCTTAGAAACTCATGACAACAACAAGTGAAGTCACAGAACTTTTTCTATGAGCCTTGTAGTTGTATAAATTAGGACAATACAGACCTGTAAAATGAAGTGTTACCCTTGAGCCCTAAACTATTGTTTAAACTGGTTGTTTACCTTTCTCAATGTTGTTGCAAATAAAGCAAACCTAAATTTTTTAGACTTAGATGAAGGCTAGAATGAAAGAATGAAAAAACAGAAATGCTCTCCATCCCTTCCATTTATCGTGGCAACAGAGTTTGTTCTCTCATAAAAGAGTATTTGGTTTAAAGGAAGGAAACTATTATTTATTATTATTTTATAAGTATACACCAATCAGCTAGAACATTAAAACCGCTTGTCTTAGATTATATTAAGTCCTCCTTCATGCTACCAAAAACAGCTCTGACCAGTTGAGACATGGCCACAGGACCTCTGAAAGTGTCCTGCAGTGTTTGGCACCAAGTGATCATCAGCAGCAGATCCTTTAAGTCCTGTAAGTTGTGGGCGGGGCCTTCATGGATCGGACTTGTTCCAGCACATCCTACAGATGCACAATCGGATTGAGATCTAGGGAATTTGGAGGCAGTACCCTGAAGTCTTTCTCATGCCCCTAAAATCATGCCTAAACTTTTTTTTTTTTTTACATTGTGGCAGGGCACACTGTCTTTCTAAAAGAGGCCCCCTCGGGAGTGCTGCTCCCATAGGGGGACTTGGTACACAACGGTGTTGGGTAAAAGAGCATGGCAAAGAGGCATCCGGGGGGTGTGCCAGCAGAACATTCCTGCGTTACAATACAATCTTTGTTGTTTATTTCATCCATCAGTGGTTTTTATGTTGCTGCTGATCATTATAAATGATTTCTACTATAACTAATGAAGGTAATAACATAATGAAAGTTTATATTGGCAAACAGAAGAGAAGAAGCAACTGAATCTATCTTTCTCCTTTGGCAACAATTTCATTTTTAATGTTGGCTTAAAGTCTTTCTTCTACGTGCTGCTCATTGCACTGTTTGTAGTAGAAGTGGCAAAACAAAATCTTTACTCCTCTGCTTTAAAACTTAGGGAGTGTGGAATCGATCCGTCCTGTCAGAGGAGCTGTATTGGCCATGGGCTCAGAAAAAGCTGTTGTGGTTGTTCTAGAGAGGATTCGAATGACTGGGCTGCACTGAGCCTGAGCAGCACATCCACGGCTCGGCTCAAGTAAGAAACAAATGACCTGAGGCCGCCCACAAGCTGACACACTGGTAAACCACGT
Source organism: Acanthurus leucopareius (assembly GCA_029814765.1). Lineage (NCBI taxonomy): Eukaryota > Metazoa > Chordata > Actinopteri > Acanthuriformes > Acanthuridae > Acanthurus > Acanthurus leucopareius. Next base: position 1,665,764 of record JAQMCX010000043.1, on the reverse strand, counting down.
CCACAAGGAAAACATAACATTTTGCCTAGTTTTCGGACTTGACAAGGGTTTAAAACGTTATTGTATCCACCTGTGAAATAAGAAAAGTACGGTTTTTCTATCTGCGGCAAACAAAATACAAAGTTGGCTGCAAAACACCTTAGAGCCCTTGAGCGCCAAGCCGCCGGCTGGCTGTCAGTCTGTGTGGAGGTTGTGGGTGAGCGTCTCTTGCTCTGGTTTTTGTGGTGTGTTCTGTTGGCTTTGGTTGGACCTTGTCAGAAGCTTCTGGCAGATTCAGCATGTTGAACATGAGCCCGTTGTTGAGAGAAAAATCTCTGAATTGTTGTTCCCCTACAGAAACACAGTTCCTTTACTTTTGCCTCTGGATGACTGGACTTCTTAGTTCCTTCAACATTTGGAGCTTAGCAGGAAAGAGCCAAGCAAAGTTTTTTCAATCACAAGTTTCATTTAACATCGCCTCTCAACACACATTCAGGGGAGCCACTTAAGCTATTTGCTTAGTTATTCACGATTTCTCCCAAGAGTGGTTTCTCCTCAGCCTCTTCCTTTGTTCTCCCAAAACTAAGAGACCAGGGACTGACGACGCCGCTGTCATTGGCAACTATTCATCAGACATGTTCTTGGTTAGAAGCAGCTATATAACCAAAATATATACTTAGTGGGAGACAGTGCTTATATTGTGCTTTAGTATAACAATAGTTTTTATGTTCACATTTCTAGTTCCTCCATTTCCTTTGTTAATAAGAATGCAGACTATCGCCATCTACTTATCTGAGGAATTATTTCCTACCCAGGTGCAAAAAACAGGCGATGTGGGGAAAAGCAGTCAGCTTTCTTGCTGCTAGTTCTTTATTATCTGTTTAATGTGTCAGAAAGCCTCAGATTTGAGAAAGCCTGAGAAAGTCACGTCGTCCTCTTCACAACTTACCAGCGTAGAAAGGACTCTGGGCAGAAGCACTACAGATTTGTTTATTTTCAAATGTCAACCCTAGACACAGGCTACTATAGGTGCTCCCCAATTTCAAATTCCTGTACAAAAAAAAACTAAGCAAGATATACTGTATCACCTCAAAAACTGCTGTCATTACACTCTTAAGTGTGGAAAATACTCCAAAACCTACACACACAAGATCTGTTTATCCTGCATTGGTGTTCACATGGTTGTTGGCGCCTACAGTCCAGGCATACAGTCAGCACGGCCCTAAATCTTGAAAACAGTGTGTGCATCCAGACATTCTCATGGACCCTTGCCATCACACTGATATGGAAAGTCACATTTGGGCTCTAAGGAGAAAATGTAAAGAGCAACAGCCCACTTTGGGTCACTTTTGGCATTGGGAACTTTGGCATTGATTGTTAGTTGTAAATTTCAGGGTTGAAATATTGTGTAAGTAGCAGGGCAACAGATGAACAAAACAAGTCACATCTACTTTAAACATCACTGAAAACAGACCTGTCACACCAATGACTTAAATGCAATAACCAGTGATGGTGAATTACTGACTTAAGATTATTTGGTTCACCAAACTGTATATACAAGATAAGTGTGCACAACAGAATGGACATCATCATGTTTTCTCGCTAAGGATTGCATAACTGTCATAAAAAGAGGCAAAATATTAATAAACTCAAATAGTCTACCCTTTTTCTTCAGCACTATGGCAAGTTTTTTTGTCCATAAAGACACTGTTAATGACAGTATGAATCAAATAAATCCTTTCAGAAAGTAGACTAGAGAATGTAAAAACCCAGCTGTTCTTCCTGTTATGTCTGACGAAAACCTTTCCCAACGATTGCTCTTTCAAGCTAAGTAGTTTGTTTTTATTCAGTGCACATTCTCCCCCTTCATGCTTTGCTCTCTGTACTCTGCCAGAGCTGTCAAAGCCAGAGAGTAAGTGGCACAACGCTGGATCTGTGGAGGGCCGTGTCAATGTCTTTTGGCCTGCCCCCTTAGTAAAGTGTTCCAGCCAGTATGCCTTTTAGTCTTAGCCTTACAGTGCTAATTTAAGAATAAATAAGAGCTGGCTGGACTCCAGTTCCTGCTCTGCTTTGGTTTTCTAAAAGAAATGTTGAGTTCCCAAAGCCGTAGCTCCTCTATCAAGAGAGGGGTTCTTCCTTTAACTCAGTATTAAGTTTTTATCGTCACTGCAGACAGAGACTCCTGGTGTCGGAGAAGAAAGTCTTAGCAACAACTCTTTTTGAGACTGATTTCAGTGTTATGGGCGATACACATTTTATTATGGTTAGAAAATACACACTTACATTGTCTTAACATGCATCTATTTCCTTGTTATGTCTGAAAATGTCTTGGCAGCGCACAGACTTTCTTATTTAGGAAAGTAGGACGAGAATCAAGGGAATGCAGATTGGCCACAAACACTACATGTGCCCTTTGGATAATTAGAACAGGATTTAGATGAATCATAATTCTGTCTTACTGAGCCATGTGCATACCAAAAGAGTAAATAAATAAATAAATACAAAAGCTATTGTTACTCTCCAATTTGGCAGCCCCCTAAAACTTTCTTTTTAACCACTTCTTACAAAATATAAACCACATTAACTTAATTTATATGATAGAAATAAAAGTATCTGTGAGCTAGTAACTCTGAGAAACAAGCAAGTGTCTACATTTTAACAGCCGCATGCGGACAATTGTTTATCCAAAAGTCATTGTAGTTGTCTGGTTGTAAAAACACAGAGCTACAGAGGCCCCTGCTACTTCTGTGATGTATGTTTATTGCTAAATGCTCTGCAGACGCAGAATCAGACAAAACAATCGCTAACTCACGCACACATAAAATGACAGCTCACCCTCATAGCAGTGTAAGCCAACACCATGCAGGTGTTAAAAAAAAAAAAAAAAAAGGTAAACTCCTTTAACAAGACAAAGCAGGACACAGACAGCACATGCCAGAGTCCAAACAGGATCTTCTTCGGAGCCACATTAGATGTGGGCATGATGGGAGGTCTCTCCCACAGCAGGAGCTCATCTCAGAGAAAACACTGAAACCAAATGTGACTCATCATGTATTACATTCACCTGATACTGAACTTAATAAGCCTTGAGCCAAAGCCGACAGAAGGACTAATCCCAGTGAGACGCTTTTTTTTTTTAAAGGAAAGGTAGAAACAATAATAAAAGCACATAGTGATGGGAACAGCAAAACACTCCAATTCTGCTGTCAGGAGTTTGTGTAAATAAGTAAAAAAAAAATGTGCACTTAGTGTCAAGGCAATGCTAATAGCCTGATGTTGGCGGAGGTTAAAAATGTAACATGCACACAGGCAAAGATGAAGGATGTAACAACAAAACGATAGAATAAAGTAATAAACTATGAGGACTGAAAAGAAAAGGACAGAGAAAAGAAAACCAAATAGAAAGAGAGATGAAAAGAAAACAAAGAGCACAGAATTTTTTTTAAAAAAAAAACTCTGATTTGCTCCTTGAAGTATCTCCTGTCATCAAAAACAATCTGTGAACACGTATAACGTGACATGCCAAGCCACAAATTGTGCAAATTAAAGTAACAACATACTTTGCAACTTTCCAGAGAAAGATAATGTTTCTGATTCAAATTTGGAGTTTGCCAATCCAAGTAAATGAATTGCTTCTTGACCGCAGTGGAACATTTTATTCATCAAATCAGGATGTAACTTTCATTTATTTTCCACTGCACCCTCTGCTTCACATGTGAGCCTCATCTGCAACTGTTCACCTCCACTTCCGTCTTTTTATTGTCTTTGTTTGCTGCCTCTAGTTATCAAATCACAATGTGTAATGCAGCTGAATGCCAGTGTGTACACCATCTTTGTTGAGGCTGTTTTCCCCCACTGAAACCAGAGCCGGAAATGTCTCTGATTCTGTCTTAAATCCATGATAACATAGCAGCAAGTATACAAGATGTTATTGTGATCCGATACCATGTTTTTTTTTTTGCTTTTTTTTTTACAAATGCCTTTTGTGCACACCTTTGTAAAACTAGACATATTTTTACCGCACAAGTATCCAAAATCTTAACTTCAAACAACCTGTGCAACAACCAAGTTAACACTTTTATTAAATCAAAAAACTTACCCTGATAATTTGCTTTACTTTTAAATCTAATTAATTTATTTAAGAGTCTGGTGGTAAATGAAGGCTCATTCTTTTTTCATAATCCGTAACAGGCTCTATTACTTGGAATTCACACAGAAATCTAAGAGTAACTTGTAAAACTACAGTAATTTTTTTTTTTTTTGTCCTCAGATTACACACTGTATAATTAGAAACAAGGATAAGTCTGCAGTTTGTTTTCAGTCAGACCTTGTTCACTTAGTGTATCATTACACCAAGTCACAGCATGAAAATGTCTTTTAAAAAGAACCACGCAGTGAAGATGTTACCTGTGTTACAGTATCCCTTGTTCCTGAGAAAAAAAACAACAACAGTGAAGCAATTATAAACTTGTTAAATGCTAATAAGATGTAAAATCAAAAGTAATGGGGAAATCTACGGCTGTTAAAACACTGAACTTATGAGGAGCCCTTTGAGACAATAAAGTGCCTGAAATATGTTGCAGGAATATTCCAGCAGAAAATATGTTGTCAAAGAGTTTTTATATTTCATCTTTATTCACTGAGGCTATGAATCTCTTGAAGGAACAGGAAGAAAACCGCTTTTGAACCAAAAAGCGCTTGTCATATCTTTATAAAGGCAAAAGTCAAAAAGTGTCAACAACTGAAGGATAACAGAAAAGTTATTACGATCAATCTGTTGTTGCTTTCAAATGTCATCTCCACAAAGCAACCATGACAAATCTGTGTTAAACCTAACTACACTGCGCTCCAAAGGAAAAACGCCTGTGGAAAAAAAAGATTTAGCTTTAGATTCTGCTCAGGGCTGAAAGCACTGATCAGTAATTAATTATGAGTCTAGCGAAAAAGGCGAAAAAGGCTCTGTAATCCAAAACCCACTGAAAGCTGGTGGAGGGTGAGACAAATCGTCTTCCTGCTCCATATCCACATTGCAATGCCTCACCAAAGATTATTGAAACCCCCCCCCCCACAAAACTAAGGAGACGAATGAATATTCATGGAATGACATTTGCAAGTGGCTCATCATGGAGGCAGCCAGTGGCTCTGCATTTAAATGGGCACAACTCAAACACCACTGCAAACAGTGAAACTCTGTGGTACTCCTCCAGGGAGTCGGGATGTGTTTGAACTTGAATTGAAGAAATAAAGTGCCAATTATCCCTCTAATTGGGAGTAACAAAGCTGGTTGACTGTTGTGCTCGGTCCCATGTTTACTGCCTATCTTTAAATCTCCAATTTAAGGGCTCTAATGAGTTCAATTAATTGAGAATGAGAGGAGTGATTTGGGAGTCACAGCATGCTGACTGGAGCTGTAAGCCCAAGGGATCGAGGTGTTAACCAAACGCCAGCACACTGTTCACTCAGACATCCCTGCTAATGTTCAATAACACAAATCACATCACATCTCCGTGTTTGTTTTAACACATGCTCTCCCCCCCAAAAAAAAACCCCCTCTCTGATCTCTAGTTTTAATAACAGGCAATTTAACTTTAATCACACATGCTCTGACAGCTCGACGTGCAGAACTTGTGAAAACACAATTCTCCTTGAAGGCAAATAGAAAACCTACACACACTTAGACCCATGCAACTTTTAGCTAGCGGTATGGCTCTAGGGATGGCAATGTTTGGCTGTCAGTCAGCTGGTCCAACACTTTGGTCCAGGCAGAAATATTTTAACGAGTATTGCAGGAAGTGAAACAAAATTTTAAACAAACATCCACTGCCCTCGAAAGATAAAACCAACTAATCTTGGCATTCCCTTGATTTTTCATTTCATTTTCATTTTTCCAGTCTGAGACCACAACACCGTGAGTAAACATTAATGGCTCCCGGACAATAAGACTGAATGACTTCAATCATTTTTCAGTGTAAGCAGTTGTGAGAAAAAAAAATGTCTTGGGACAGATTGGAAAGAATTGATCCCTTGAGGATAAATTCTAATAACCTTTGTCTAACTTTTCTGACTTTTTTACCAGCGTGTCAATGAGGTCAAACTCTTTATCTGCCCTGAGTAAACTAAATCAAATACCTACAAAACTAACAGCATTACCATCAGCTTCAGCTATATTTTGTATTTAGCAGAAACGAGTATTTCTTGGTTTGCTAAAGTAGGACAGTGAATATAACATTTCGTTTAATGTCAGAATGTTAGCACTGTCATTAAAAGCATGTTAGCATGCTGACGCTGTGCCTGAGCAACACCTCACAGACCCATCAGCATGCTTGTGCACTATTCGTGTTTTAATGCAGAGATGTAGAAATCTGTCTCAAAGAAACTTTGTGTGAAAGGGTTTCAAGGTTTGTCTGGCACATTTCCTCTTACAATTTCTATCAACCTACCTTTGCAACTCTTATTGCCAAGTCAAATGTCCTGCGAGGAACTTTGAGGTGAAATATTTCATTTATCACAAGCAGAGATTTTTTTACAGGTGACAAGATCAGTGAGTTTAGTGTCGGACAAGTGGACACAGGATAATATTAATCCAGTCAGCAAGAATACTTGCTGATATGAGGAACTGGTCTTATTTCAGCAAGGAGCTGTATGAGTGGAATTTATTTTAGTCTGATATAAAAGAAGGCATCTTAGTCAAAAATCATCCGACTAATCTCTCATCTTGATCACTCTTGACATTTGTCTGACAGACGCCTAAGGACGGTGAGCGTCTTGTGACAGGCAGACTGTTTTTAAATGATACTCCCCTCTGTCCTCATTTTGCCCTTTTCACTTGTTTTGAACGAGCAAACTAAACTAAAAATCACTGTGTCTGTGAATCAAGTTGCAGTTTAAAACCACGTCGATCCACACTCATGTATGTTTGAAGACTTCAAAGAAACGTAATTGAGAAAAATATACCATTTTGGGGGGGAAATGAAAGTAGTAAAATTTAAGTTATCACTACCATGATTGATTCCAGTGAATAATTTCCAGTGAGGAACATGCTGTCTTCAGTGAGAGACTATTTTAACCGAAGAGTGCAGAAACCTGATTGACAGCTTTGTTGCATTATGCAGCAACAATCGCCTGAACTTACTTTCAGCAAAATCAATGGCCTGTGCTGGACTTCAGTGCTTTAGACATGAATGTTGCTTCAAAAAGCTGACAAATTCTAAAACATGGATGCTTCACACACGTTTTTATGCCAAATGCACAGAAGATCTAAATAATCATTGCAGTTTTGAGGTGGGCACCCAAGATCAGTGTCACTAATTCAGTCTATGAGCAAATGTGAAATGTGTCTCTGTTCTTGAGCTGTGGCTGCTAGAAAAGGGTTTTTTGTAGAACATTATAATGTCACAGTGAAGCAGATCTTTTGTTATCCTTTTATTCCATTGGCCATCTTTGTGAAATTTTGTAATAATTACCGTACAAATTCTTTAGTCAAAGCAAAAAACACGTTTTGTGTGACCGCAGTGGCTTTTAAAATCAAAGCAGTTCCTCCTCGAGTCTAAGTGGACCTCTGTAACAAATTTGAAGAATTTCCCATTGCAGGGTTCCTCAGATATCATGTTGACAAAAACGGGCCGGGCAGACAGACAGATAGACAGATGGACAGATGGACGGACAACCTGATACTCTAATGCCTCCAGCGAGGGCTGTCGCTGGCACAGAGGCATAAAAACACTGATGCATTTACAGACAAGCACCAAAAGAAGAAGGGGAGCGAGGAACAGTCAACATAATCTCTCAACTAAGATGATGTGGTTATATGCAGGCCAACAGTTAAAACAGATCTGTGACCAAGCCTGCTGTTCGTCTCTCAGCAGTGCTGTATGAAGCCAGACAGCTGGACAGGAAAAACAGTCAGACTCCACTCAGTTGGATGACTGAACTGTAGTGCACAAGCTCCAAAGGTAAGACAGGAAAACGTATCTGTGATCAGACTGAGTTACACCAAAATATATCAGTCAAGTACATTTCTCATTTTTCCTGGAGTTGGATGTATAAAGAATGCTAAGTGGTTGATTTACATCCTTTACTGTCCAGAACAAAGAAAAATAGATATATTTTTCTGTTGAAGTACGGATGCTTCCTCGCTAGAAAGAATAAGACAAAGGATTTATTTCAAATGAGACGGTGGCCTTGTGTATCTCAAGAAAGGTTAACCTTGAATTCATGGAGATAAAAGAAATAAATGATCTACTGCAATGCTTGCATCGCACATTTACACATCCAGCAGGCACACGTCTGAATTCATCCTAAAGACCCGTTTTTTTGGCCATCAGCTCCTTTTGGCCTCCACTGACTCCTGAGGGAAATATCTGGCTCTTAAGCTGCTAAATGCTCAATTATGTGCACCAGCTAAACAGCTCTATGGAGCTAAAGCGAACTGCAAAACACATTATCATTTGATCCGTTCTTAATACAAAAAAAAAAAAAAAAAAAAATCGATTGGAGCTGCTTTAAATCTGACCAGACCGGGGTTGTTGTTTTTTTTTTTTACTTGGGGATTATACCCTACAGACTGTCAAATGATGAAGAAAGGCACTGCTGTGTGAATCCTGAAAATACACTTAATGAAGCACATAGATTGGTACTCTACCTCTCATCAGATCTTAGTATCCAGCCTTTTGTTGAGGCAGCCTTAACCTTCTATCAATATATTATATTAAAAGAATGAGGTCTATGAATATCTGACACTGATTTTAATCAAATAAAACACTGTGTACTGCAGGTGAGATGGAGATAAAAAATGAATGATGCAGGTCACGATCCTCTTCATGAAACAAATCTCAAGTGGCAGAAATACACAGAGATCTTCACAAAAGAATTCATGTTGGATCATTAACGGTACCATTTGTTATATATGCCCTCAAAGAGACAAAGACATATTTTTTGTTGAGCAAAGCTCCGTAAATGATTTTCATCAGCCCGCAGACAAAACTTTCCACAGCAGCAGCAATGCTGCCCCTAGTGGTGTGTCAACCACCATGCAGCAGGTAATGTTAGCGTCCATAATAATAGTATGCATGGAAGATGACATTTTGCAATATTCCTCTAAAGTTAATGATAATGCACTGTTGTAAGATGTAGATAAGAGAAACTATACAGTGTCCTTAGGGCAGCCAGTCAATATCAACATTAAGAAAATTAAGGGAAATATAAGTGGAAATTCATAAATATGGAACTGAATCAAAATCCAGCTAATTATCCTCAAGTTCAGTAACAGAGAGATGATATGCCTGAGGGGAGATCACATCTGTTACAGACAGCCAAACTCACACAGCACTGCATGAAATCCACATCACTGTGTTATAACACGTTTAACATGAAATCCATCAGGAAACATGTTTTATAAACAGAAGAAACGGAAACAAAAAGAAACAGCACACATCCACCTCTATTATAAAATACTTAAAAGTTGCAACTGGATTGACATTCCATCTTTGATGAATTGTACAGACAAGTCTTCTTATTTCTAAACCCACACAGTCAGCATCAGAGGGATAACTGGAAGCTAAACATGTCAGATGTAAAAGTACTCATTAGACTAATGCACAGTGTAAAAAACAAGCACGCACAGAGCTGCAAAGCTTGGGCCAAGACTTCTTGTGTGGCTAACATTTCTGTTGGGATTTAAATTAAAGATGATGATGCAGGAGGAAGTCTGTGAAGGAAAATGAAGTTCCAGCTCTGCTGAAGCAACAGTTTCAAAAACCACTGTTTATATCGACCTTGGGATCCTGTGAAACTACTTAAAACTGCATGACCATGGGATTAGTTTACCACATGCACAATACAGTACATGAAATGTGATGTTTTATCACAACAAAAACGCAGTCAAAATCGTGATTTTCAATATGTATACTGAATATGTATCAGATAATTATCACCCGACTCTAACGGCTTCTGAGCATTTCAGCATCTTTTACTTATTTGTTTGGTTTAATGGCCTAAAACCTTTAGTGATTTGGTTCACTCTTACTACTTTCATTTGAAAAAAGGTTTTCAAAAAAAGTTTTTAAAAACTCAGTGTGCACTACCTGCTCAGCACCAAACAGCAGACAAACAAAGGTAGCTACTAGCTGGTTAACACACTGAAGTAGCACTGCAGCAATCAGCTATAAATTTCCCAAAGAAGTGGGTGGAATTTTAAAAAAAAAAAGCTAAAAGTAGTGAGTATTCGACTTAGATAAACCACATGGGTTTATCTAAGTCAAATACTTCCCAATATGATGGGAAATGGATGCTCTTTATCTGCTTGATGTTTTAATAGGCAACTTTTTCTTAACAAGTTGTCTCAAGGTGATAGTATATCAGTGTTTTGGTTGAACCTTACTTCAACTGCCCACAGGAAGCCAAAAAAAGTCAGAATAAGGAAAAAGTCAGCCAAGAGTAGAAGAAGAGATGTTTTTGATATGACAACATATAGCATAAAAAACAAAAACAGAGACAGATCGGTTGCTCCCTTTTTTTAGGAGACCTGTCAGAAGATTTTACTGAACATACAGGATGTTTAAGAAGAGCTCCAACATTTTGGGAAACACACTTTTTCTCCAAGAGTTAGATAAGCAGATCAAAGCCACGTCATGTCTAAATGGGAAATATGAAGCTACAGCCGGTTGGATACAGCAGAAATGCAACAAACTCCACCAGCACCTCCAGATCTCAGTAATTAATGTGTCGTGTCTTTTTTTGGTTGAGTTGTGAAAAATCTGAAATGTAATACATTGTGGTGTTATGGGGTTATGTGCTGGACTTTTTCTTGGCCAGACACAGCAACTTCCTGGAATTCTCTGGCTGGCTTATATAGGGCTTTTATTTTGGGGTGTTGCATCATGACTTGGAAAACAACTGTGAGAACATATTGTCAAAAAAAAAACGGTTCTGGGAATGATACATGGATGAAGTCCACACATGAGATCATTCATTTCACTCAGTACACAACTGATACACAATCACACACATTAACAGGTACAAATGCTGATGTCACAGTTACTTTAGGTTAGTATTTTTGTAATTTTTTTCCTGCCTTTTCAAATATAAATGCTTATATTTTGGGTGTAGCTCCCATTGCCAATGTAAATGCTATCATAAATTCTGGTGTTATTGTGCTTTTGTTGTTGTTGATGTTGTTGTTTTCCATGTTCTTCCCTCTTTTCGTCTTCTTCAGCCTCTTTGAGCCTTGCGCTCTCTGGTAGCCTTGTCAATAAATTTCAACACAGATTGCAACAGGATGAGTATACCAGACTCCTCCTTTGCAGAGCAAATCTGTTCTGGCACCACAAGTCACCCAGACCCTTCATATTACATGCTTAAGCTCCTGAACAGGACAGGTTTAAAAAAAAGAAGAGATCATTCATTTCACAAGAGTTATTTATAAAAACCAAGGCTTGCTTTTTAAAGCCTGAGGGCCAAGGTGAGCTTCATCAGCTGAACCCTTCCACATCAGTCAACTGCCTGGTCAAGTCCACCAGGAAAGCCTCCAAAACTCAGTGTTGTTACTAAATCTACAAATAATTGTAGATTTTGTTCATTTTTTCTTCTACCCTTACCAAGCCGCACACACAACGGCAAAAAAAAGGTCATTCAAGCATGGAATTTGTGAAATCTAAATCACATTTCTGCTGTAGTCGAATCAGGGAGACAGAGACAAATGGAGCCGGTTTGCCCTGCAGCAGTTCAACTTCTGTCATCCTGCTGTAACCCAAGACAAAGACAAGGGAACTCATCTCGTCTCCTTGTACCAAAACAACCCTGGAGTACCTAATAGCAGGATGTCTGAGGCATGACAACTTCCACACCAGCCCTCCCTTTTTTTTATACCCAATTGTTTCGTTCATCCCCCCTTTTCTCCTGTCTTGTTTTCTCCTGATAACCCTTGTCTCTCCTCATGCTGTCTCACCCGTATCTCAATCTCCAACTGTCACACACTCCATCATTCTAACCTGCTTTATTCACTGCCTCCCCTCCTCTCTCTATTAAGTGAAGCACTGCAGACAAGACGTTGGCTGCTCTACACAATGGCTCCTGTATTCGCTGTGCTGTTTACTCGTCTGCCGGCAGACTTCGCCACGCTGAGCAGACAGCCTTAAACACAACAAGGGCAAAAACCTAAACAGGTTCCATACACAGATGTGCCTTTGTTACTTAAGACATTGTGCATACTTTAGTGTCAGAGTGTAAGACTTGTTACCACTGAATGCCAATTAGTTGGGTCAATGGACTAGAGCAATATATAAAATAAGTGATTGTTTTTGCATGATGGGTGTTCATGATGTAGAACTGTTTTAAAGAAGTAGAAATGTACTATAAGCCTGTAAGAAACATACAGTGGAGTCATTTTCAATTTTAAGGGCATCTGAAGCAGTTCACAATCATATTGGCTCTGCAAACTCTATTTTTTTTATTATCCCTCTATGTAACGGATACAGAGGGCACACTTGTTCACGGTTCATTGAATGTGTATGTGAACACTCAAATTAAAGCTGAAAGTCTGCAATTTAACCTCAGAGTCCCTGCTTCATTTTCAATCTGATGCCCTGGAGTACAGAGCTGAAACAAAACCATCTAAGCACTCGCAGGCTGAACTATATGTGCACCTATGAGAAAAAGATAACCCAATACATTTAAATTAGACAGCCTAGACTTGAATTTGTTATATTAGTTTTGCAGGTGTGGAAATATTTATGCATATGTAATGGAAAAAAATGCAGTGATTTTCTCGGTCGTACTGTACGTGTAGGTGTGTGTGCAGTCATTTGTGTATGCTGTAGGATCAGATAAATGGGAAAGCCCACGCACTGAGGGTTCAGGACAAATTGTCTGCCTTTCGTCTCTGCTCCTCTTTAATTACACAGCAGTGAAACGCAGGGGCTACGTACCTACCATCCCACTACTGCAGGAGGAGATATCAACAGAGCCGTTTATCATGCAGAGTGCCAACGAAAGTGGGACGGAAAAAATTCAGTGTCTCTCCATGATTCTCGCTCTCAGAATAGATATACTGCCCACATCGTCGAGAGCACTTTGGTTTGGATGTCAGTGGGTTTTTGGGATAGAAACGGTACTTAAGTTGTGTGTTAACGGGCTACAATTGGCTTTAAAAATTACAATTTGTACAGTGCATCAGGTTTTTTGTTTTTTTTTGTTTTGTTTTTTTACCGTGAGGACTCCATGCCAGCACAATGTACTTAAAATAAAATCATGACTATCAAGTTAAAGTTGTGAGCGGTTTCCTACATGAAACTGCTCACAATAATGGTCTGCAGGTTATCTTGAGTCACCAGGCATGTTTTTTGGAAAGAGACAACTGTTGTTGAGTTTTGCAAATCCAGTCTCTTGGTGCTTTGAGCATCACAAGCAGAGTGTTTTGTGGTTCTTCTGTATTTAAGAAGGCAAACATGGATAAATAGCCAGAGGTGAGTAGTTACTGATAAAAGAGGATCATGTTAGTAAAAATGAAACTTTTAAAGGAGTTGAAGTTTATTGTTGTTTTTTATCTTTTTTTCTTCTTGTTACTCATTTATAGCTTTATTTCTACTCTAAGTGCACTTTTACAACCAGTCTGCTGTAAATACAGGGATTTAATGCAGGGGGAAAGTGCATAACAGGGAACCTCGACTGCCAATGCCAAGTAGCTGACTGCCTGAGAGAAAAAAGAAGTGTCATCGATCTTTTGACCATGATGCAATGATGACAAGCAAAACATACAACATGAGTAAACCTCTAGGGAAAATCTCTGGACACACTTTTTATACCAACATCCAAATAAGACAACAGTTACATGATGAAGTGATTTCTGTGCCTGCTGAAAACACTGTGATCTCCATTTGAAACAAACAAACAAAAACAAAGCCTCTGACCTTCACAAGCACATGGAAGTTGCACATAAAGAAGGTGCAAATGTGACTAGCTAGCTAATATTAGCTATGTAAACTTTTCTTGGGCAACTTTAATGTTTGTCTTTGTCTTTCAAAGCAAAAAAATTGAAAAATGTCTCTCCAGATTTCAGTGAGCAAAGTAACAAAAAATTAAAACATACACAATAGCTATATCATGTAAAATCATATTTATGTTTGATCTCTCTCTGTGTAATAGCTTTGCAAAGCATTTTACAAGCATTGGGTCTAAAAGGTAATACAGGAATAAAAGAGATTTAGTTTTAGCTGACATGCTGTTCACTTGAGTTCTTGTTTGGATTTAAAGTTATGCTGTAATTGATTAAAAGATACTACAGGGGGTAATGAAGTGTAAGCTAGGCCTGCACAAACACAAGCGATAAAGAGGAAAAGAGCTCAACTAACGGTGCTTCATAAATCTTGACATAAGAATAACTTTCAGGTTTTATTTCCCCGTATTTTCTGAGAAGTGGAGGAATGAGGCACATTTGTGAAAATGAAGGGAAGCAAGAAACTAATGTGAAACAATGATGAAGATAAAAAGAAACATCTAAATATTCCTATTTTGTATATGTGTCTTTATCAACATCCTCCACTTTCCTATAATAATAATGCTGATATATCATGCATTCATGCCATTTAGCTCCACTATGACAGAGACATCTGACTAACAAGAAGAGTATCAATGCAGCAAAGAATGAGGGAGACACAGAAAGAGAGATTTCTTGTCTCTGCTCCACCACTGCCACCTGGGGCAGCAATCAACAACCTTTTCATCGCCTATTAGAAACGGCCCTCACTGCAGTCAGTATCCACTAAGGCATACACTCAAGTTCTCCTCCGCACATTAGTTGTCTACACCGTCAGTGTGTCCACGCGTTTGTGTGTTTATGCCGTGCTGAGTCTGTTTCTGTCACACACCAATTTACACTTTCATCTCACAACATAAGAAGGATAAAACATCGAGGCAAGCACTTTAAAATTCATTAGGGGGCCTCATGTGGGAGCACATCCAGCTGAGGCTGAATAAAAAGCTCTGTAACGGGTCAGTGGCCTTTTTTTTTTTTTTATAAGGGGGCGGCAAGGTGCCACTGAAAATCACCAGGCCATACCAGTACAGGAAGGGTTTTTAAGCAAATACTTATGCGCATTCCTTATTTTTGCTTCACACACACAATCTTCTGTGTTTGTTTTTACTTCAAACAAGTAATAAGGTGAGAGACAGAGGGAGGCAGTAATAATCTAGAGGCATGAAAAAGTGATGAGGCAAAAATTATGAGAGCAGGAAATTTGAAGGAGATAGGAAGGAGTGAATATGGAGACAGCAAAAAAAAAAAAAAGATTTGAAAGACAAAAAAAAAAAGTAACCCATAAAAGTACAGAAAAACAATGCAAGGGCAGAGGGAAAATGGAGAAGGCAAAGAAAAAGTGCCACAAGGCAGAGATTTGACTTCACCTTCAGTGGGGTTGATGGCTCCTGGTAAGCTGTCCCATGGGAGGGTCCAGGAAGGGCAAGGATGAGGAGCGAAGACTGCCTCGATGCCATTTTCCTTGGGGAGAGACACACAAAACAACAACAACAATGACACACACACAACACACACACACGTTACCATAGAAACCCCTCTACAGCCTTGAGGTTCTGTGGTCCAAATGGTCGTAATGAAGTGATTTAAAGAGAAATGTTCTACAGCAAGTCCTTTGTTACCTTTGCTCGCACTGATCTGCAGCCACAGTGTTTCTTTGGGAAAATCACTGCTGGTGCACTTATTACAGTCTTGAGTGTACAAATGGGTAACCGACACAGTGCGCTCGCTCATCCAGCACACAAAAACGCACAAAAATAGAAAACTTAGGTGTACAAGGTAAAGCATCTTGTTTTATCTGCTTTGCTCTTCAATCAATAGAGGGCTGAACAATTAGTATGTTCTTTGGAGTTTATAAATGCAGGAAATGTTAAAAACAGGTTGATGAGGAAAATCTTTTTTAAACAGATATATGTAGCAGCAGTGCATGATTTTGTGTTAAAACAAACATGTTTGTTGAAAAATATTGTCTATGCTACAGATGACAGCATTATAGAGGTGCAGTGGTAGTGCAAAAGTGTTTTCAGAAGGGCTGTTCCATAAATACTGCATAAAATGCTCGTATTGAGTTAAAGTTGAATGTTGGATACTGGCGAGTATTCAATCTGTACCAATCTGTATCCACGTGATTTATTTATTACAAACAGGACTCTGTTACTTCCTGGCAGCGTTCACCTGAACACAAGATTAGTGGGAGTAAAGGTTCGGAATGAGTTAATTAGCTAAAAAAGCTATGTTGACTCACTGTTGCTGTTTGGTTATAAATGTTGAATGGTTGATAAAGGAAACACAATAAAGATACAGTGGATGCAAGAAAAGAGCCTTAACCAGAACCTATGCAAGAAAAGATGCACTAACACTGTGGAGCAAAAGATCAAGAATGTTGCAGAGACCACATAATTCACAATGCACGTCCTGTCCTGAAGGGGCATAAAAATGGACACAGCCCGGTGGGAGGACACTTTGTTGTCCAAAAAACACCTGGTGCAAGATGATTTTTGTCTTAAATGGCAAGCCATAGACAAAGTCCTCAAGTTCAAGTTCTTCAAGCTCAAATGAGCCACAGATGGAGTAGGTGAGTTAGAAACATGTCATTTAGCTGGTTAGTTTTCATCCCGTTTCCGCAGGGACAGACAAAGATTTTCAGTAATCCCTATTTCGAGAACGCTGCTGTCCTGCAAGTCCCATTCTTCAAACACACAATCCAAGATTTCCTTGGATTTTGATTTGGCTGATCCTTTTAATTCACTAATTCTCTGTTTCTGGATTAATTCCACATTTTACTGTTTTCATGCTTTCACATAAAGACCTGTCAATCAATCTGAGAGTGACAGCAGCTAGATTCTGGGTCTTAAATTTGTGAAGTGGGGCTACCCTTTTGTTTACTTTCGGATCAAGGGTTGCATGTCCACAGCCCATTGCACAGGCCGTTTGACAGGCATGCATCAGTGTGTGTTAACTGGAGGGAGACAGAGGGAGAGTTTATGAGTCATTTATATTGTGTATTGTGTGGCGGGATGAGCCCGGTGCCTCTGGTTAGCAGCAGTGAAGGATCGGATGTCACTGTGTCAGACGGCAGAGCTCTCTGTTTCTATGTACTTGCCTTGAAACACACACACACACGAGGACATGCACACACACACACACATATACACACAATTACCTTGGCCAAGACAACACAACAGCTGCAGTGCAGACATGATGGTGGCGACACGCAGCCATCCTTGTAATCCCTCTAGGCAAAGAGAGAATGGTGGCTATTGTGTGTGGGTGTGTGTGTGTGTTTGTGTGTGCACATCCCTCTCAGTTTTAATGTCTAATTTCAACCTGCCATGAAAACTGTCATTTGAGCACATCTATGCCTAACTGAATTTCATTCAGCAGCACGGCACGACAAAGGCACGTCCCACCTTGACCACCCAGCTCACTCGGCCTCGTCGAAACTCTTCAGACTCTTTTTCACTGCCTTTTTTTTTCCTTTTTCCTCTTAACTCAGTCACTAAAAGTCACATTTTTATAGACAGCCCGCAGAAAATCATAGAAATATCGTTGCCGAGAGAGCGAAGCCAAAAGGCCAAGAAAGCAGTCTTAAGGCTGAGAACTGAGAGGGCTGAGGAGACTGACTCCTTTTTAAACAGCTGGGTCTGCTTTTCTCCTGCTGGAACAGATAATCCAAATGGGCAATATTTGGTGTACTATACAGCTAAGACATCTATAAATGTGTGTGACTATGTGTATGTGTCTTACCAATGCATCCTAAGGGATCTGCATTTTAAGGACGAGGACACATTATGTCAGTATTGTGTGCTGTCTTGTCTCTTTATGCTAAGATTTTCAGCCATTACTATAAACTGCTTAGACTGGCTATAAAACTCTGTTTTGCTTTGGACTGGATTTATTGTTTTTATTGCACCTGGAATGAGGATAAGCTGAATGTGCATTATCTGCACGATTTCAAATGGCAACATGAGCCACTGAGAATACTGAGTAGTGAAGTTTATAATGCATTGAGGGCAAAGAAGTGCTATTCTTACACACAGATTCTGTTTTTCTTCTCAGAAAAGGTCATTTAAAAGTCCGCTAGTTTGTCTTGAGTGATAAATGTGTTTTGATGCAAACCGTCTCTGTCAGAAGAAAATCATGTGGACAGACAACCCCGCTAAAACCTTTTAGCGGCCCACTAAAAGGTGACTGAAAGCACTTAACATTTAGTCACTAAGAGGAAGAGGGAAATTTTAACGATTAAGAAAGTCTCCCAGAAGCCAAAACATTAACTTAGAGCTACACTCTTGAAAGCACAATCAGCAGAAATGTGTGCATGAATTACAGGGATAATAGTTAACAACCAGCTTGGAAACAACAAACCCTCTATCTGAGGATCTGTTCTGTCAAGAAACACTGAGAGAAAGTTCCTTAAGCTTACAGCCTGTAAATATGAGTGTGTGAGAGCAAATGTGTTTGGATACCAAAGACAGTAAAGCATGATTAGAAACAAGTGAGAAAATGTGGTAATTTACTTTCAGTTTAGTCATTGTGGGTCTTGGGCCACCGATAAAAGGGGTCTGTGTGGCCATCTCCTGGCCTTCCTCTTGCTCCAGTGAGCCAGTGTGTTCGTCCTCTGCTGATGGTCCTTGGAGGCAGGATGTGGGAACTTTGGGGGTGGAGAGAGCCATCCCACAGGCCTCGGCTGCCCGAAGGACCCCAGGTACCTCCTGGACCCGGCTGTACCAACGCAGCAGGTAGGGGAGCTGATGTAGAGCGCTCGCAGCATGAGTTTGGAGGGAGCACTATCAAAGACAACATAAAAAAAAATGAAAGAGAGGAGGAAAAACAAGGAGATATTGATTAAGTGACTCTTCTGGTATGTCATCTCCTCCAGAGCGCCATGTCAGGTTCCACCAGAGTTCACTCACACTGGTGAAGAGACCGACATGTGGGGGCCCTCTGTGGAAAAAAAACATCAAAACAGCGCTGGCAGGTGGGGAGGGCAGAGACACAAATAGAGACATGATCGGAGGAGCCGCGTGAGTGTGTGTGTGTGTGTGTGTGCGACTGTGTGTGGAATACAGAAGAAAGAGAGAAGGGGGCACAGGCACACGGGGGAGAAGGGGGCCACTGTGCGGCACGACAAGTGGGAGGAGTGGAAAGGATTCGGCGTAGCTGCATGTGTCGTGGACAGTGATGGCCGTTAAGAGGAGACACGCTAGGCTGAGTGTGAAACTGGAAACCACTGGAGCACAGCTGACTACTAAAAGCCTCATTGTGAGAGCTGCAGTTCATTCCCACAGTCGAGGATAGTTGGAGACGGCTGAAGGGTGAAATGGAGGTTGAGACCCACTTCACTGCCTGACAGTGCAGCATTCCTGATCAATAACAATATACTATTGAACTAAACAGCTGTTGTACTCGCAAGTCTCCACGGTGGAAACTTTAATTGCCGCTACCGACTGTACTTGTAAAATATGCAATCGTTACAGGTCATGAATATTCAGGAAATGTTCATGAGCTTTTGAAGTCTTGCAGATGTTTTTTTTTTTTTTTTTGAAGTTATGAGTTTTCAGGTCAACATAACAACCCACCGATTCTTGATCTGTAGGAGAGTGGAGAGAGAGAAAAAAAAAAAGGTTCCCAAGTAAAGCCATTAAAATGCATTTCAACCTGCTGCATTTGAATAGAAACCCTCCCATACACTGTTATCACTCTTTGCCAGGTGGCTCCAGACCACCTTTGAGAGAGAAAAACCTGTGCCAAGTCTGACGCAGAGAGTCTACTTAACTCGAGTTTCTGCCTGGGTGGATCTGAAAGGAGCTGGGTGTACCGCCTGCTCACCCTGACCACAGTGTCAAAACCATAAGTCTTGCATAATTTGACGGGTTATCATAGTAAAGACATTAAAAAAAAAAAAAAAAAAAAAAAAAAGCAGTTCATGTAAAACTACACTCCCTTAAATTGCTTCTGTTGTATCATGCAGCTCCTCTTCATTGTTAAGTAATGTGGTTGCCCACACTCTCAATAAAAACTGTGAGCTTCATTTGACTGCGAGTGCTTTGATTAAATTGGCCTTGAATTAGCCTGAAACTGTGCGCACTACATGGACCCATAGACTGGAGCTCTGCGAAAATTTCAGAGTAAAATACCCACACAAACGTCCCCATTCTCTTCCTGCCGAAGGAATGAGTTATAGCATTAATTATATTGATCTATGCCAGCTTAATGAACCAATAATGTGAGGCTGCCATTGCCAAGAAAAGGCACAATGACATAATTAATGACTTACCGCTCACCATGTCAGCACAGCCCTTATCAGTTCACTATGTGCTATCACTCTGTGCATTATGAATCCTTATTAGACAACCTCCTAGTCGCTGCACATACTATTCCTGTGACTTTTAAAACATGCCGCACTAAGGCCGAGCCTTAATTCAACGGCCCGGTGACTTCAAGGTGCAGTTCATCTTTGATGTGTGGATTTACCACTGTAGCTACATGGGCCGGGCCCAGTAGGGGTAAAATTGTGTGTTGAGCGGAAAAGGCTCATGCTGCTAAACTCTGAAGGAGAATTTAGCACAAACAACATGAGACAATCTATTAAAATACTCTCTCATAGCAGAAACATATTGTAAACCCGTAAAGCGTTGTAATTAAATGAGCACGGTCTAATCCACAATTTATTGATTTTTGTAGCTGCAGTGCAAATTTCCTCTGTGAGTTTTGTTATATCCATCTATTGAAACTCCAAATACAAGGCAAAGTGAATAACAGATAACAGCGGATCCTCTTTTTACATTACTGAAGCGCACTTGTTTGATTAATTCCTGCTTGCAAAAGCGGTCCAATCGCTGTCCACTGACAGTAATCAGAGGGATATCCCACAAGAATAAGAGCAAACCCAATGACCTCCTAACTCTGAAATGTGCTTCAAAAGCACTGCTCTGTGCTTTAAGGCAATTCTCCCTCCTTTCAAGTGAGTCAAACTGATCAAATCAAACGCTGGTCTGGAGTGGCATATTTACTGCTATGATTCTGACCCAAATGCTAATGATAGCTATTAAGGCTCGGCTGGTTAATGACATCGAGGGAGCTGTGAACGTGGCGTGACCGACTTGGGTGTTTTCATGTGGGTATGATACGGTAATGGGATTAACATGGCGTACCTAAACCCACAATGAGATAAGCTCAATGAGGCCCTATTAAAAATACATTGCTCGCAACAATGGAGTAATGGCAGGAACGGGTGAGAATGAATGTGTTCGACTGTGAGAGTTTGATAGAAAATGTACCCAACTGTGCTTCGTTTCCAAATGGAGTAAAAATGAAACACACAAAATGTGCACTTTCTTAATAACAATAGGGTCAGTGATGGCTTTTTCAATACTCATAATTTTTTACTCGCTCTTCATCGGGCACCACTCATTGCATGTCCATTCAACTTTGCCTGTGTTTTAAGCTTCCAACCAGCTGCATAAACTCAGCCAAAACTTAACAGCTCCCAAGTTTAAAGTCAGGTCACGGACAGCTGATACCAATCCAATCTTGAGCTTGTACTTTTACCAGCCTCTCATTGACGAAGCAAAGCTAAACTGAACACACCATTTTCTAGTCTTTGCGGGGTCATTTCCATCAGAATTTCATCTGATCTACTCGGTGTTTAAGTCCTCAGTCTGCGGTTGAGCTACAGCTTAGCTACAAACCAACAACTCTGCACTTTAACACTCAGCAGTGGCTACCTTGTTTGCTTCAAACACAAATCCAAAACTGAGCTTCTCTCCAGCTTGTGTTCACACTCTTTTTACTCAGTGACATCATGCAGAACTAGCTACTATATTTGCATTATGCAAATGTGTGACAAGGTGACATGGATCAAGTAAATAATTTACTCAAACACAGGCTAGACTGCTGCTGACAAGCTTTTTAGGCACTTCAAGAATGAGGAGAGTGTTTTACGAGGGAAAGAGAAACTCCCAGCAACTTTGGGCCTTTTCAAGTTTCTGTCCACATACAAAACAAAGTATATAACACACTAAAGGACAGTGAAGGCCAAAAAAAGCATACATGGCCTTTTGAACTGCAATCTTTGCTGTCTGTCTGCAGCATCTGCAGGGAAGAGGGCTGTTGCCGCAGCTGGTACATGTTAATATATCAAAATTCAAACAAATAAGAATATGCCAACGTCTTCAGAAAAGCTGAAGGATACATTTTATGGTTAAGAATGAAAAAAATATACAAATACACAGGACACACATCCAGTTTTATGGGTGTAAAGACATTATAGAATAAAACTGCATAGCTGTAACTAATAACTCAAACACAGGGGGGCTCTTACCGGTGTTGTTGCGGTAGGGGCCTGTGTCTGGCCCCTGGCTCTGGCTAAGGCTCCTCATGGGGCCCTTGTTGTGGTAGACACGTTCTTCATAGATGGGATCTATGTGGTGTTCTGGGGACCCCAAGGGCCGAAGGGGCTCCTGACTGTGCTGACTACTGTAGGATCCACGAGAGCCTGCAGAAAAGTAAGAGAGAGAAAATTAAAGGAGGGGAAAGAGAGGATGAAAGAGAGGACTAATTTATGGGAGAGCACAGTGCATGAGTACGTAAGGGAAGGTCGACATAAGGTAACTGAATAAACTGAATATAAGAAAGTAAGGAAAAAAATAAGATAGGTTGCAGTTTCATACAGGAAATAGAGAAAAGGTGTTATAGGAAGGTGAGTCATGAGAACCACATGGATGGATGGAACTGAACAATATAGAAAGAGGATGTGAAGAGGAAAAAATAATTACATAAACATGTTTAGTGACTAAGAGATAGGAAGGAATATGAAAAGGCTGAGAAAGAAAGAGAAAAAAGAGCGAGAGAGCAGGATGCATCTGTGTTTTCAATTTCTTCAATCTCTACAGAGCACATTGCTGGTCGCCGGCATATAGAATAATGAGATGGAGTGTCCCCCCCACCCCCCCACCCTTCATGCTCTGTGTTTGGCAGGAATTCCACAGACACAGGGTAAGCAAGACACAGACAGCAGGCATTTGTTCATTACACAACCGAACAAATGTAAAGCCTCCCTCACAGAAAGAAAAATTAAAATCAGGGAAGAAAAGAAAAGGAGGAGGATGGGAGAGAGTAATGACAAGTCGGCAGGGCTCGAGTGACATGATCGAGGATATAGCGAAAAGACGTGCACATACTCGTATATACACACACACGGACCTCGAAAGCCAAGAGTGACTTAGAGAAAGAGAGACGGTCCAGTGGATTTAACGTCGTATCATATCACATTAGCCCTCAGTCCATGGCGAGTCTCATGCCAAGGATTTTCCAGTGGATGAAGGAGGACGAGTGCAGTGCTTCAAGACTCCGAATCAAACCTCTGTGTGTGTATCCACCATCAACTTAACACAGTCAAAAAACCCACAACCCTTCAGATCATATCAGAAATCGATGCACGTGAGGCACTCAGCCATCTCGGTAGGATCAGAGCATTCAGGATCGAGCAGACTACTGTATTTAATTTTTGCAGTGAAGGATATCTGTGTATTTCTTGTCTTAAGTGTCCAACTTTTTAAAGACAAATTGCTGTGAATACTAAAACAAAAATGCACAAGAGGAGTCAATATCCAAAACCTCCTCTTTTTTTTTTGGAACGGTTTAGGGTGGTGCAAGCGCTTTTTGGGGGGGATGAACAAGAGCCTGCCTGCACTTCCTGTCCTGTAGTTTGGCAAATGATGAATCAGTGGTTTGCCTCATTATGCCCGTCTTCAGCATTACTTGTCTTGAGCCAGATAGAGAACACAAACAGAGAGATGAAAAGAGGGTCAGAAGAAGGGAGTGAGAAACTGAGATAAAGGAGATGGAGAGAAGCTGAGAAAGTGACAGAAATGGATGAAGAAAGAGCTTATATTATGGTAACTAAAACATCCATTAGGTTTTATTGAAATTCTTTGAGACAGACAGTGGACAAGGAGAAAAAAAGATTGAGCTTTTTTTTTTCTGATTTGCACGAAGGAGTGTTAATTAGAGTCATGGACACACCCATTAACGGCATGACTCATCCCAGCTCTCTCTCCTGCTTCATGCCTTTCATCTTTGAAGTCTTGGTGAGTCAGTTTTTATTTCTTTATTCAGTTACGTTTTTTATTTTTTCTTTCACTCACAAGGGCCCATCCGTGGAAGTACTGACCTCTTTCTTTCAAAGAGAGAGGGAACTTAAAGAAGAGAAAACAGGATGATGCAGAGAGAGAGACAGAAAAGGCAGAGATGTCCTCCCATGATGATTCATTCTGTAAAATATTTAAAAAGTGTAACAAAATGTAAAAACTAACTGTGGTCCCAAAATGCTTTGGTCCTGTTTGTGCAGTGAAAAAAAGAAAGTAAATATCATCTACGCCTTCAGTAAAAAAAAGGTGATATTACATTATTTGTTCTGTCTAATGTGATCATGTACAGCGTCTACTGTAATTTTACAAGGAAACAGCTGCATATCTGACAGGAGAAGAGCATATAATTCTAACAATGTCCATGGCCAGTCAAATCAAAAATTGAAGATCATACTTTTAAATACCAGAGGGGTCACTGCTGAGCAAAGGCTTCAATGTCAAACCTCTAGTCTGTATCAACACCAAGGGAACTCAGGTTCATTGGTTTTCATTTTTTAAGGTTTTAATTATCTCTATTAGCAAAAAGACCTTAGTCACTCATTGGACACAGCTGGATATTATGCTTTTGTGCAGCTATGGCAATATTTATACACAACAGACTGTATCACTAAGGTCATTTCATGCAGAAAGCACAGAGAGGTGCTTTCTTTTTTTGGGCGATTACTGTTTTGCGCAGCTTAACTCTCCTGTAGAGTAGGTGCTGTGGAGCTGTTAAGTACCTCTCCAAACAGGCTACTCGGATGAATTCTACTGTGCTTTTTAAAGAAGGGTATTATCCACTGGGGACAGGCAAATCACTGACTGAAAGTGTCTATAAATAATGCTAGGTTTTAAGGATATCGAAGCTAAGGTATGTGCCAGAAATTACAGTCAGGTACGACGAGAATTTAAAAGTAAATATCTTGAATTTCCAGGATTGATAGGTTGACTTTGAATATATTTTTATCAGTTACATACAGCATGGTAATCCGAGCTTAGAGTGACATTAGAGTGAGATCTTTTTTTTCCCATTGGGAATTATGACTGCTCAGTCTTTTCTTTTCATCTTAATTCTAAGGCTTCAGGAGAGATGAAACCCCCAGGCACTGCTTCAAGATCACAGTAATGCCCTCAGGGTAAAGCATGAAGGTCATGTTCATCATCAGTATAGCTCCAAGTTTAACTTGGATCAATTTAACTTACACCTGAGCTTCAAAAAAACACCTGATCTTATCAATATTAATCTTGTCAAATATTTCATTTATGTTAAAGCTGTGGCAGAAGTAGATATAATGGAGGTAAGATTTGGCTTTTATGGCTCGGTTGGAGTCTGTCCATTCACTGGTTTACATACAGAAACACTGTGTAGCTTTTTAATCCTATTGAATCTATAGAGCCCCTGAAAGAAAAAAAAAAACAACTGAGAAAAGTAACAGAAAAATGTGGGTGCAGTTACAAAAAGGATCATGAATCTCTGAACATAAATTTCATTACAAACAGTAACAAACTAAAACTACTTTTTAAAACAAGCCTTGAGAATTTAAAGTCCTTGAAACAGTGTTGTCCTTTCTATAGTATTTAATACAAACTGGCATAAGCAACTAACCTCAGATATAAATTTTACACTACACTACTATGGACCGTAAATAGTTCCCACAGCACATTTTCATTTCCAATTTGACTTTCAGCCAACGCAGTTTTGCACAGTCGAGAGAGAGAGAGAGAGAGGCAGTCAGTCGTCAGTGCAACTGCAGCAGCAAATGAAAGTCTCTGTTAGCCTGGATGCTGCCTGTGTCATTCTCAGACATTCAGTCCCCAGACACAGCAAACAGATCTTATTCGAAGGCACAATTAGAATAAGACTCATTTAATCTTCTCAAAGCAGGTTTCTATCTGGTAGTCACAACAGATCTGTTCATAAACAGATCATAATTCAAGAACGTTTTTTCCGCTGAACAGCTGAGCCATTTATTTTGAAGTTCTTTGTAAACGGCAGCCATAAAGACACTCTGGCATCTCCTGTGAAGTTTGTACAACTGCAGCAAGTAAATAGAGTACAAAACCCAAAGATACTAACCACAGACAAGGATGCTTATTACAAGAATAGCTGGTTCAATAGACTTAAATGCAAACAAAACTGATGTTGTGAGTTTTTTTTTTTCTTAACATCCCCTTTACGACTCACAGTATGGTTGGTTTTAAAAACAGTATAATCAGTGAGAAACAGAGCAGGGTTACTGAACTCCTGCGGTGGAGTTACACCCTTGTTTGGGTTTATGTTTATGTGCATGTGAGACGGCAGAAGTGTGTGAGAACTCCCACCTGCCAGACTGCCGGGCCTCTGCAGAGTAGCAGTGGCGTAGAGCTCGTGGGAGATCTTGTACTGGTCGGAAGCGTGGTGAGCTGCCAGTCGTTTAGGAGACAGAGTGGCATAGCTCCCTATGCCTGAACTCATCTGCAAAGACAAGTGCTTTTTTTTATTGCAAATAACATCAGGGAATGTACAGGGTGAATAATAGACACTTGTATAATTACTTTCTGTTAGATAACAGAGTGTTGGCAGTCAAATATGTAACAGTTGACATGGTTGATGGATTGTATTTTGTGGTTCACAAAAGAACAAAAAATGTACCTGTGGTTTTTCTTTTTTCAAATTAGTTTCCAAATTCACTCTTGTGTCTAAATCTTACCTCAAAACTTTTGTAAAATTGGCTTGTAAATCAAAATTGGCACCATGTGTAAACCAAGTCCAAAAAAAGACAAAAAAAAGACTCTTTACACTACAGTGTGAGATATTAGATATGAAATTTACCTAAGAAACCAGAGCTGAGATGAGATGCTGTTTGACAAAGATACATAACTAAAACTGACTTGTATGGATTTCTGTTTGAAGATATGACTCAATTTGTAATTGCTCTGCAGCTGCTCTGCACTGTTCTTTGTCATGATTAAAGATCTGACAAAGTGAGCAAAAATAAAATCTTCCCTCTAACACCCGGCCGCTTGACATCAATCAATACTGTGACTGTAAAACATTATATTTAAACAGAATAGTACAACTGTCAATTATAGCTCTGTTCAAAAAATTAATACTGCACATTACCGCAGTAAATACTGTACTAATTTATAATTATTGTACTATTATACAGCACATAATAGCCCATGGCAAATCACTCTCTACATCTATTGTACGCAGAATAAATTGCCCTGTATAAGAAAATAGATACAAACACATGATAAATTTGCACCAGGAAAATCAAACATATTCCTTCACAATCTGACATTACGGTAATTATAAAACCAGGTGAAAATAATATCAAACTTTAAATCTAAATCTCACAGATTATTTCTGAAAGCAAGTAGAAGTAGGTTCTGTGTGCACCCAAGTGGAACTTTGATGAATCATGTTTCATGCATTTGTATTGATAAAATGCATTCAGATGAGTGTGGGACATAATTCAGATATTCAGCCATATTTATGTTGGTTCCACCTTTGAGAAACAGAGTTTATGATACACTAATTCCAGCGAAAAAGCATTTTTAATGCAATTTGATTGCTTGTTTCACATACAAACTTTCACGTCTAATACTCTAGCAACGAAAAAGGCTTTTCCTTTGAACAGTCTGTACCTGGTGGAGAGGGGACGATGATGAGCTGGCCCCTCCCCCTGCTGCTGTAGAGTTAGGTGGAGATGCGACCCTCAGGGGAGACCCGCCCCCTCCGGCTGTTGTCACAGCAACTGTGGTGCTGGAAGACAAATGGGCAGAGTAACGTAATTTATCAGAAAAATAATGACTTGAAATGATTTCCACCATATCACATAACAACTGTCATATGCCTTTATAGTGTGTGTAAAGTCTGTGTGCATTTCATATTCACCATATGCCAGCATGTACTAAAGGACATTGAGCTCAAAAGGCAATTTTCATTTTCCATTCTGTACTATTGTACTGTCAACTTTCATTGTTCGTTTCTCCTCTTATATGGTCATTTAACCTATGATTGAGACTGATGTGTTAAATGCAGAACTTCTTTTAAATGCCATCCCAACCTTCAAACTCCATCAAGCTCTATTAGACATCAGTGCTAACAAAAGTACATCAAAACTGATATCACTGTCACAGTTGCTGCAGCTCTCTACCTGTATGACTTGGCCAGGCGATTAGCAGGAGACTGTTTGTTGGGGGAGGAGGAGGAGGAGGGCAGGCGCTGAGTGGTTGAGTACCCCTGCGTGTCTGAGGCTGATCCCAGGCGCTGGAGTTTATTGGGGGAACTGGATCCTGAGCCTCCTCCCCCACTAGACAGAGGGGAGCTAACACGCTGGGCGGGTAGGGTGGAGCTGGAGTAGTAGATAGCTGAAGAACAAGGGAAGGAAGACAAAACCCAATAAATATGGGAAGCAGAAGAGTCAGTAGAGTGTGGTGAGGCAAATGTCAGTGATTTGGAGCACAAATACAGGCGGGTCATCAACTATCAAAAGCCAGACATTTTACCATGGATTGTCAACAGGAACTATAAAATGTGTGATGCCACAGGTTTGGCTCAGATGATAACAAATACATGAACTTGGGTTAAACTAGAACTACTTCCTGCACTTGTATGCCCCCTCCAACCAGTCAAGTCCCAGTATACATGCATGTCTGTCTAGACTCCTAAAATTTATGCTTGGAAAGTTTTGAAGAAATTTAAAAAGAAACACATTATATTCTCACTGGGAAGCCATATAGGTAACACATAAAATTAGGTTGCAGACACAAAAAAGTAAAAACGAGTTAAATTCCTCACAAGGTGGCTGAGCTCACCCTCAGGTATGAGGAGCTCAAACATATGGAGGGAGTTCAGAGGAGAGCTGTGCCTCGAAAGGAGCCAGCTGAGGTGGAAAAAGGCATCTGATTACCTTGCTTTGGAAGGTGATCAGATGCCTTTTTCCAGTTGAATCCCACTGGTGGGAGACCCTGGGGTAGACCCAGAACCATGTGGATATATTATATATCCAGCTTTGGAAAACACTGCTGAGGAGAGAGACAGCTGGACCTCTTTACTTACTGCCACTATAACCTGGACCCAGATGAGGGTGAGCAAAAATGGATGGATAGATAAATATATATTATTGTATTTTACTTAAATAAAAACATATTCTTAATAGGGACATTGTGAGTGTGATGATAGGGTGTAAGAGGTCAAAAAAGACCCTTTCTTTCAAGAAAAAAGTAAACCAGACAGGATCTAGAAAGACGGACTATACATGTTTGGTTCAGATCCTCTATACCATGCCACATAGCCTCTGGAGATAAGAGGCAATATAGCTTGTTTATAAATTATGGAGGAACAATACAACAAGTGAGAAATAATAAATAATACAGGCTTTGAAAACATTCTACTCGTAGCAAGGTTTTTTATTCCAATCCTCATGCAAGTCTGTCAGTGTCTCAAAATGTCATTTCTATCTATCTGCAGCCCTTCATGCAATGTCGGATTAATTTATTATAAAGAAAAATATTTTTTTCTATAAAGACAAGAAGAAAAGAGTAGAAAATACAGGAAAAGGTGAGTTCTTACCTGACCCTGCTCCAGTTTGTGATTGTTGCTGCTGGGCTGCACGACTAGATGTCACCTGAAGGGATGTGGGGGTGGGGATGTGGGGGGGGGGGGCACAGAAGAAGAAGGGAAGAAGAGCAATGACAGTGAAGAAGAGATGAACAAAGGGAGAGATTAGTTGGGGAGGCAGAAGAATGAAAGGAGGGGGAAGGGAGAGAAATAGAGAAGAAGTTAATAAAAATGGGATGAAAAAGAATAAGGTAGTGGTGGTTGCCATTAAAAACTTTTATGCACAATAAGTTGGTTCAAGCCTTTGAGGAGTCTCGAAATGAACCCAAAGCAGCTAGTAATGAAATCCCTAAAGAAAACAGACAGGGTGATTCAAAGAGACTCATAGAAGCAGACCATGAAGTCCTGGGAGCTCAGCTGACTGAAATCATTTGTCATGAAGCCTTGTAGAACCACCTACTCAAAGTAGAGGAGAGGATTACACAGCCCATAGTATATCCATGCCTTACTGTCTGTCATTAGTTGAAACATAAACAACAATATGAACAAATACTTAAAGTCATGGGGTATGTTAGTAAAATTACATGAAAGAGAGAGAAAAAAAAATTCCCTGTTAAATTACTCATATTGATATTGTATGGAACATTACTATTGTATAAAGTAAGTCAGCAGTCTTGTCTTTACTACGAACCAAATTTAAAGAAGGGCAGAGGAAAGAAATTACCATTTCTGCTCACCCCCTGTCCTGCTCTGACTGCAATGTGCACTTAATTCTATAAGGACAAATTTTGTCTGCCAGTGCATAAGGCAAAAGTTAGAGCAGGAGATGTCTCTCTACCACACATCACATGCTGGTCGAGCATAATATATTCTCCTTAGTCTCCAGAGACAGTAGGGGGGAGCATATGCCGGTGCTCAACTGAGCCTCATATAGAAATATATTGATGCTTAAAGCTCTAAGGATGATTCAAATACATTATTACTAGCCTGACATGGCTGAAGTTGTACAAGGCCACATTATGCAAGCATGCAGTACTGAGTCACCTTGGAGCGTTGTCACTGCTGCATAGGTACTTTCAGGCAGTCAGAGAACATAAATACTCCAACCTGCTGTTTTCTAAGCATTAAAGTTATAAATGCTCACAATTTGCTCACAAGGAGAGGCCGACAAAACAGGTGTTTTCAGTTGTGCTTTCTTAACAAGGTGAAAATAAAAGGTCTGAGTTTCAACCCTGCAAGAGTGTTAATCCTTATATCTGTTTGCTGTGCATATTCTGATGCTGTTTTTGAGAAATTTTACACTAAAGCAGGGACATACTTTAGTACACATGTATGCACTTGTGCAGAAACACACTTTGTGAAAGGCCACAAACTGATTATCTGATAAACAGTGCCTCACTACATGCAACTACATAAGCACAAAAACATTGGCAACTTGTGTCGAGCTGTGTTACAAAGTTACCTTTGTCTGTAGCAGTTTCCATGTGTGAATATTTAAAGCTGCACAACTGCACATAAAGATCGGTAGAAAAAAAAAAGCATGCATGCTCAGCAAACCTCCCTTGGATAAATATAGCAACCCACACAGGCACACGTTCTCCAATTATATTCTCAATGACAGTCTCTGGTTATATTTTCCAGCTTTACTATGAGCCAACGCATGTCTGCTGAAGACAAAGGGCCCTTGGTCCCAGCACTGCTTCGTTTCAGAAGGGTCATTTTAAACTGATTTATCTCCAGATTGGAAGATGAGCTGTCTGTTTATTGAAAATCTGACACAAGTTTATGGAGGCAAGCAGACGGAGAATGGAGGACATCAAAACGGACAGAAAGAAATGAGAAAGTAGTGAAACACACAGTAAGCTACAGTACAACAGCATTCACGGATCTTCTTGCGTGTTCTTGAGTCTGTAACATGAGACTGTGTTTCTGCCTACGTATTCTTTTGTGTGTGTGTGAAAGTGCTGAAAGGATATAGTACAGCAGTCAACCTTGAATTTCTAGATCCAATCTGATCTCAACATACAAGAAGTAAAGCCTGACAGAAGCTGTAACTTAACCTGGCTCATCTACAAAGGATGGGGTGAAATTTAGTCAAACCAGAAACCAGGACAGTGGATATACTGGTGAGATCATGGCTACAGGCAAAATCTGTGGCCATGAAAATTTTTTAAAAAATGGCTAAAATTTTGGAGAAACTGTCAAAATTCATGTCATTTTAGAATCAGTGTTGGATATTTACTTTATTAGCATGCTCCTAAACAGCTCTGCAGAGGGAATAAACAGACAAATGTCCTTGCTACGAGATTTGTTCAAATTACTCTGAAAGATACTCAGTGTGAACAACCTCAGTGAAATTGATTCCACATATTATGATTTAATCAGAACTGTCAACACCAATCTGAGTTGTTCAACTAAAATCCAGAGTCAAATATTTCTGACAGTTTCCATAAATAAACCACTTTTATGATGTCAGCTCCTTTTCAACAACCAAGAATATTTTTTGTTTTTAACAGCAGCACAATTCATCTGTTTTCTTCATGGTTCTCCTCTGTGTTCTTCTATTTTTTTTTCTGTCAAACTACTCAAACAAACTTCAAGGTAAAACCTTAATTCAAAACTTTAAAAACTCATTGAGGACATAACTGAAATTACAAAAGTATTAAAAGTTTTTATATCTTTCATTCTTTCTAAAATATTTAATGGTTTTCATTAATTTTTCCAAGATTGCAATGAATAGACTGGATTTGTTGAGTTATACTGGGTGATATTGCATGCAAATTGAGGTAAAGCTGTTTCTTTCACTGCTCATTCATCTTTTTTTTAATCAAAATAAGAAAAATGTCCTCTTTCAAACAATGGGACCATCTAAGACTTAAACAGGCTGTGTTACGGGTCTCAGAGTGGACGAGCACCAGCTGCAGTGGCTGGGCAACAATGTCAAAGGACAGTAAAAAATTTTTAGGAGCAAAACAGAAAAAGGGACTTTCTTAGTCTATAACATTTTCCAATGTCTTTGACACAAAAAACTTCTATTTTAAAGCAGTGCTTTCAGCAAAGTCCACTTTCTCTCAGGCTGTAAAAAAATAAGCTATTGGAATCAGGTTCTTTGATCAATAAGCTAGTGTTTGAGTGATGCTTTTTAGCTTAATCTCTGTTAAATGAACTGTTTGCCCCAAGAGTCACTAAGCAGTAGCCATCCCCATAGCAAACCTGGTGTTATCAAGATTTCTGAAGTATATGCAATTACTCCTCCCCATACTGCTGCAATGGGATGTTTTCAGACAGCAAGAATAAACAGTTTAAAAAGGATCATGTCTTTATGCAACAATATCCCTAATTTTACTGTAAAATCCCAGGAAATGTGCCCTCCCCTCTCGAAAGCTTGAACCTGAGCTTACCATAGATAACTACAATTAGTTACAGTCTTTAAAAACGCTAGTATTTGAGGTGTTAATTGAACTTATGTTAAGTGCATATGTAAAAGTGTTTTATGCTTACAATGACACTTGATCTGTTTGTTTGAGTGCACATGGATAAAGGTTTATTAGAGAATGGATTATTAAAAGTGTCTATAAACAGCTAGAGAGACATCTTAATCGGGATGTGAGCCACTATCCAGAACAGTGTGCACCATAAAATCCTGCTATATAAGTCCCCTGTGTTAGTTTAGTAGGTTATGGAGCCAAATGGGAGATCTAAGGCTGATGAGATGCACATCACAAAAGTGAGCTTAAGAACTCTGTTGATGGTTTATGTTACTTGATTGTATTCAGAACTGCAGATCGCTAAAGTCATTGACATACAAAGTGAGATTGAAATGGACTGCAGACTGATAAGAGACAGATAAGTTGGTGAATGAATAGATAAAAAGAAAGCATGGTTCACAAGATAAGTAAATGATAAGTACAGATGAATTGTTGGCTGAGATTACTAATGGATAGAAAGCCTGACACAATGTGAGGGAGAGCACTTTCTTGATCCTCTTCTGTGTCATCTTGCAGTGCTACTTCTTCTTCTTTTTTTTTTCCTCCAGTAAAATACTGGGATGTTTGAGGTGCCATGTATCCATGCATTATTAAAGCAGGGCCTCTTATGGTTATAAATACCCCACAGAAGAGCAGCAACATGCTAGACCTTTCAATTTTCTCTCCTGCTCTCCTTAAAATGGTCTCTTGTGCAAACTTTAAACAAAGGCATCCCCGTGTACACACATGGTTGAAGAAGTGCATCACCCCGCACCCTCCCTTCCTCCCACCTCACCCCAAAAACCACCCACCTCACCCCCCACGTGCACATGCTTGCAAGCACACCAACAAATTCTGCATGTACTGCACATGCATACAAGCTGCACCTGCCTATCTAGCAGCACTGGCTTGCGAAAAGCTATTCATGAGCAACAAGCCCTGCTGACAACACTGGCCCCATTACACTGACAAGCCAAAAACATCAGAGAGGAGTACACACACACACACACACACACACACATACACACTCACGCTCACATAGACAGGGATGGTGAGTGGAGAGGACAGGGAAGGAAGAAGGGAGAGGAGGGAAGAGGACAGAAACACTGCAATACAAGGGAAACAGAGGACAAGAAATATTACAAAATCCAGAATACAGTCTGAATAAAATCTTCTTTTACCTCATGTATCCATCCATCTATAGGCCGGTCTGTCTGTTTTTCTATCTTTCTGTCCATGCCCCCCCCCCATATTTCTTATTGATTAAGAGAAGGAATGGAGCTTTCTCTGATACCAGCTTTGAAATGAGCTTTGGTGTGACTCTGATGTGTGTGTGCGTGTGTGTGTGTGTGTGTGGTTGGGGTGGGAAAATGACTTTGATATCAGAGACAGAAACCACCTCTTTCAACTTTCTTCTAAAGAGGCACACATGTTTGCACAGATTTGCATGAACACACAGCAAACGAGATACAAACACACCACAGAACAAATATCCATTTACTTCAGAGCTGGAAATCTTACTGAAAACATGTGCAGGTACTCATGAAGCTACATAAGATATTTTCAAAGATCTGATCTTCCTTAAGTAATTATCTGGTTTACGTATAATTATTGACCTAAAATATTCCCTCTTACTTTCAATCTATCTATCACAAATGGAACATTTGCCCCAGACACTGGCAATATATTTTAATGAAGCACTGCAGCTGCTCACTGATTTAGCAGATGTGTGGGTGGTTTGAAAGTGCGTGTGTGTGCATGTGTGTGTGCGTGTGTGTAAGCATGTGTGTGTATAGTACGTGTGTATTAACACTGATATGTTAAGGACATGAAAATTGGAAATAATTGGCTCCTGTATGCTGGAGAGTAATTTGGTGGGTTTTCTCTCTTCATCAGCAAACTGCTGTGATTAATATGTGACTTTGTCTGTAGATTTATTTCTGAAGTCCTTATAAACAAGACACTCGCTGAGATGTCTCTGTGTGCATTTAATCATCTCCTCATTTTGGTCTATGAACGTCTGATTTCCTGTCTCCCTCTGAACAGGTTTAATTATTTGTCTATCCCTGTCTTTTCACTAAATCCTTCCAAATACAGAAAATTAGAATGGATTGCTTGAAAAGTCAGTTGACACTGGACTTAACCACCGATAAAATGCGTTTCTGCACGAATATATGCACACTGATCAGCTGGACTCAACTGTGATGACAAATAAATCCACATCGAGAGTCGGAGTTACATGAGCTGGAGAAGTAGTGCATGAAAAAAGGGGATATAAAGAAATGAAGGACGATGTTCGCTCCATTTGAGACGGATAAACAGAGAAGAGATGAATTTAAAAACCACTTAATAAGGTTTATCTCAACACTGGTCCTCAAAGATCTGCATGCCTTCGATGGGCAAATGCCTCTCTGACAAACTATAGGAAACTCTCTTCAGGTAAGCTGACTTTACAGTCAAACTCCTCTGATGTCAATCATTAAAATTCTTTGACCATCAGCCTCCTGTGCAAGTTTTAAAGAACAGACACTCAAGTTTCCACATTTAGTCAGTGTTAGAATTGTATCCAGTTGCCCTTTTTCATCATCATCATCACTATTCGTCATCCTCGTTATCATCGGGGGTACAGCTGTATTTCCTACCTGGTTGTAGCTGTGCACGGCTCCTCCAACCTGCCCGCTGCGCTGAGGAGTTGCTGCGGAGATGCTGTCGCTAAGGGCGAGGGTCTGGTTGCTATGGTAGCTGGCAGAGTACTGGAGCGAAGCCTCCGGGGTGGAGTTGAGCTGCAAGGAACTCTGGGAAAGAAGAGCAGGTCCTACCGATAGAGACAGGAGCAGTACATGGTTGGGTGGGAGGTGGGGGTTGAGTTGAGTTTGTGTGCATATATATAGAGAGAGAGAGAGAGTGAGGAGAGAGAGAGATTAAGAGTGAGAAAGAGAGGGGGCGTGAAGGGGAAAGATTGAGAGGCAAAGAGTGAAATGGGGAAGAGAGGGAGAGAGGGAGAGAGAGAGAGAGAGCATCAATTTAGAGCAGATAGTGCAGCAGTGCAGCACTCCGTGAGTTGGAGATGGCATACATAATTTATTAGCAGAGGGAAAGAGAAACAGAGGAACAGAGAGAATGGGAGGAGGAGGAGGAGCAGGGAGATGGAGAGGATGGGAGGAGGAGGGCTGAAAAGAAGAAAGTTTTTAATAGATGGAACACCTAAATCTTGCTTTGTTACCACCCCAAACATGTTGGGTTTTTTTTACTTTATGCTGCCAACTTGAGCAAAACTTCCCTTGACCCCTTGTGTAAGATATTAGGAAGTTTGAAATCGAAATGAATCATTAAACACTGTTTTGCTTCTGTTGCTGTTCTGTAAGGATATTGGAAAATGGCTGGAGTACACCCAATTCACCTTCCAGCCTAAGCACCATTAAAGTATTAACATAGGGGACTTTATGAACCAGAACGGCTTTAGTTAACGATAGGCTCGGGTGTAACAACCCACACCACAAACACACACCACAAACACACACACACACACACACACACACACACACACATTACAACCTCAACCGCCAGTTTAGAGGCAGCATCATTCCCACCACCTGAAGCAGCCACTGCTGTGGCATCAAATCCTAATCTCCTCTTTCTGGTTCCCATGCTGTGCACATAAAACTTATATTGATCGGGGATAAGGAAAACCATAAGGCAGTCCTTTAGATGGCCATCTCCCAAACTGTGTATGGAAAGATGAGGTGAACCAGAGGGAACTGCTACACACTGTCCAGAAGTCAGTGGTTATATAGGATTTCTGTATGTGGGTGTCTGTGACCTGTTCACTCAGCTATGTATTAATATTTCACAATGTTGCTATTTTTACTCTCTCTCCCTCTATGAACAAAATTTTCAAGTATATAACATATGTAGTCAAAGTTATGTGGCGTAAAAAAGCCAAAAGTAGAATATCTCTTTCCTGTTTTATACTTCTCAAATTTCAAATTTCTAAATATCATTTATAAGTCCTAAAAAAGTCTATAACAAGTGCCTTCCCCAGAGCTAAACAGCATCTTTCTTTTTTTCCCAAAATAACAATAGCCCCTTATTATTCTTCTCTCATATCTAGAATATTTGGGTGCTTTCTGTGTCTCTCTTTTCCCAGAATCCCTCATTCCCTCTGAGTCTGTGCGTTGCGAACAGAGATCAACTCCTCTTGCTTCTTGCCTTCACAAAAGACTTGTCTTTTCTCATCTCGATTCATCCCTTACTTTTTATGAATTATTAAACAGCACTCAGTGTTACGCAGACTGAGTGGGAGCTCCCAAACTCATCATCGCCTCAGTGTTTGCTGCCGTACATTGTGTGTGTGCTGTGTGACAAAAAACTATGAAAGTCTGTTCAAATGTTCCTACATGTGAAGTAAGTGTGTACATATGTGTGTGTGTGTGTGTGTGTGTGTGTGTGTGTGATGGTCAGATCAAAGAGGCATCATTAGGTTGGTCGCTATAGAAAAAATGAACTTAGGATTTAATGTGTTTGTGCATGGGTGAAAATGAGTGTGTACATGTATGTGCCCTGCGTGTGTTGCATGTGTTTGTATGATGTGTATGATTATGTGTGAATGAGTAAGAGAGTGTGATGAAAAAAAAAGTATTGCTTGGAGGGCTTTAAGTCCTTTCATTTCTCTCTTGAGTCTCACAGTCTTTATTCTCACATGGAAACAATGAATATTTCAACAGTTAAGACAAATGAACTCAATCTATGAATTGTTTACACACATATTCTCACACAAACACACCTTTTTTATTCCCCCTTTTAGGCTGGTATAAGACAGCACAATTCTACAAGGCTCCCTGGTAATTGCTAAAAGAAGCAAAATTCTTTTTGTGACAAGTTTGGATTATTTTCTCTTCTCTCTAAATGCTTATATACGTGTACAAGTGTGTAAGTGTGTGTGTGGGTGTGTGTTGCTCTGGTGGGACACTACAGTATCAGCTGAAAGCAAAAAACACCTTCCTGTTTTGTGCCACCTTGCACTGAAGTCAGCGACATGTCACTATTCTACCTATTTACCGCTAAGCTAAGCTACAGCCCTAACATTTGTGGGAAAACACAAACACTCACACACAGATGCACACACAAACACACACACGCATACACAAAGCTCTTCTCAATTTATCTGCACCTGCACATTGTAATGCTTTTGGTAGAGGCCCATTTGCAAAATGGGAAGAAAACATCTGGCTATGGAGCAGCCACAATGGGAGTGCTCACAATGACAGTGCCATCTATTTGGACTCAGATAAAGTAGGAGTGACGGGGACTCAAGCACTTCCTACCAGGAAGATAAGAATTAAATTATCTGACATGTCTCCCCGCTGTTCTGCATGTGCTTCAACATGCAACTTGTTTCTTATCAAAGGAGACCAGCAATGGCAACTTTGACAAACACATTCAAATCATTAGAATGTACAGCTTTTGACTATCCTACACACAAATCATGTTTACTAGCCGTGTAAATGCTGTTGAACTGTGATCATGTGTGCTCTAAACTGCTCAGGCCATACCAATAGTATTCAAAATAACAAATTGTGAAACTAAAGGTATTAAATGTGAGTAAACTCTTATGTAGAAATGTGCAGAGCATCATGTACAGTGCATATTCCTAAAATGCCATCCATTAAAGCGATATCAGCTATCAAAAAGGTCAGCAGACAATAACTAAAATAGGAATGCAGTGATCCGAAGCCAATGACCTGCAAAGTAAATGCCAAGCACATTTAGCGAGACCTCAAACACAGGCCGCCACTCATTCAATCTCTGTTTGAATGAGTTTATCAGGAAAAAAGAGCGAGAGGATGGAAAGGCTTGATACTGGCTGGTTTATGTGTTTGTGTGCTTGGATGTTATCTTTTTGTTTCTACATCAACAGAGCGAGGACATTTTTTTTTTACCTGCTTGAAGAAAAACACTTGTGGTGATGAATTAAGCTTTAAAGACTTTTCTTTTCAAGTCAATTCTATCCAGCACCGCACCATAACTATTTACGAGTGACTGTGCGTGAAATTTAGAAATGAGATTTCTGTTCTTTTTGAAGCAGAAACAGGTTCGTATACACTCACTGAATGTCCCTGATAGAGTTAAACAGACCTTGATTTTGATCTACCATGTGTTAACAAAGTTATGAGAGCAGCCAATTTTCCATCTACGAGAGAACAACTGTGAATAAACACAGAAAATAAGAAACTCAAATGAATTTTATTTAAAATCTCTTCTGCTGTTTAGCTGAAATTATGTTTTGTCTGGGTGGCAGTATTGCTTTCTCCCTCTCACACACACATGCAAACACACAAACACACACACACACACAGATGGTGTTAAGTGCGCTTACGTTCTCCACTGTCAAGTATTCCCGATTCCTGGAGGGAGCGAATGCAGGAATCCACCAGCTCCAAACCTGTGGTCAACTCATCCTCGATGTCCTTTTGTCCATCCGCTGTGAAAGAGAGATGAGAATGAGAGACACAGCAGGACACAAAGACAAAGAGAAAGAGAGAGAGAGAGCGAGAGAGAAGGAAGAAAGAGTGAGAAGGAAGGAAGCGGAGGGATGAATCAGATCCTTCTTGGCTGTAACCTTAATCGTCTCCTCTCACAGTCCGTAAAACCCTTCACATTAGGACTTGGTTATGAGCTGTAGGACATTTGCATTCAATGGTGGAAAGGACCCAGATGAGTCTGCCCTGGGAGCTGCCTGACTGGAAATTAAGTTGATCATAAACTACAGTTGATTCAATGTTTACAGTTTGTATACACATTTAAAAAAAATCCCTTTTATATGTGAGCAGAAGATGAGTGAGTAATACAGGTGTGTATGCCCGAGGTCTTTACACATGCAGACACATCATGATATGTATATGAGTGTGTGACAGTGTCTTTGCAGGGGTGTCTGTGCATCCGTGTGTGTGTGCTTGCCATCATCCTTAGATCCATCAGGTATGTGGGTGGGTGCTCCTGTCCATACATAACTGGGCTGCTGGCATAAATTTCAAATGTTCTTGACACACAATTTTCCAAGTATGTCACTCAGACACGAGGTGAAACCGGCCTTGTTGGTGTCGGGGCAATGAATCTAATCTTTCAACTCAAGATGTGTTGCAAATACAAAAGGCCCTGCAGATTCTGTTAGTGTCATTGCTAGTGAGATTTTCAGTTAAAAGAAAATAAAAACTTTTAAAGTTGTAATGAAAAGGTTTCAGAGTTCATAAAACAGTAGCTCAACATGTGAGCAGTGTATGCATGTGTTTGTATAAACATTGGGGGGGACTTTACCTTGAGCATTCCAGCGAAACTGCTCATCTGTCGAACTGCAAAAGAAGAACATAATAATTAATAAGACTAATAAAGGAATAAAAAATGCATACAAGAAGGTTGCAGAATAGTAGCAGAGTTTTCAAATTGAATACAGATACGACTTTCAAAGTTCTTTTATAAAATTCACAAAATTGAAGTAAAAATTGGCCTTGAAGTTCAGTCCCCCCTCAGTTCCATAGTTATATGAACAGGAGATATTCAGCCATCACCTTGAACTTAGTGTTTATTTATACTTTATGGACACATTCATTTCAAAAATGTCACAATAACAATGTTCATTGTCTGTATTTTAATATCTATTAAACATTTAAAATAATTCCTGCACAAAAAGCAACTACTAATCATAAATTACTGAGACAAACTGCTAATGGCCTAAGTTTTCTATTCTGTTGAATTATGACAAAAATAAACAAGAAATTAGAATATTAGGAAATGCTGCAAAACCAACAAAAATTAAATGTCATTTCAATTGTTTTTTCAGTCCAGGACAGTCATTTAGAAAACCATAACATTTTACAGAAAGAGGCACTCAGGTAACAGGTCTTTTCTTCTCAAATGAATCGTGTTGTAGAGACATACACGGCTACACTTAGACACACGCAAACAAGGCTTCTTTTCCATTCTCCTGATGCCTGTCAATTGATCGGTGATTGATGGGGGGTTGAACAGAGAGAAAAAGAGACACCGAAGTAGACGGAAACAGACAGGCAGAAAGAGAAAGTTGGAGGGGAATATTGAGCCGCCTGTTGTGTGATCAATGCAGACGGGGACGGACTGACTGATACATATAGACTCTTTCATCTGACTTCATCTTCACCATTAGACTGGCTGTCTGGGCTTGTTGGCTTGTGTCTACGTTTGTCGCATTTAAACTCTTTGGTATTCCTCATGAGTGACTTTCTAATTGCATGTCTGTTGGTGTGTGTGTGTGTGCATGTGCACCTTGGGTGTCTTTGTCCAATTTGTGCCTAAAGTGCCTGTGTGCCATCATGTGTGTATAATTTTAGCCGAGGCACATGAGAATGAGTGCATACATTTACGTGTGTTTATGAGTCTATTTATCTGGTTGGCTGACATGGTAATGGTCTTCCAGATAAATTGATTTAGCTGGTTGAATAAGTTTTGCTTTCAAACACATTAGCTTATTTCTGGAGCATCACTGTCTTTTTAATGCATGCGGTGTTTAACACTCTGCCATGCCACCATTTTTGTAGTGTGCTCTTAAATTTTATAAATTGAAGCCGCAGTGCGATATTTTGAGTATGTCATGCGAAACACGAGGGGCAACGTTTCTGCTAACAACATTTTACCGTTGCCTGCTATAGAAATTAAAAATGAAAAAGTACACAAAAGAAAAAAAACTGTGTGTTCATCAAATGCACTTACGCAATAAATACATGTTTTTGTTGCTGTGCTATGTGTCTACCAGCATGGCCCAATCGGCCTCAGAGGGAGGGATGGTGACGGAAACAGTGCCATGATGTAGGCTG
Organism: Acanthurus leucopareius; assembly: GCA_029814765.1. NCBI lineage: Eukaryota > Metazoa > Chordata > Actinopteri > Acanthuriformes > Acanthuridae > Acanthurus > Acanthurus leucopareius. The sequence continues at coordinate 1,623,768 of JAQMCX010000043.1, read as the reverse complement.
TGAAAATACTACCACTGACTCATTTGAAACAAAGAGATTTTTTGTCCGTAAGTAAAGAATCAGGTGTGCTGTGTGGTTTAGCTACCTACCCGATAAACCAGATGATCGAATAACACTGGGTTCAGACATCTTTTTTTTTGTATTACATCCACACTTCTGTTCATACTTGTACACATCTTCTCATCTACATGAAAGCTCACACTCGCTCTTTCTCTGTCTCGCTCTTTCTCTTGCTCTCTCTCTTTCTCTGGGCAGTACAGTACATTAAAAATAATATATATACAAAAAAAATCACATATCCTCCTATAAAAAATTGCCCACAAGTGTCACTGTCCAGCAATGATATCAGCCTCATACCTCTTGAACTCTCTCCAGTGGTCTGTCTGACTCTGATATTTGTTATGTAGAATCAGTGGGAGGTGTAAGATCTTAAAAAACACGTCAGTGCTTCTGTATTTGATAGATAGCATGGCAATATATTTTGCTATGGACAAGTGTTGGTCTATAGACAAATCACACCTGTTACAGCACTGACGTTAAACTTTTTATCAATTAATTGTTTCTATAATATCTGCTTTTAACAGTGCCCCTTTTAAAAAGTTATTAAAAATGATTTTCCTCTAAAAGTACTACTTCACTTTGTGACTTTTTCCTTTCAAAATAACAAGCCACAATGTTATCCCTGTGAAGTGCCTGTTTTTTGCCAACGCAATTATCAGCACACTTGTATAGTTTAAAATGAAAAATAAATATGAATGAGTTGTACTAAGTCAGTTTAAGTGGTACTTTTAAATTCTGTCCCTGTTTTCCTAAAATTTTCAGTAGAGAGCACCAATAACCAACGGAAAAAATCAAGAGCCCACATGGAGCCAAACAAGGAAGGTGGGAATAAAGGAGAAAGACCAGAGCTCTCAGAGCAGCTACGTAGCCATTAAAACAATATAAAACTATGGAAAAAAAAGTTTTTTGACTTCAAAAATTATTTTTGGCTACTTTATATCGGATCGCCATCAGTCTGTTGGACAGTTTGGCTAGCTGCCGTCCCTGCAGAACCTGAGGACCTGTGCTGCTGACAGGACAGCTGGTTCTGAAGCATGACGGCCATACCAGGGGTCGAGGCTGGTGTGGACTGAACGCTTCAGTGGCTCTTGTAAGCCGCTGACGTCTCACTTCTGGTGTATTTTTTTCAAGTAGGCCTGCAGAACCCAGCACACCGCAATGATGGTTAAATTCAAACCATAACCATCAGTAACTTAACCCCCCATTATTTAGAAAAAACCTGTTCAGAGCATTGCGAAGCCTGCAGCTCATATTACAGGCGTAGGTGTAGGCAAGTGTTTTCTTCCTGCCAAATGTTGTTTGTTGAAACATTGTTAAGCTGATCTGTTCACACTGTTTAAGACCAAATCTCATGCCCTTTAAAATTTAGGTCACAAGTTTTTGTGGTTTTAATCATTGAATCAGATTTCATGAGATTAAAATCTCCATCTAAGGCAAACATACATCAGAATCGGATAATGTTGATAAAAATGAAAAGGCTCCAGCTCTCCACTTTGAAATCACATGCTAACGTGAATCAAAAGTAACTTTTAGACTATAGTTATTAGTTTTGTGTGTCTGAAATTTGTGACTGTGTCTTTGTGATTCCTGCTTATCAGGCCCTGAGGATGCAGCTAGTCATGTTTTTTTTAAAATTGATGGTAATTATTAGCTTATTGTTAATCCATGTTTTTAATTTGTGCAGCACTAAATAGGGGATGCGCATTAATGCGGGAAAAGTCAGATCAGTCATTAATCACCAAAGCAGAAAAATAAATCAACTATTTCATTAAATCACAGGAATGCAGGAGCAAAGATACAGTTTGTAAATTCACTTGGTTTTGGCTCCTGGCTGTAGAATATTTCTTTTTCTTTTTTTTTGTTTTGTTTTGTAAAAAATACTGAAACTGTTGAAAAGACTCAGCATGCTCATGGCAAAATTTTCTTAGCAGTGATGAAGGGACTAAATTCAAATAGACAGTGTTCAAACTTTAAACATCAGTTATTCTCGAGCTTTGACTGACTTGACTGACGTGAGTAAAAATCCATTAAAACTTAACAGATATACAAGTTCAAATCTGATTTGTTAAAATTTGTGGATGAGGTTCTTCTTGAGACCAAATCCTTATTTTCTGATTTACTGATTGCATTGCAGGCTGAATCTAAACCTATCTGATGCAGAAACACACAAACATAACACAAAAATGACCGTGAAGTGGAATGATTACCAAGTAATGGAGGAACTGTGCTTTCATGAAGGGAATGCAACAATGTAAGAGCAATAAACACTGTGTCCCTGTCTCAAGTGCACTAGATTAGAGAGAGAAGAAGAGCAAGGTAAGAGAGACAAAGAAAAGTTTGCAGGAGACACTCACAGAGCCAACAGACAGGAGAGAGAGATTTAATAAGCACAGTATTATTCCAACACATTGCACACGCTCGCCTGCAATGCCACAACACCAGTGATGCAGTGCCTCTGTTTTAACACTGAGCCTCTATTAAAGAGACATTTTAAATTCACTACTCCACTCTCAACTGGCACACAGCTTAAATCAACAGACAGCGTCCTCTACCGTTCCCGGTGAAATGCACATGCATGCATACCAACACATTCTAATTAGCATTCACGAACGCATAGCCCCAAAGAAAAATACATGTATATGATGTAGAAATGGCTCATATACAGCACTTTTATGTGCATGAGTGTGTGTTTATGAATCATGGAATGTGGAAAGAGAGTACTAAGTGTGACTAATGTATTGTAAAATGTAATGTTAAAGCAAGACTTCAACAAAAACAAGAAACTTTTTAGTAGTGTGGCCTTGCGGTGACAGAGAGGTTTTTTGCATTTACTGGGAACAGATCAATTTAAATGCCTCGAGATGCAGAGGAGAATAATAATGTTTGCATGGCTTTATGAACTTTTGAGAATTTGCTCACAAGTTGTATGACAGTGACACTGCAGTTAAGAATTTGAGTACAACAATAAAAACAGACAAACATGTATTTAAGGGGGAACAAAGACATCCACAGAGGAATCCCAGCAGCCACATCAATCATGAGTCATTAGCCCTCAGCTTGGAGGGCATCATGCTGAAAGAGTCACACCCTGGCACACGAGATGCTGCTTAAATCCTCCATCCTTCATTGGTAGCAATTCATCTGCAATTTCTGCTCCGAGCAGCCTTTAATGGCCTTTGGTCATTTGTATGTGGACACACACACACACAGGCTGACCGACACAAACGTCTGCATACTACTGTATATGTTGGATTCACACAGTACAAGACAAACATCCACACTTACACAAGTGTGAAATTTGCAAAAGCACTGAAGTGACAGTGTTTTGCATTTTTGATAATTGTTGTCCTGTTGAGTTGGAGGGAGGAGTAAATGGCAGGCTCTGCGTGCAGTCCTGGGCTCTTCCATTATTGCCAATATTAAAACAGAAGCCTAATAGACCATAATGTCCTGTGTGACACTTACTAATGCCTCAGCAAGAAGTTGCCCAGAACACATCCTGGATTTATGAATGCTAGCTAAAATTTACTTTGCAGGCATAAATCCATATTTTATTATCCATGAGTTTTTTGTTTTTTTGTTTTTTTTTTTTATGGAATGAGAGATGTTAATTAATTTGAGTTTCCAGCAGTTATCTAGGAAATATCAGGTAAGTGCAAAAAAAACCCCTCTGATCCTTTAAACAGAAAATGACCATGGGTCTGAAACAACATGGCTCACACACCACACACTCAGAATAACCTGCAGAGAAGGCTGTGATCAAACAAAAAAAATTACGTGAGAGACATTTCTTTTAGTTAAAAAATTTGAGTTTACGCATTTTAAACAGGAGTTAAACAGAAAAGGTAACACAAAAAGTGCCACAATTTTGGCAATGATGATATCTTTTTTATTAAAACATAACCTGCTGCCATCAAAATAATGATGCAAGGATAACAAATGATAAAGAGAATATAAAAATCCTACACATGGTGACTTTAAGGTTGGCTCCAAATATGAGCATCAGGAATATGTAAGAAGTATGAGTCCAAACTGTGTTACTTGATCTCCATGAGAACGTTCATTCATCTTTTTTCCTGCACAGCTGGGAGCTTGGAGGGATTGAAGGTCTTGTTCAAAGAGAGCTAAACAAGCAGAATGGCAGCTTGAAACCAAGTTCTCCAGCTGAGGGATGAATCCCCCACCCCACCCCACCCCCCTCCTAACTGCACCACCCTGTTTATCAGCCTTTATGTCAGCGTGTCAGCTGGTTTATAACCACTGAAATAAACCTGAAAGATAGAGAAGCGTTCAAGCCAAACAGGAGGAATCTGCTCTTTACAAAGCAGTCCAGTCTATTTAACAGGACTTTCATTAAGCTGTAAACCTACTAATTAGCTTGGAATGAGGTTCAGTGATTGCAGCTCCCCTTTATTTGCTGATTCCTGGAACAGTCGTGCACTTGTTTAATTCTGGTGCGTTCAAGAGATTAACGGCTTGAATTTTTTTTTTTTAAAAAGGGACAAATTATTGTATAAATCAAATTAGGATTTTGACCTGACTGTTTGCATTTTCATTAGCATTCAAAATTCTACTCATATCCTCAAGCCTTGAGGTGACATATTATGATTGAGAAACTGCACTTGCGTTGAATGCTCATTCAACACACCACATCATTTTTCATGATTTTAATCAAACAGATTTAAATAATAGTGTATAACAGTATGTAAATTATTTGGTTAAAAATATGTATTTATTTAAAAAAACATCAAAATGATCCATTAAAAATAAATACATACATAAGTTTCCACTCTCTATCGTCTTGTTTGATTGATCATGTAAGTGCTGACAAACTCAGGGTAGTGCAAGAGGCTGTACATGGTTTTTTACATAAACCTCCATCACAACACATTTTTATATTTATTTAACATACAGATGCAAGTCATAAGGTACTAAATAGGTGATTTAAATAAAAACAAAAATAAAAACAAAGACAAAAGCGCTCATGGCCTTCAAAATATTCAGTGGTGAAACAGATCCTGCCAAACACAACTGTTGTTTCGTGTTCAGACTCTGAACTGGGTTCTCTGGCTTCATTCAGTTCTGCTTCAGCAAGAGATGTATTAACTTTTACTGACCAAAGAATATCATAAACATCTTGACTTGAGGGCAGTCTGAAGACAATTGTCTGACATGTTGGGCAGAACGGAGCCACATGTGCGCTGATGTGTTGGGACACTTGTGAGTTTCGACGACATAGTGGAGAAATTTGCAAGGTAATGTTATAAAAAATTACACCACTTTTATCTGCGGACCTGATTTAGGAAGCACTCAATCCTTTTTTGTATATTTGTCTGTTGTATAGATAAATATTCGACCATTTGTGGTTGTCATAACAACAGTGTTGCACTTCTTAATCGTCAGCATGACAGTGTGACACCATAACGGTAGTCTGTCAATCAAGGGAGAACAGTGGGATTTCATGCTCTGCACAAAATGTGGGGGTGGGGAGTGCACACATGTGTATGTGTGTCTGTGTGTGTGTGTGTGTTGGAGAGAGAGAGAGAGAGAGATTTGAAACTGCCTTTGTGTTGGGAGTGGGCGAAATGACAATGTGAATGAAAAGACTGAAAACAACATCACACACAAGTCTGAGACTCACACAGAAATATGTCAAAACATTGTGGCTGAACGGCAAAATGTGTGTTTGTTTATGTGGATGCATGTATGGCATGTCTACTTTCATAATATATGTGTCTATGTAAGCGTGTGTGTATGTACATATCTGTGTGCGAGCTATCTGGTTGTCTATTCAGAAAGCAGTCTATTGTGCAAACAGCAAGGCTGAGGACGAACTTTTGTGAATATGACAGTTGAATGACAGTTCAACAGTCGGGCTGAAACACAATTGTGTAGTCAATGTTGACTGAAATGATTTCTAATGTGTGAATACTGACAGCTGCAACAAACCCTCCATTCCTAAAAAAAAATGAGAGAGAGAGAGAAAACAATGCACCATGGTGCTGACACATCCAATAGAGATATTTCAACTGTGCAGCCTTCTCCTCTCCCACTCGGCTCCTTTCAAGTCCTACTCACACATGTGCAGATGTTTAGCCTACAAACATGAGTTTGTTTGTCTGCTTGTGCTTTGAGGCTACAATCATACTACTATGTCACTGTGTTTCATTTGAAAACTTTTTGCAACATCTGCACATTGCGTCCACCCCTACTCCAGTGTTTTAGCTCTTGTAAAACAGAAACTTTTTGACCCGGTTTTTGTTTGAAAACTTCAGGGTCACAGTTTGAATTGTAGTCTGAATGGGACAAACAGATCCTTTTGGAAACAATGATGCAGACACCTATGTTAACTTCCTGTTTGAGTCTTTAATCACAACTTGTCCATCAGCATGTGACTCCCAAACTGTTAGGACTGACCCTTTTGGTCAGTTGGTCAGTTGGTTGGTTGACATGGTTACTGATCATGAATAAATATTGTATTTAAGTTTCTGTTTTAATGACAGTATTTTCCGAAACACTGTAAGACTTATCACACAGAATGTTAAAATATCTCTCTTTTTTTAATTTTAATTTTTTTAAATTTCTCTAAGCTGATGGAGAATGCTAACTCGCTGAACATTTACTTGGCTCCAAATCAGGCCTGAGATTCAGTAATTTTAAGAAGCAAGACCAGTCAGCCTGCAGCTGGAAAGGGTCAATTGCCAGTGTATCATTACCAGAATTTAAAAATGCAATTTAGGATGTTTTACATTAAGATTTTTTTGAGACAAGTTTTAACATCTTCCTGATAGAGTCTGATGAGGAATATAAGATGAAATTATATCGTGATTTACATTGACATCTACAGAAAAAGCATAATGTGTGAAACAGACATTCACACTGTAAGTAGTTTACATTAATTTTTTCAGTTTGAGATTAAAGTATGTTATAATTCCCTATGGAAACTAGCATTAATTATTTACACTAAGCACATTAATACTTAATCAATAACAATCTGATTTTAATACATTCTTTATTTAAATTTTTAAAATGTTTCAATCAAACCCAACAAAGGGATGTTCACTTACCAACACACACCTTACATACTTTATGACGATGCTTAAAACCTATGTGCAACACCAAAATATTCATATATTTGAAGACTAACAAAACAAAACAGAAAATGATCCCAGTCCCAAAGTTAACACAACAAAAAATATCACATCTCAAAGTTCCACTCAAGTATTTTTTGAATCATTTGTTTTTTCTGCTGTTGGAAATTTTTTTGCCCTGAGAAAAAAGTAAGTAAGTTCAGTTCAGCTTGTGAATGCAAACAATGTAAAGTTCAGTTCAGTTCATAAGCAGCAAAAAACCACCAAACAAAAAAAAACACTGAGTTTTTTTGTTTGGTTTTTTTTTGTTATTTTTCCTCAGCAAGGTTGTGAATGAATGGCCAACTTCTGTAAGAAAAAAAGCAGAGTGGAGATTGAGTGATTCCGGGAGAAGAGTAATGGAGTATTTTTGTATAAAGGATGGCTGTCTGTGGCAGATGAATAAATGCTTTGATAGAGATTAAAAGGCCTTTCTTTATGTTTACCACACAAATGAGGGTGTTTCTCCAGCTAATACTTGCTCCTGCTGTGACCTTCTCCTGCTCTCCTCCTCTGCAAACAAAACTGAATGGAAGACAAATGAAGAGGACTTGAATTTTAGCACAAACTGGGGACAAATCAGCAAGCAGATTGTGAGAATAAGTGTTTCGCGCTTGGATTTTTATTGGCTACATCACATGTTTATTACATTACTGTTGACTAATCACACATACTAACATTCCTCCCTGCCTCTTCATAGACGGTAGAGGGAGAGAGGCAGAATGAAAAAGGCTGAGAGTGGGGCACAAAGGCCACAGTGCCCTATGGACATATGGTTGTCAGAAGAGCATCAAGACCAGACAGAGAGACGGTGACGGCCATGGCAGACGCTGGAATTCCTGCCCTGTTCCAAACTAATTGACATCATGTCAAAGAACCAGCACAAATCACAGCATACGTTGTCCCCCAGCCTCAGAGAACAGAGGAGATGAGAAGAAGAAGTTTATTCTTGATAGCAACGTGCATGTACATCTTATTATGGACCCTATGTACATTTACTTAATTGATTTGCCCTGAAGGTAACAAAATGAAATGAAATGAAATGAATGAATGAAAAAAAAAAGTTCAAACTACAGAAATTCATTTGCCCGTTGTGTAACTTTGATTAAAACCCATTTAAGCTACCAGGCAGAGTGCACTGAGAGCGCTGTGGTCAATTTAGTTCAATCAAAAAATAATGTGTGGAATTTTTACTTATCAATCAACTTTTAAAAGTTGGTAGAATTCAGTCGTCCAAGGTTCTGTTTGGTTGAAAACAGCTTTATAATCTGTATCTACTACCATGATGCCTTATGAGTTATCAGTGACAGTTCAACCCATTTGGTCCAAGCAATGAAAGATTACCTCCAAAAACTATTTAAGTTTTTTTAAGCTACTTTCAATGTAGTATGTGTACGTTTCCTAAAACACAAAAGCATTTATTTGTTTATAGGGAACAAATCAATGACTAAATCACTTTTAAGACAAAAGGGGTTGCATAAAAATTAAAGATGCAATTACGCACCCCTATGCTAGTCATCCGTTATCACTGCATCTACAGACAAACGCCGTATACACACACTGTAATATTTATGAGGGGATCTAGTGTTTCTGAGCATTTTAATTAAAACTGAAAGGAATGCAGAATAGGATTTTTCTTTTTTTAAATACCACTGAGAAAGTGTTTGAAATACTTACTCATATTTACCTCACAATGATAAAGATAAAAACTGAGAAAGTAGATTTTGGCCCCAAAAAAGACATATTTCAAGTCAGTGCTATCTTTTTTCCTGTGACACCAAATTTTAGTCAAAAATCAAGTAAAAAATCTTGGTGTTGTTATGTACAGACATTTAAACAACCACAGACAGACACTTATACAATTAGCTGACTACCATTTAAAAACATCACAAGATTTACAGGATTTCTTTCTTGTTTATGTTTTTTTTTATTATTATTATTATTCAGACTCAATGTTTGTAATGGTGTCCTCACAGGTCCCAGTAAAAATCAATCAGAAAGCTGAAGCTTGTCCAGAATGTTGCCACTAGGGTCCTAACTAACACCAGAAGGTGGAGAACATTACATCTGTGCTAAAACCACTGCCTTCCTGTGAGCCAAAGGATGGATTTTAAAATCCGTCTTCCTGTTATAAAGCCTTGAATGGTCTTGGGCCAAAATACATCTCTGATATACTTGTCTGTTACAGGCATCCAGACCTCTGTTGTCATCTGGGACAGGGCTACTCAATGTTCCCTGGATCAAAATAAAGCAAGATGAAGCAGCTGCAGTTTTTATGCTCCACACCTGTGGAATAAGCTTGAGCCCGGATACCTGAGGTTGCTACAATGCTCAGCTCATTTAAATCAGGGTTCCAATAAATTAAATACAAAGGTTATTTTATTCTGGACCCATTTTGTCTATTTACATGTTTTAAATTCAGTTTCTTCTGATATTTTTATGTTTATTTGAAAGGAATTTCCTTAAAACATTGAACAAATTATTAGATCCTTTTTGTTTTTCTTGTTATTAAAATGTATTTTTAATGTTGTATTAATGTCTCATTTTTAGTCTTTCATTTTTAGTCTCTCATTTTTAATGTATTTCTTTGCTTTTTTAAAGGCTTTAGAACTGCCTTGTGTCTGAATGGTGTATAAATAAACTCGCCTCGCCTCACCATATATCCTGCAGCAGGACTGCTCATTCAGTAAGTGTCTACCACAGGGGACTTCTTAAACGTATGCATGCAATTACTTTGCCATACATTTTATTCCCACAGACTGTGAAGGGCCACTCACAGGGCATGCATGTGTTTTAAAATGTTTACGCCTGTGTGTGCATGTATGCGTGAACACACATTCATACAGTTACTTGTTTGTGCAGATCCATGGCACAAAATGAAGGTTTTTCGCTGTCAGCAGGACATGCTGGTTGTACTATTTCAGCTCAGGAACATCTGCTGTGTGTGTCTAAATCAGCAAGCTATTATAGTTATTATGATAGGTGGCCTATCACCGTTTTGCACCGGCACAGATAATGACAGAATACTGCCATGCATAATTTACCAGAGACGGGTGGTCTGACACTGGGTGTGCCCTATATTATTGTACACCCCACAGCGAGGGGCTGCCTAATATTTATACTCATCTAACAAGGCTTACTTCAGCAAGACTGTTATGACATGTTATTGAACGGGAGATTAAAGGCTCTACCTCATGGATTATAAAACGCTAGAATAGAACAGTTTTACTTTTGGCTTTATGGAGCAACAGAATAGAGGCATAAATATTCATTCATGCCAGGAGACCAATAAAGGAAACATGTATATGTATGTGGATGGCAGGTAGTTTAGCAGTAAGCAAAAAGAGACCATTGGGCAGCAGTAAGGACGCCATTTACAAGCTGGAGGCTCTGACACTGAGTATCAATACACCAGGGACTGATTGCTGATTTTCTAAATGTAATAACTATATCAAAGGATCACACAAATATAATGATACCACAGGCTGCTGAGTGCACCATCAAATTAAAGTCAAAAGGACAAATAGTGTTTGAGTACACTGCTGACCCACAAAAACTCAGCTAAAATTCAGAAAAAACAGAGGAGAGATAAGAAGAAAGAAGAAATCAACATTGCATTTATAGCACAGTGGCTTTAATATAAATCAATTGTTTTCAGTGTACTTTAAAGGAACAATATTTCCACAGAAAATTCATTTTCAAATGTTTCCAGTTGGGGATGAGCAGAAGAACGGCTAATACTAGAACTCCATGTGTTGTCAACCCCAGTAAACACACTCAACCATCACTGTCTTACTGACAAGGAAAATTATTAGACAAACAGGACGGGATTAACACAGATTACGGAGACTGAAGGTGATAACACTTGGCTGAAACAAGCGGCCATAATTTTTTGTAAATTGCGTTGCTGGCTCACAGTCAGAAACAGTTTAGCCTCACCCAGTGGGCGTCGCTGATGATTGATTCTACACGCTGAACCGTCATTAGCACTAGCGGAGGTCTGGACAGTGTTTGTTCAGCCATCTGAAGGTTTTAAAACCTGTTTTGATATTTACAAAGTGGAATAAATTCACAACTGATGCCACATTTGTTTTTTTTTACTGTAAATTCGAATGTTTTTCTTTATAGTTTGTGTTGTGACGAACATCTCATGTTGTCAAAAGAAGGGGTTGGTTTGGATGAAAAGGTGCCCTTCCTCGGTGACATATCATTTCCATGGTGTGATGGAACACTTTCAAAACTTTTTTCCGCATCTCAGTCAAACAACTATTATGTTTTGACATTTCTACACCTTTTTGCCTCTCGTTTATTATCTATTCAGATCTGTTCCTTCAGCAGAGTGGGCAGAGGTATGTGCTGTTCTTACACTGTGTCCATTTATGAGTGTGAACATGTGATTGCTGCAGCCGTAATTCTTTTCTACAACAAGCAAATTCTCCCAACCGTCTGTATCTTGTCTGCTAAATAAATTGTAATCTCCTGCAGCCCGTCATGCACCGTGAAGCCAATACACATACATCAATATGACAAAGACACACACACGCATAAACTCACATACACACACACGCATAAACTCACACTCAAGGGCAGTAGTGTGATGTCATGGGTGGATGGGACATCTCTGAGCTTTGGGGGCTGAAGCAGTTGACGGTCTAAATCACTCAAACCCTGGAGGATAATCTTACCAATGATTTAGTGGGAGTCACAGAGTCACTCTCAGCAGCTTCCACTCCAATGGAGGGATATATTAGTGTGTGTGGGTGTGCGTGTGTATGTGTGTGTGTATGTGTATGTGTGTGTGTGTTGGTACAATATATGTGAGCATGCGAAGGGGGGAGAGGTTATTCGCCTTACACTGTCTCTCACTTTGAGGGCCCCCACGAGACCAATTACAAATACTCAGAGGCTTCATACACACAGACACACCCAAACCCACACATACACACAACCACACACACACATATACACACTTGTTTGACCAGCATAACAGCTCAACATGAGCCTCATACTGTCATTTTTATATATCATCAGGGGAGAGCAAATTAATAGAGGGATGGATGAATGGATGTTAGAGACGATGAAGATAGATAGATAGATAGATAGACAGACAGATAGATAGATAGATAGATAGATAGATAGATAGATAGATAGATAGATAGACAGACAGACAGATCGATAGACAGACAGACAGACAGATAGATCGATAGACAGACAGACAGATAGATAGATAAAGCAGATCAATAGATAGATAGATAGATAGATAGATAGATAGATAGATAGATAGATAGATAGATAGATAGACAGGTAGAAAGCTCTCTCTCCTTTTTCCATTTCAAAGCTCCTCTGTGAGGTCTGAGGCCAATGGTCATAATATCAACATCGTTTAAATTAACTTTACGAGGTGGATGTTCTCATCCGTCTGTTTGATCACATGAATTTCCTTGTTCCACAGCCATTTAACCGAGATGCCGCAGTAAAGAAAAAAAAAACAAAAACCCAAAACAGATCTGCGTAAATCAAAGAGCCATTTAGAAAGAGATTAGAGCATGTTGCAAAGAACGAAACTAAACTACAGCCAAAATAGAATTCATTACAGCTGATGATTCTCATTGATTTTTAATTACAGACATTTATTGATGCTCTGAAAGGCTGAGTGGACACAATTACGTGGCACATGCGTTACATGGCGCAGGCAGTTAACATCGGATGGCTGTAAAATCTGCAATGGAGGTTAAAAAAAGACACGCTGCAGTGACTCTCAGCCTCGATGGGTTTAATGGATGCATGGATCATACATCTGTCTGCTGGATGCATGAAGGCAGGAGCCAGGAGGATTGCAGTTACTGATGTTTCTTTTTGTTTAACTGCAGGATTGTTGTCTATGTAAAATGTGTTTTTATCTGTCTGGTCTCTAGAAATGTGACAAAAAGTTGGAGATGAAGTCTGAAGCACCTGCTCATAGCTACATGATTTAAAGTAAACAAAAAGGGATTAAAATTGGCTTTAAATGCTCTCTTTTGGTCACTAAGGACAGCACAACAACCTGTATAGATGTGAATTTATCACACAATAAAGTTCTAAGCGTATGATGAATGTAAGTGCATTTAGCTCCTCCTGAGGGGAAAAATCTGACTTTTTTAGAGGGTAAAAGCCCCACTATGTTTACTTTGTTTTATTGTGGAAACTTTGCAGTAAAACTGGACCAAAACAGTAAAGATATGGGGCAAAGAAAACCCAAAACAATGAGCTGAAACATGCTAAAACCAGTTCAAATCTGCTGTGGGTTTGCCACTAAAATTAGCTGTGTATTATGTTCCTACATTACATAGTGGAAACTGTTTATACCGACTGCAGTTACGATGATTAAACGTTTATATGGATCAAAAAGCTTCGAACAAATTCTGATAATTTGCCTAATTTTATTCACTTTTGGAGAAAAGCCGCCTATTCTCTTCTGTTTTAGTTCACTCCCTATGCATCAACCTTTCTGCTTCCACTCAGCTATCTGAGGCTGATGCTGCTCATAGTTCCAGTAAAAAACTTCAAACACCTCTAACCTTCATTGGAAATGTGCTCAGCTCATGCAGCGTCACGAGGTCAGAAGAACTGAGTTGAGTCAGAAAGGTCTTCTGCAGAACATGTAGTGTTTTCATCCTCCAGTCTTTCACCAGCCCACCCCTCCTCTCCTCCCTCTCCTCCTTTCTTCTGATTCATTAGCAGGACTTGGAGCCCTCCTGCCCTCTTTTACTGCCTCCATTAAATCCTTGCTCTCTACATTGCAACTCTCCATGGATATCGAGTGCGTCAGTGCATCATCGCAGCTAAGAGCCGCAGTCATGCACTCGACATTTTTCATCCGACCCTCTTTATCACAGGCACAGCCCATTCCAGCCCGGCCCAGCTCAACTCTTTCTCGCTCTGAAATACATTAATGAAATGTAAATCCAATTCATATAATGCTTGTGAGCATGTGATTTACAGTTGTAGAGATATAGCATGCGTTTATTGAATATTTTATAAATACAAACTGCATGACCGAAGTGCAAAAGCGGGACTAAAGCTGATAAAATGCCTCATGAACTAAGCAGTAAATATGCAGTATTACCTATTTTATTTCAAAGGGTAATAAGATAATGATGATATGATACTACTACATTTTCTTGGCAAAGGAAATGTAATAGTATTGTATGGTATAAATGCACATAAACATACCAGCATTGGTGTAATGTAAGTGGAAGATTTGTAGCCAAACATTACTAAGCTGCAACTTTATTTTAATTACAGTTAAGATTCCAAAAAATTTGGCCAAACCTGTAATTTTGGTGTTAAAAGCAAATGCAGTTTAATACAACATGCCCCAGAATTATAGTGTCTGCAAAACAAACTAGAACTTATCTTTTTAATTAAAAACACTGAGGCACCAATCGACCATTCTGTGAGTGACTGGATCCAATTTGAGTCTGTGGACAGAAGGGAAAAGTGAAACTAAAAGGAGTTGTTACCTCACAGAGGAGTTAGAGGTTTGCAGACATTTATTTAAATGAAAATTTATCATTTTGCGTCTCATAGCTTAAATAGAAAGTTGAGACAAGCCACGAGGCAACATATGTATGATGCTGTCAGTGGAATAAGATGATTTTTACAACCTAAAAGGCTTTAAAAGAGAACAAATAAAAGGAAAACTGAATGAAGAGTCTCAAAATATCACTAACTTGCTGCCAAGGGTTTAAATGACACTGCTTTTGTTAATTTAAGCAAAACTGTTAATTATTGTTTACACACTGAGATGCTTTAGACTCTTCAACAACCTCGCAGCGTTTAGGTTATAACCTCACGTAACCTGTCCAAACAGACAGTGAATCCTTCTGCAAAGGCAAATACCCAGAGGAAACGACGCTGCTGTGAGAGGTGATCTAGAGTTGAGAGCAGAGGAACGAGGTCAGGCCACAAGGACCTGAACCCCCCCCCCCTCCTCTGAGATGGCCACCAGCCGACACATGGGACAATGGATTTTCTGCTTATCTCTGCCTTCATAATTGCAGAGGGTTTCCTGAGCGGGGTTGTAATGGTGGGCGATAGGCATGGCGACGGAGGGTAATTGACATGCCTCAGTGTTATCTTGTTTTTAATGGGATGAGTCAGGCTGCAGTGTCTGGGGTGAGGTGAAGGTGAGTTCAGCCCCTGTTAACTTTTCTTTGGTCAGAGGGGGACAGTTGTGAAAATTTTTAATTTCTCATAATTAGATCTAATCATTCTCTGTCCCACACAACCACATTTTTTCAAATCAATATGGTCATTATGATTAATTTCTAGCTAAAAGAACTTGACTGGTTAATAACTTAGATTGTTTTGAACTCAAGCTGAAAGTTAGTCATATTTGTTCCATGAATTCCTCTATTAGCTGTGTGTATTTGTAGAAAGACCCATCTAGGGACTGGCAGTGCAGACTGGCTTAGGCTATAAATGTTGTGGTATGTGGCATTCGTCCATGTTCTTGTCCCTACAAAACTGAACATTAAAATAAATTTATAGTGGTTTATAATAGAAAATAATGTTTTCTACATCTGAAAAACAACTGATGTACAACATGTAAATGTAAAAAGGCTTATTGTCTGACTTAATTACTCTGAATTTATATGTTGCCCAGCCAAAAACTTAACCCGTGTCAAAGTAATAAACATTTATGGACATGCACAGTAACAACATCTTGCTAGCCTTACTGTAATAAACATGCATGAGAGAAAAAAAAGCCTGATTCAAATATAAACAAAGTAGTTTATTTGCAAAGTCTGAAACCACACAGCTGCTGGTACAGGCTCAGTAGAGGAGATTTGAATGTACTCTGTGATGATAAATATCATGTATCAGACTGTGATACACATTCAAATTACGCGTACAAGCACAGAAATATTAAAAATCTCTCTCCTAGCAGGATTCTAAGGATTTTGATTCACACCAGGAAAATCAAAACAAGACTCCACTGGTCTCCTCTGTCTTTCTACAGGCAGTAATCACAGAATTATGCAGCCTTTTAACATTTTATAAATGTAGAATATTGGGGGTTTTTTTCATACTTAAGTTATTAAAAATGCTATTTCACACTGTTGGCCTTTCACCATCATGTTTGCCTTAGATAACAATATGTTTGTATTGTGGTTCACTGCTACATTGCTATGCTAGCCTGCGCTCGTGAGCAAGCTAATAACCTAACCTTTATCGTTTTTGACCTCTCTGTTGCCTCAGAGATCTAACGTGAGCAAATATTTTCTGTGGTAAATTTTAGTCTTCATCATCTGGAGGTGTGTGTAGCGTAAGTGGATAACTTACCATCTTTTTCAGCTCTGTGTTTGTCCTCCTCCTACTTTCTGCTAATGCTAATGCTAGCCGTCCCTACAGGCTAACGTTAGCTCCGCCCGCCTCCCGAACGTTAGGTCGTCCGTCAGCCCGCGCTTCGGTGCCGTTGATCGGCTAAAAAAAGGTGATTATACAGTTACAGTTTGTGGAACGCGAAACAAAACTATGTTCATCATTTTTTTTTGTCTCCACAGATCTTCTGTTGTGTTAGTCCTCAAACTTGAATCTGGAAATCTTTCTAAATCTTCAGTATTTAATTTAACGTGACAGTAAGCACAGCAGCGCCCCCTTGTGTAACTTCTCTGTATGTCTTAGCCTTTTAATCACACCCATGTTAAAAAAAGACTTATCTTTACCGTCAACAATTTGCTAATTAAATTAAACGTCATTATCAAAAGTAATTTTAGATTATTAATTTATTAAATTTGCATAATTAAAACCAGATAGTAAGATTTATAAATTTGAAATGCCAGAAAACCAGAAAGAAAAAGCCTATATAATAAAAATAATAATAGTAATAAAAAAAAAAACAGCACTTTTAGTTGGCCAAGTATTATTATACAATTTAAATGTTAGTTTGAACTGACATTCATGTGTAACCTTGGGTAGTACTTTGTTTTTTCCATATGTATATACATAAAAAAAGGGCTTCAGAGTTACATGTAATTTTTAACAAAAATGGCTGTTTACATATAAGTTAAACACCTTTTTAATCAAATGTGAGTTCAAATTTAGACTAAAGTGTTTAATGAAAACAGGTAACTCTAGCCTATATAAGCAAGCATACATTAATTTTATTAATTCTGTTAGCTTCATAACAGTTAAGCTTAACAGCCTATACATATAAATACATAGAGACAACCTTTAAGTGTGAACTAGTTTATGATGCTACTTGTTTTTATTGATTAAAACTCCATTAGCTTAACATAAAACTCTATTCAGGCTGAGTTTGAACTTGAAGAGGTGGTGATCAGGCTTCAGCAGACCTGCAAACACCATAAAACTCCCCTTCACCTTATGCACATTCATCACTGCAGTGACCTTTTCTTTTTGTATGAGGAAGAGGAACAAATGCCTCCATGTACCCCGAGGCTTTCACCTGTGTAATATGCAAGTTTTGACTCTTACCTGCAAAACAAATGTCAGGTTTTCAATGCAAAATTTATGTTTTCTTTCAACAAAACTGCACACATGCACCGGTGTGAGAGAGTCAAGTACAGTCCTCTTTGTCCTTCTATGCAGAGACTTTAATTTCACGTTAATGTCCACCAAACTTTGCTGAAGTCTTCCCTCCTGACAACAGCTGAGAAACAAGTGCTGCACAAAAACTACAAAAACTTACAAATACAAATCTCATAGAGGAAAAGAAACCAGCGTAAATAACTTTCATTGACTTGTTTTTATTTCTGACTCGTGAAACTGACCACAGTGTCTCTGACAGGAACTCGATTGTTCGGCGACACCTTTAATCCCGGTGGTTTAATGCTCTAACACACCCAATCAGCTTGAATTAGGACTGTATTTGACCCAGAATGGTGGTAAGGAACTTCCCATTGGCCTTAATGTAATGAAGGTTGTTGTTTCATTAAAAAAAAAAAGGCCCTAAGGCATAAAATGAAGCACAACTCTCTCATGCAGCAGTGACATTTGTGCAGACACACTCTCCGTGACCTTTGTAGGTAAATGGCTTTTTTTTTTTCCTCTTTATATTAAGATGTGCGGCACGTTGGTGCAGCGGTTTTGGACTGTCGCCTCAGGACTTCTGGGTGTGATCACATCGACTGGCTGGGTTATTTTTTTTTTTTAGATTTATTCCTCCAAGTGCTCTGTTTCTTCTCACTGTTCAAGGACATGCAGGTTAGGTTCATTCGTGACTCTAAATTTGCCTTAACTGTGAATATTAGCATGAATGGTTGTTGTTGTATAAAGAGTGGTGGGACTCGATTAAAAAAAATTATCTAATTAATTAGAGGCTTTGTAATTAATTAATCTCAATTAATCGCATA
>JAQMCX010000043.1:1585342-1605118 GCA_029814765.1 Acanthurus leucopareius | reverse complement strand
ACCCTGACCACAGTGTAAAAACCATAATTCTTGCATAATTTGACGGGTTATCATTTTAAAGAAAATAAAAAAAAAAAAAAAAAAAAAGCCAGCAAATACAGGTGAAATGTGTGTGTATGGGGGTAGCCTGAATGGCACCAACTATGTGAGGTGACATCAGACTTAAATGATGTGTGCTATTGTTTATGTTGAGAAACAAAGCCATGCATGGCTACGCTTGATTTCATCAGCACAATGATGGCTGTTTTGTTTACAGTAAATCTTGGAAATCTCACAACGTGTCAATGCATTATACAGTGAATATTGGTACTGATGCTAAACTACAAGAGCACTGATGTGTATTCATGGATTTAGATTAGGTGATAACTCAAGGCAGCAATAAGAGCAGAGTCCTTTTCCACAAGAGTTCATTACTGACAACACTCGAACATAAATCAACTCCAAGGCCCTTACCAAGTACTGATAGATGCACGGCAGCAGCACCACATCAGTCAGAGTGAAGTACAGTCCCTCAGCAAACACATGCTCCAAAGGAGGCAGGTCTGTGGTCCTCACTTTTCTGATCTCGGAGCTCTCCCTGGTGGTCAAAGCTGGAACTGAATCCACAGACAGCTTGGCCAGAGCCGCCCTGAGCTCGAGTCCATCACAGATCTGAGGCGGCTGTCCAGGTTGGGCCTCAGCGTCTGGGTTCCCTTGGCCTTCGGTGGACTCATTCTTTTCATTCAGTCTCTGCTCTTGGAGTTTCTGTCTCCTTATTTTATCATCATTGTGGACTTTGACAGGCTCCGCTAGCCTTCGTTCTAAGGTGAGGATGGAGAGGGGCAGCTGCTGATATTGATTTGTTGGGTTTTTGATGTGTTCTTCAACAGCAGACGGGATGCCAATTTCACACAGTCTGGTCCACTTGCTCACCTGAGAGTGAGGAAAGAAAAGATATCGGAGGTCAAATACAGCACAGTCGGAAAAGACAGTGGTTAACTATTCATTTTTTTGCTATGTTGTATTGATTTTTGTCTGACTGTAACCCTGCTGACACTGTGAACAAACTCTAATTAGTATGCTGCGACTTGAAAAAAATTCTTTGACCCTAGACTGGAAACTTTGCCAGAGTATGTGGAAGAAGAGCAGTTAATCCACTGAGAGCTTGAAATCTCATCAGCCAGAAAACAGACTTTTCTTGACAGATCTGCTCCTCTGAAACCTAAGCATTAATGTATTAATTATTGGGAAGTTTATCCTCCATAACTGCTGAATTGTATTGCTTGTATTACTTGCCTGCAGATACATTTTGTATGTTTGCATGTGAAGATGACATGCTGAGCACAAAAGACTAGATTTTACAAGCAATTAATCAGAATTAAACTTGAAAGTGTACAGGTTGAACACTATCGCAATTTACAGCAAACTGCTGTTCCTTTCCAAATATTTATTCAACTCAATTTTTTCTTACTGAAATTTTGGCTGACTGGTGCTTTATGCATATTATTCTATCACATCTCAGGCAAAGTGACACTGAGCCTGAGAAACATGCAAGAGAAACAGGTTTACATTGATTGCAAATCAGTATGTAACAATCTGTGTCTGCACTTCTAGCAGTGATACTGGTTCTTAAATCTGTACACAGTTAGCAACCATCAGGTGAATGATGCTGAGTTAAAGGGTCAAAACTTCTGTGACTGATAAATACCAACATGCATATATTCAAATAAGTTAGCTCTCAATACTGCAAGTGTTACTGCCCTCTCCATGCACCTTGCTGTGTTTTTGACTTCTTTGTGCTTTGACAATGTGCTCCCACTTGCCACTAACCTCAGCACAGGCCTTCAGACAGGTCTTCTTGAATCCCAGCAGTGCCAGTACATCTTTTCTAGAAGGGTCAGCCTCCAAGGTCTTGTTGATGATGTGCCTCAGGACCACCGCCAGCCCTGCCCTGCAGAGCCTCTCAGTCTCATCCAGGACAGCAGGGAGACGGCAGCCTCTCACCAACTGGGGCAGATCCTCAGAATGAATGTCAGACACATCGAGAGAGTCTGGTAGCTGAGTCCTCAGGGACTGGGAGCTGGCAGGTTTGTTGAGCACCAAGAAAACTTTGAAAGACTTGCACTCGCAGTAGGACAGGAGGAACAGGGCGATGGAGGTGTGCAGAGGAAGACGCGGCTCCTCATTTTGTAAACTTACTTCTAGATAGAGGGAGGGGGGATGCTTGACCTCTGTGTGCGTCATAGTAAATTACACTGTGGAATGAAAATACAAGGAAATAGTAAGTAATTAGCTTTGGAAATGTGCTCAGATGTCTTCAATAATGTCAGAGCAACAAAGTGTAAGCAGGAACACAATTTCCGATCTGATGTATAAATGACACTGTTAAATTACTTACATCAGGTTTAGTAATGAAGACATAAACACTGGCAATATCAGTAAAACCACGTTGTTATGGTACACGCTTCCTAGCAAAGTGTCCTTTCTTCTTTCCTTGTACTGAAGCCACAGTAGCTCCACAGCGCCACCTGCTGTATGCTGTCCAAACTTACTAACTCCATAGATGCTGATGAGAAGACATATTAAAAAGCGTAACCTTTTTTAATATGTTTAAGAAGTATACTGAATAGTTGTAATCAGAGTTAAACGCAAAGCGCAAAGTCGTGTAGTCAGACACTGTATTTTTTATTTAAAAATAAATATATAGGGTTCCGGGTGTCTTTATTCCGGACATATTTAAGTGTTGCATCGGTTTCAAGACGAAGGGAAACTGTCCGCCCCGGCTGTCTGCGTCTTTTGTAGGAAGTATTGCTCAACCGTTGGTTGCTCGTTAAACTAAAATACCGGGTTATAAGGCAGGATTTTACCAGAAACACAGAGTGAGGTAACGTAAGACAACTAAAAATATTCGTCCATGTGCAGGGTTTTTTAACTGACTGCTGACCGACACGGTAACTTTACAAAGCTGTGCCGCTATCACAGTGCTTTGCGTTTCTGGTCCGGACTGATAACATTACACAGCAACCAAAATTAATGCATTGTTAGCGTTTGTATTTATTATAAACGGAATACGGACATTTAGGATTCAACCAGAGGCGCTGATTAAGTTTGAACGTCCCGTCTACAAAAAAATCAACATACGTCAATGAGAACATATAGTGGAGTACATAGCTTCAAGATTTGGGTCATCTAGGTTAAGGCTTCAACATGAGTTATGGCTGACTTGAAGTGTCTTCCTTCTTTTTTAACCTTTTTTTTTATCTTGCTGCCCTCCTCTCCTCGGACCCCAGTTTGTAACAGACCCGAACAGCTCATCTAACGTTACTAATTAGTAATACATGCGGTTTATTGTAATCAATGCAAATTTCTTAGATATAAAACAGCACTTACATGTGAGACAAACTAGGGGAGACTTGGTTGCACTGAAATAAAACCAAACAAAACAAACAAAGTCAACAATAAATATTGAAAGCTTAATCCTTAATCTGGAGGAAAGACTTTTTTTTGTTCTGTTTTTTAAACTTTATGTAGACAGCCCAGGTAAATTAGAAAATGAATCCAGTAAAATATATATTAAACTTCCAAGTTATTCCATAAAAGAGACTGTAAATGTTTACCCTGTGTTAACTGAAGCAAAGACAAAAGATTTAAGTCACAGAATTTTTTTTTTTGTGAAAATATTATTCATATGAAATTTTTATTGATCTCTGTATTTCACCCTGAAGTTCTCTGCCAAGCTAAGTGTCTTTCCAGTTTTATACTGATTATCTAACGAGATAGTAACAGCTTTTGTTTTCCATATTTCAAAAACACATTTATGTTTTTATTATCTTGACTTAGAACAGCAGTAATAGTTAATTTTTTACAAAATTGTAACCGATGCTGATGTTTTTGGATTCCCAGTTAAAACCATGGCTGGACCTGTCAGTCTGGAGTTAGATCCCATATTCCTAAAGGGATTGAGTTACCTGCACTCCAAGAGTAAAGACTCAGCTGAGAAGCTAAAAGCTCTTCTGGATGAGTCCCTCTCTAGAGGCAGTGACTCATCTTACCGTTCATTACAGAAAGTAAGCTATTCCTTGTTCAGTTCTTTCTCTGTTTCATTGGTTTGTAATTTATACATCCAAACACTAACAATATTGCATCATTGTTGTCTGTTTTCAGGATATAGAGGTGTCCAAGGGGTCTGTATCCAAACTGAGCTTAAGTAAACAGGACTCAAAATCTTCCTCAAGTTCCTCATCCTCCAGCAGCAGCAGCAGCGGCAGTAGCAAATCCAGCTCAGAAAAGAGCAAGAAAGAGGGAGAGAAAAGACCATCTGAGAAGGTACAGGACACATTTTTTTCTTTATATATTGATCAGAATGATTATTTCTCTTGCTCGGGATGATCTTAAAGCTAAATTCCGGCAATATTTGATACAATCTTAAATGTAAAGGTTCACCAGGTATCCAGCACATCCTCTTAGAAAAAATAAAATCAAAACCATGTGAGAATATGTCAGTGTCTACGAGGGTACCTTGACTTTTTTAATATCTTTTACTAACATCTGTTCCTTTATGAGTAGTACAAGTAAATTGAGAAGTCACAATAAAATGTAAAACTACATGCAAATATCTGTATTTTATCATTTTAGAAGGTCATTCAAGACAACTGGAGGGAAGCTGTGGATTTTGTAATTTAATTACTTTTGGACTTACAGCACTGTATTGCACAGCTGCATTTTCAGACAGGACCCACCATGTAGATCCATACAGGCCATGTTAGAGCTGATTACATGATGAAGCGGTTAAAGTTCAGACTCTGTCTAAAAATCCAAGAAGCATGTGTGTAAATCATTGTACCACAGTAAAATTATGAATTAGGTAGCTTCAGCTTGACTATGTTGTTACTTATGACCCTGAAGTCAACATGCATTGTCCCAACTGAAAAACAGGTCAGGGTGGACTTGGTTGAGTTGGACCCTCCAAAAAAGCCCCGTTTGGAGAAACAGGAAAATCGCTCTTCACCAATTACCGTTCAGACAAGCAAGGACCTGCTGCCAAACATAAACGACTACGATGAGACCAATGCTGATGACTTTGCCATGGAAATGGGCCTTGCATGTGTGGTTTGCAGGTACATCTTGATTAGACTTGAATACTACCCAGCATGCATTCCCACATTCACATGCTGACTCTGCTGTTGTGTTTTTTTGCCAAAGACAAATGACAGTAACCATGGGAAACCAGTTGGTTGAGTGCCAGGAGTGCCATAATCTGTATCACCAAGACTGTCACAAGCCCCAAGTGACAGACAAAGAAGTAAATGATCCACGGCTTGTGTGGTATTGTGCTCGCTGCACTCGGCAAATGAAACGTATGGTGAGGAAAATAAACTTAATGTATATCATTTCTTTTTTGTAGTGCATCATCATGACTACCTGACTTAGCCCAAGCATTAACATGTTAACAGTATGTCCACTGGTATTATTCCATGAATAAATGTACGATATTTTTTGGCATCCAGGCCCAGAAACCCCCACAGAAACCATCCCCTGCATCCGCATCATCAGCACCCGTTGTAAAAGACACACTGGTGAAAAAGACAGAGCTAAAAGCCAAACCTGACACAGCCAGCACCTTCCAGGCCTTCAAAAGAACAGAAGTCAAGGTATGTGTTGACAAACTGCGGCTACAGGCCACTTGTCATTCATAGTGGATGGAGATTTCCCAAATTGCTAAACAGTAGACAAGATTTTTTTTCTCCTAACAGTAACAGTAATATGTGCTCTGGGGTCACCCTAAAGTCATGCAAAAACCTGGATTCTGTATCTCCAGTTGTTATTGGTAGCACAGTGAGAGCAGAGCAACAGCTGTCAATGTGCAAAATTGTTCTAAAAAGCTGTCTTCATGCAGTAAATCCCTGCAGAGGAGAGTGAACGGAAAGTTTACATAATTTCATAATCAGAACTCTGACTTCTGATGCTTGTGTTCCAGTACATTTCTCCAGAGGGAGTAGGTTTAAAACTTTTCCGTGTACTTTCACTTATCTGAGTCCACCGTGAAGTTAGAGAGCAAACACATTGACCTGCAGTCAGTGATTTGATTATGTTAATTTGAGTCAGACTGGGAGTCATTTTTTTTCCCAACAGTTTTCAGTAAAAGTACTCCGCGAGTAAGGGAGCCAAGGCATTGTCTCGCTTACAAGCAGATCTGCTATTGAGATTTCATATTAAATTTTTTTTTTTCTTTTCTAGATAGTGATCTGTAGATATGTTTAAAGGATAAGCCTGTTATTGTTAGCGTTTTCCATGGAATTGCTAAACCACGCCTTGCCTTTGAAACGTTTAAATGAGTTACAGTAAGATAATAATATTTTTGTGCACATGTTTTACTTAATCGAAAGAAGCCCTGGCACCAATTAAATGAATTTATGCAGGAATTACACAGACACGATAAGCATCAAAAGATGGATTTCTGGTCAACTGGAAATGGCAAATGAGAATCGTCATTTCAGCCCTTATAACTGCTGTGATAAAGGCTAAAATGACTTTTACAGGTTTTGGTGGGTTTTTTTGTTTGTTTTTTTTTTTTCTTCGGTGTTTGACTTCAGAGATATAGGTTTTTACTTAAGTCTTTTTTCAAGTATGTGTTGCACTTTGATAATTGTGGTGACTGTTCATGATTCCAGGCGTCCACAACATCGGCAAATCCCACCAGCAGCAGCTCCTCCTCCTCAAGCAGTGGTCTCACAGGCTGGGCTGCATTTGGCGCCAAGACCAGCCCATCTCTACCTGCCAGCTCCAAACTAGGTTCCTCAGGCCCTAGTGGGAGCCACAAGACCTTGACAGCTCCCTCTGGCCAGAAACCCGTGGGGCTGTCTGGGCTGGCAAGTGCCAAGTCAGGACTTGGGGGAGCAAAGATACCTGGGAGCGGCAATGGAAATGGCTCTAGCCAGGTGCCGCTGAAACCTCCTCCCCCACTGACTCTGGGTAAGCAGCCGCTGAACCGTTCATCAAGCGGTGAAAGCCAAGGGAAGGGGTCTACCTCATCGGGGGCTGGCTCCCCGAGCGGCTCCCAGGCAAGTGCAGGAGGGAACGGAGGCAATAACGGAGGGGGTAACGGAAACAATGGAAACGGGTCAAAGGCTGCGCCAGGGGACAAAGCGCCAACTTCCCAAGAGTCTCAGCTCAACGCCATGAAACGGTTACAACTGGTCAAGAAGAAAGCAGCGCAGAAGAAACTGAAGAAATGAGTAGAGAAGAACGAAGAAGAGGGGAAGTTTGTGGGAGGGAGTTAAAAAAATAAAAGCTTAATCAGTGTGGAATTAGTGCCAGAGGATTATGTTTGTATTACATGAGTAACACCTTCCAGTCAAATACTTGAATCTCACTTTGTGTAAATGCTGCTGGACTGTGTGTGCCTCGCTCTGTCCTAACAAATCTATCCACTGAAAAGTGTCACTGTCACTTTTAATCTGCAAACGTCATTAAATCTCTTCTTGTAAACTGGTGCAGGCAGCGACTTTGTAGCATGTTGTGTCCTTGAATTTAAATGATCATAATCTGCAGGTCAAATGAACAATGGATCAAGTTTATTCAAATATAAATGACATAGATTTCTTTATTTCACATTCACATAAAACATACAGTACGAGGAGTGACTTAAAAGTTTTTGTGGCTCATGGGAAAAGGAGATGCGTTATATAGCTATAGTTACAAGTATGAGGAGTTCAACTCTGTGAGTGATCATGCAGAGAGTTTGAAGTAAATAACATTTCTGATATTTTTTTTTCATTGAAAATGTAAGTGCACTGTTAAAGAAAATGTGCAATATCTGCCTTTCATGCAGTCATGCAATCACCAAAAAACAAAGTACCACAAAAGTTACTGGCTTCAAATTTTCTACATAATCACTCTAAGAGTTTAAATACACATGCATGTAACCAGAGCTGTGTAACTCATTTCCGTCTATTTGATACCAAAAACTTCTATATTACTCTTCGTGTACTTCATGTATTAATATTTTCACATATAATATTGACTTCATCTGTAAATCAGTTATCATTTCACATAAAATATTTACTTCATGAATAAATCACTTCATTATTGATATAAACTCTACAACACTGAAGTACAAAAAGTGCTCAGCACAGTGCCCTGTATTCTCCCACCATCATTTATATTCATCACAGATTATGAGTCGAGTCCCGGTGGTGAGCTCTGTTATTGTGATCGTCTGAAGGCAAAGCAGATTTAACACTTTTGGTTTGAGACATCTGATAACGTGTAGTTGACAAAGTGCTACATTGACAAAGCAGATCATGTGTTACTGTCAGGACTATTTGGAATGTGTAATAGAGGGTAAGCAGATATGTTTAAAATGCCACAGCTTGGTTTGCTCACTCTAGTATTCTGGAGGGGTTTGTGTTTGTGTGTGTGTGTGTGTGTGTGTTTAATGCATAAATAGAGGGCCACTATTTATGCATAAGACATCCTGCCAAGGTAGTTAGCAGGGACATATCCCTTCTGTCCATTAGACTCCGCTAACCACCAGTCCTTATTGCCTCCCAGGTCAGAGAACTGGAGGATGCGGACATGCTGGTACTCCTGCAAGGTCAGCTCCTGGTCACAGCGGGCTTGAAATGCATAAACAGCATAAAACTGTGGAAAAAGACAACATCAGATGAGCTCAGGGACACATAAAATTCTAACACCAACTACGAGGGTAAACAGATTTTGCATCAACACATCAGTAAAAATAGCTTAATGATATCATATAGCAGCTTAACAGTCACAGGGGACATTTTTCTGAATAGAGTTCTTTCAGTGTTAGCACTCTTAGCACATTTTTTTTTCTTTTCAATTAACTTAAAGGTCTGACTACTTCCTCCACCACTCAAATTACAAACTTTCTTTCTTTCTTTTCAAAATCGTAAAAAGCAAATCTAAACTTGCAATGGCAAAATAAATACTATTTAAGTGTATTCTTCTGTAAATCCAGTAGGTGGCAGTGTTTATTTGCTTTTCAGATGGACAGCAGACAAGCAAATGTGACATGTTATGATTAATATTAGATGCATGTTGAGCAGTCATGGCAGATGAAGACATCACTGCAACCATGACAAAGCCCGGGAGTGTTGGAGCCAGTGACAGCACCATCATCATATGATTCTGAGCGCCCAATTTAATTTCAATGCAAACTAGACTGACACTGAAATGTTATCAAGCGAGCTGCTACCGGCAGACCTTCTGCTTATCCAGTCAATATAACAACACACCTCAGTTTTACAACATCCTTCATAAAAATGGATTCAAAGTGTTTGTTCAAGCTTATGCACATGCTGTCATTTAGTTTCTCTGGAACAGCTGCTTTTGGAAAACAATTTAAAGGACATTGATCCTTTTGACCTCACTTGTTCTCAAACTCAGTTTAACATTTTTTTTTTCACTTGTTTTCTCTAAGAACGTCAACATCTTAAAATAATAGATGTACCATGCAAGGTCGGATCTGAAAAACACACACCTGCTGAGCCTCTGTGTCCTGTGTGTCCTCCAAGTCCTCAGGGCTCTCTTGCTCCCCCTGTAGTCCAGAATTGGTTGAGCTGCTGTCAGTGTTGTTGAGGTTAAAGCTGCGCAGGCTGCTGCTGCCGCTGCCTGACACAAACAGACTGAGGTCGTCAAAGTCCTCGTCCGCCATGGCAGGTGGCTGCTGCTGTTTCTGCTCTTTGACCATCTGGCTCACCCGCTGGGAGTCCCTCAGAGGGTTGTACTGCTTCAGGAATGTAGAGTAGACGTAGCCCTGTGCACCTAACAGTGACCACAAAGGGACAGGTTGTCAGGATGCCTGAACTCTGAGTCCATTTTGAGGTGTTATAAAAGAAAAAATCATTATTCTCTTTTGCTATCTGGCCATAAAGATAGGATTAATTTGTTGAAGATTTAAAAAAAAACTCATCTCTTAAATTTCTGTCTCTGTTAAAATTAAATCAGTGTGAATGAAATATTAGTTTCTTGCTGCTCAAAACAACACAGCATCTTAGCATCATTTAAATTAGATCATAGACAAATATTCGGTCAACTGTTTTAATACAGACTATTTCTTTTATTTTAATTTTATTATTTATTTTATTATTATTGTTTTATTTCTTTTTAAATATAAGTTTCACTAAAAAAAATGTTAGTGAGGACTGTGAGCTGTCCAGACTATGGTGAACATTAGGTTATTAAAATTAAAGTTTCAGTTATCTCAGTGAACTCTTATCATTCAATTACACTGTATTTGGAAAGTCTATCCTTCTGTAATTAAAATAAACTTGCCCTTTAAAAGGTATTTACAAAACAAACTCCATTTCATAAATCATTTGATGCGTCGCTTCAAAAGCAGCTCCATAAATATAAATGGGTATCATCTCTGGACAAATGTGTGGGACTGCATGTCTGCATTAAGGCTGTGAGCAAAACCTTGAGCATTTGCTTACATAGTCTGAAATCCATGTGAGTGAAATGAAGAATGTGTAAATAAGAGGCAAGCATATTCATAGTGTTGATATCAACAGAAGAATGAACAACAACTTCCTGGGAATGCTTGTAATCCCAGAGGAGAAGACTGTGAAGAATGTACTTCGCACCTAGAAACATACACACTCTTTTTTTTTCTAGAGCTCATAAAAAAAGATCTTGTTATTGCAGAGTACAGAGAGGCGTGCAGGCGGCATCTCTCCGTCCTTGTTTCTGAATACCCATAGGGAGAGGCTTTGTACTCTAAGTAGCACTGCTTACAACGCGCAGCGGTTTGTTCCAAACAAGACTTCAGGTTCTCAGGTGCCTCTGCGTGAAGTACAGGGGAGATGGAGACAAGCTATCGAGTTGGCCCTGTTGTGAGGCAACCATCTCCAGAGGCAGACAAAGACGTAGGAGAAACCATGACATCACAGGAGCTCCTGGGACTGATTCCTGTGCGCTGACTTGTCAGTGTCAGAAAGTAAAGTTTGGTGTGTCTACACAGCCTCAGTCATCTAATAGATGCAGGTGTATTCACAGAGGAATGTCTGTGAAAGGAGACCTATACCGACCATACAGGCTGATGAACGAGTGTGATAACTTCATTCACCTTGTGAGTCAAACAAAGACAACGCACCAAGAGCTACTTCTGCCCTCAGGGTCTTTGTCCTTATGAATACACACACACACATACACACATACACACACACTTACCTCCAGTGTGAACCAGCCAGCGGCTGCTGCTGCCTAATGGGTCCGTGTCCTCCAGCAGGGCCACCAACTCTCCCTCCAGCAAGCTGAGGTCCTGCTCCTGGCAGCCATTGCACTTCCTCTTCAGCTGGTACAGGCGGCTCAGTGGGTGTTCTGCCAGCAGCCGGGCACGCTGCTCCTCGGTTTGATGCTGCACCTCGGGAATCTGGAGGGTAGCACATCACAAAGGCATGTTGGTGTAATTGTTTGAGGGGGTCTGAGGTACGAGGGGTGAAATGTGCAAAGCCAGTTGAAAGTTCTAAAAAGCTCTGCATACATGTCCAAACCAAAACACACTGTCCTGAATGTGCAGGTGTTCCAGCATGCGTTTGTACTTACAAACAGGTATTATAAAAAAAAAAAGGTCTCTGGATAAATACTTGGTGGAGCTCTGGGTTGCCAGATGCACCTGTTAACCACAGCCCAGAGCTGTTCTCTGTGTTTGTTTTTGATAAGATTCATAGCTGTTCATTTATGGCTTGAAATTGATTCAAAACATTTTGAAAGACTCCGAGGAATACGAAGAGTTTTTTATAAGTTCACTGATCTGGAGTCAGTGAGAAGTTCGGGGACTCATACACAAATGACCATATATCTAAACAGCACAGACTGCAGGAAAATAAAATTTGCATCTGGTGAATGGACTGCATTTATATAGCTTTTTTCTACCTGCAACAACCAATCAGGTCCTTTAAAACACAATTTAGCTTTCACACACGCAGTCATACACTGGAAAGCAGAGACTACCATGCAAGGAACACCTGCTCATCAGGAGTGACAACCAATCACACACTTGGACCAATTTGGGTTTCATTATCTTGCTCATGGACACTTTGACAAACAGACTGGAGGAGCTGGGGATCAAACCATTGACCTCCTGACAAGTAAAAGAGCAGCTCTGCCCCCTGAACCACAGCCTCCTTATTTTAGTCTAGATAATTTCCACTTTCTTACCGTAGTTTTCTTATCTCGTTGCCTCTCGAAGCTGACCTTTCTCTCCATTAACTTCTGTGCGTTATCTTTGACAAAAGTTAAATTGTTCAGCTCATCCATGATGCTGTTCTGCACCTCAGCAATGTTCGACAATGGGGCCTGAAAGGGCAAACATTTACCATTTTATTTTTAATGTTAAAATAGACAAAAAAAAATAGTTTTATGATTTATATAAGGGATCCTCACTGGTAGCTGCTGTATCGACGGGGCATAAAGTAATATTTTATCCATCAGCCCTTTGAGCAAGGCCACGAGACACACCACACAGTTGGTGAGGATAGTATAGGCAGTCATGTTGAACCTCTGCAAATCCTCCACGAGCAAGGCATTGAGAGCTTCGTAGTCCCTCCTGGCTGGACCAGATGGGTCTTCTGACACCGGCGAAGGAGAGGAAGCAGTGGTGGATGACGAGGATGAGGATGAAAAAGAAGAAGAGCGCTCCAGGCGGCTGCAGTAATCCAGCAATTTGTCATAACGCTTCTGGATGAGCTTCTGTGGGGCTGTGAACATGCCTTGCAGGGAGGAGAGGGGGGCGAGGACCAGGCGCTCCATACTGTCTTTCTGGAGAGAGAAGTCAGACATCCAGTATTGGTCTACAGAGGTATTCTCTATTATGAATTCTGTACATGTAAAAAGGTGCTTTTGAAGGACTTCTGTGTGTGTTTTTTAAAGATTTTTAAAATATTGTGCGATCCACAAAATGTCTTGATTAATGTATGCAGCAGTGCCTCTTATTTGGAGCAATTTTCTCAAGGAGTAAGCAGTAGAATACACCTTATTCCTGAATACATAACAACAGAGCCGCTAAAGCTGCATTTCAAGCAGACAAACAAGATGCAGTGACATTGTTCAGCTTACAGTAAGACTTTGGCATATTTAAAGTAAAAGGAACTGCTTCTTTGGTGAAAATGTTCTCCTGAAAACATCTATCAGTTGCAACTGTCACATTTTGATTATAACAGTACAATGAAATCCCTTTCATGTCTGTTTCTTTTCTTCTTTTCAGCACACCTGCCTTTGTGTTGACTCTTATTTTGTAAAGCTCATTACAGACTTTGGTTTGTGAGGCTATGCTAAACTGATCTGGTGAAGAGCTGCTACGCAGAGAATCTTATTTAAATAGTTATCTGAGAATTGGCAACAGTGTAATCCACAGAGAGATGAGAGAAGGAAAGGGAAGTTGGCAGAGGTACCAAATGGTTTAGCAGGATGGTTGCAGGCATAAAAGGGGAGGATTAATATAATGATAAGAAGACAGGTAGCTTTGGGCAAAGTGACAGATGACTCACAGTTCACAGGAGGGCAAACTGAAGGTCAATGGCAGGAACAGTTACAGATACAGAAGATTCAGGGAGGACAGGAAAGTTGCAAAAGCTAAAAAAAAAAAGGAGTCATACTTACAAAGTGCTTATAGGGGTCATTTCCATTAATGTGTGATGAGCCGTTTTTGCCATTTTTGTTTGGCTGCTTGACGATGTTTTCCATGTCCTGGACATTCTGACAGGCTACAGACACCATCTCCTGCAGCAAAGGAATCAAGAAAGAGCTTCAGAAAAGTTAAGGGAATATTATAAACCATTAAAAAAGACATTGTGTTAAGAGAAAAATCCTTATGTGCCTACCTGAGTGAACAGTAGGTAACATTGAACATTCTTGACCAGCTGCCTCACAGCTTTCTCCAGACTCCTGAACAGTTTCTCCTCTCTGTCAAATACTTCATCTCTCACCTACAGAAAATAGAATTAAAATAGACAACCTAAGTAGTTGCCAATACAAATTATGTCTTTGCTTTACTCAATGCTGAGTTTCTACACTGAGAAATATCACTGACAACTGCATGAAAAAGCAATGTGTATATGAGAGTTGACTGATAAGTTCATGGCCTAATGTAGAAAGATATGACTCATACAGTTCTTGTTAAACATATGCGCAGTTCAACTCTGTGAGAGTTCATGCAGAAAGTTCAAACTTAATTATTTTAATGATATTTCTGTTTCAGAAAAAGTAAAAAAAAACACTGTTCATTCTCCAAATGTCGATTTGAGCTTGTCAGACACCTAATTTGGCACCCTTAGGATACAACCTCCTCCCCAAGATAAAGAAGGAGCTCAGTATTTGCTTTTTTAACAATGATGTCATTGTTGCTGTGGATCATTTTCTGGAAGTGTAAAACATCTACAATTCTTAAAGATTGTAGAAGAAGATGTAAACGTGGGAGAAGATTTTGAAAAGTAAATGTGTTAGGTTTTCTAAAACTGATTCGCTCTAACTCAGGCAATTAACTTATTAATTGCCCCATATATCAATAAAGTACCTTCAGGCCAAAAATCTTTATTGCAATCAAATTGTCAAGTGCACAAGCCTCATTATTTTTATTCCATGTACCTCTTTTTAACAACAATTACACTGAGGGTTGATTGAGTTTATATTTTCAGTATTTTTTTTCTTACCTGTGGTTCAACTCCAGTGAGGATCTTGAGATAACCAGCAAACCTGTCTCCTTTCTTCCGGATTGAGTGGATGTTGAACTTGTGTAGTTTACCCCTCAATGTTCCTTCATCTTCCAATCTTTTGTACTTCATAACTGAGAATGAACAAACACCAGGATATTGAATGGGGATTTGCATAGATAGTACACAATAAAGTTGATTTGTGCTCACAGGTAGCAAAATCACAAATCTGATAGATATGCATCAGTTATAAAACACCCATGTATATGACAGTGAATGAAATCTCACCTATATCCTTGCGTCTCTTGAACTCATTGATGTTAACATTGATTATCTTGGCGGCAGTGAATGCCTCCTGCAGGGGCTGGTAGTCAGGGTGGTCTTCGGGCGTGGCGTGCCACAGCTCCCCCAGCAGCAGTGGGTACTTCATTATCCTCTGGACCGGTTTGATGAGCAGAGAACCCATGTCAAGCAAGTTGGGTTTCCCTCTGTGTATATAAGCATATTTACAGTAAACAGTGATGAGCATGAACTTTTATGATGACAGAACAGAGAACCAGACAAAAAGCAGTGCATGAAAACAGCAACACTGAACTGCTAAATCAAAAAATTTCAAGATCTACATATGACAGTTTTTTAAATGTGCCTACCGTAAATTTTAACTGGGTGATAAGTTTGTGGCCTAAGGTAAGGGGAGACAAGTTATAAGGCCCATAGGGAAATGCTGTTTTACTCTTTAAGTGACTGTACAGAAAGTTTGAAGGTCATAACTTTTGTGGTATTTCTGTTTCATTTATTTAAAATTTCAATCTGTTTTTTTCTGAGTAACTGGACACCAGCCTTCGTGCAGTCATCTAGAAATGCAGATTTGAACTCATCTAACACCCGCCCCATTCACCTGATTCACCTGATTCACCTGATCCTCAGACTGCAACCACTTCCCCAAGATGAAGGAGGAGCTTGGCAGTTGCCAAAGACAAAGACATTATTGCAACTGTGGGTCCCTTTTATTGGAGGTCCGAGACACCAATTTCTACAGAGAGGATCCGTATGCTCCAGGTCTACTGGACTAAGTGTGCAAATGTAGATGGAAAAATCAATGTGCTACATTTTCCAAAAGGAATTCCTTTAATCTTAGGCCATAAACTTATCAGTTATTACTAGTGGCATCAGTTTGTCATTGGAGTACTTACTCTTGGTCATAGATTTTCCTGTAATGACAAAGGCAAACACAAAGAAACACAGTCACCACCAAGATTACATACAGGGAAGTTGTGAATATATCCATAATAAAATATTTGGAGGAAGTAACTTACTTCAGAGCGAGTACACACGTGGTGAAATGTTGCTTTATTTCTTCCTCTTTTTCATATGATTTGAGTGACATGTTGGCATCATCATGATGGTAACAGTAAATCTTATATACATCTTCTAAAGCTGCCTTTGCCTGGATGAACACCTCTCCTTCAAAAAAAAAAAAAATGAGACAGAAATCTTTAGTCTAATGTTAACCACATTAATAAAAGTCAACAAGTAACTGAATCAGGTGATTAAGTGAGAGTCCAAATGGCAGTACCTATTACAACTGCCTCTTGATCAGGTTCAGCCATGGCCTGATGGAGTCTGTGAAGGAGGGCTGCAGATACCTCACACACTGTCTCCATGTTGGTGAACAGCCTGTCTACATCCACAACCTAACAGGAGATCAGGAGAGTAAGGGGCTCATAGTAAAAAATGAAGTCTGATCAGACTAAGGTTATTTTGTAAAGGTGTACCAAATAGGCAAATGTCTTTGATGAACATCAACTTTTTGTAGCTGGCACCCAGTTAAATATTAGCATTGGACTTTACAAAGGAAGATTTATTTTCATTTTCACCTTGCGGTTTTCTTTTTAAAAGAATAAGTAACTGGCTAAGCCGTAGTATGTGTAGAATTTGATGAAGATAAACATCACATTTAACTTGCAAGAGACTTCAACTGAGAGTCCACAAAGCATCTACCTGCAAATTTCTGAGAGGCTGGACCACCTCTCTGATGCACAGCTCCAGGTCTGTGAGGTAGTCCTTTTCAGTCTGCACAAGCTCCTGAATGACCTTTGCCCTGCGGCTCATCTTCCTTAAGCGAACCTCCTCTGGGTCCAGTGCTGGCGAGGAGATTGTTGGCAGGTCGTGAGGCATCATTTTCTCTAAGAAAATACAAATTTATAAAATTATTGTAAAGTAGAAATAAGCTTGGGCATAATTTTTCATGAATTGGGACTATTTTTCTTCTTATCGGTGCAGTTTAATGTTATGTATGTATGTATGTATGTATGTATGTATGTATGTATGTATGTATGTATGTATGTATATTAAAAAAATATATTAAAAACAGAAGAATGGAATGGTGTTAAAAAACGGAGAGGGCTCTCTGTCGGTCATAGTGTGCAGGAGCATAAAGCAGCATTCACAAATGTTGTCAGTGATGCAACAGTGTTTATAAAAACCAGCCAACAAGTCATACAGGTCATTTCTTTCCTTCTTTATTCCTCTCTCTCTCTCTCTCTTTCTTTCTTTCTTTCTTTCTTTCTTTCTTTCTTTCTTTCTTCCTTTCTTCCTTTCTTTCTTTCTTTCTTTCTTTCTTTTTTCTTTCTTTCTTTCTTTCTTTCTTTCTTTCTTTCTTTCTTTCTTTCTTTCTTTCTACACTTCCTGGGTTCACCACACATTCAAAGACATATGCACAGGGACATAGAAAACTCATGATGATAATGATTAGAGTGTGCCTCCATTTTGCTGTAATTCTGCTATTTCCCAAAATTGTATGTTTTTGCCAGCATTTCAAGCCATCTGTGGCACATTTTCTAAAATGCTGGTAAATACCCCGGCCCTGTGGGCTGTGCATGCTTGGAAAAAACCTACATCTCCTCTAACATGTCTGCTTGATGTCCTAGCAGCCATTTAGATCACCGTATTTCACGGTGATCTAATTATTTTGACTGGAGCGCCAAAAGGCTTCACTTAACATGCCAGTCAGGCTCACTTCTTTTTTTTTTTTTATTGCTCTGCTGCCTAATCAGTCTGTGGCTGCTCTGTACTTTGCATGGCAGGCATGAGTGTCTGCACAGGGATGAGGGATGCTTCCTTACTGCCTAATCGACGCTACGCACCACTTCCTTCTCTGGGGGAAGAGAGAGTGATGAAGGAAGAGAGAAAGAGAGAAATGGAGGGAGGGAAACAGAAGGCTGCGAGGCGCGTGTCAGGTTACGGAACTAATCGTGCCGCTGATGTAATGCTACGGCGTGCTCAGGCATTCCATCTGCTCCGACTGGGAGTGGATGTATGTCTGTGTGTGGGGAGGGAGGGGAGTGGCACACCATGATAAACACTCACCTACATATGCAAGGCCACATACACACACTGACACTGATTCACACAAAAATATATAGACACAGTCCACGGCTTACTAATTTTACACAAATATAAGCACACACACAAACACAGAGGTACACATGCACAATATCTGAAGTTAAACTTATAGAAGTTCAGCTTGTGCAGAAAATATTACCGACACATCCTCTGCATTAGCTGCAAGGCATCATTTGCAAAAGAATGCTGCACAAATTAGAATTCTGGCTAAAGATTGGTCCAGTCACACCTTTAATTTTTACACTTCCTATTTATAAGCATGTGTGCACATTTCAGTAAAAGTTGGTTTGAACCAGATCTTAGTTTTTTTTGTCTACAATAAGCAAAGCAGGCAAAAGAGAAGTTTACATTGATAAGGAAACAGAAGGGATGGGTGTAACAAAGTTCTTCTCCCCTATATTTCCCTAAAAATATTTTTTATTTTTCTGTTGGAAGCACCTAGAGTGACAAATTGCAACATGCCAGTGGTGCCAGGGAAAGGTACAGTGGGTGATGGCTGTCTTTTGTGGAAGCCAGCAGAGATCCATGTTATCCAAAATCCCATACTTGTGGGTCATTATGTTTATGCTGTTTAGTTCTGTGCAAAAACAGTAAATCCTACTTAATGAAGGAGCTTTCATCTCTCTGATTTCTGTATAAGAAGGGTCAATGTAACAGGTGACATTGAAAATGAATCACAGCTTTCTTCAGAATTCAGAAAACTTTTTATGGTTGGACTCAACTGTGCAGTCATAAGCCTTTCCCCTCAGCAGCTAATAATTAACTTGTCAATGCCTGATAATACTTCATGAAATAGATAAGGTTATCTGCTGCAGTGGTCTAATGAAGCATGGGAATGAACTCCTGTTGATGTATTTACATCATTTTACTATGGGAGATTTTTTTTTCTATCATGGGAGCATCAG
This sequence comes from Acanthurus leucopareius, assembly GCA_029814765.1. Lineage (NCBI taxonomy): Eukaryota > Metazoa > Chordata > Actinopteri > Acanthuriformes > Acanthuridae > Acanthurus > Acanthurus leucopareius. Next base: position 1,586,154 of record JAQMCX010000043.1, on the reverse strand, counting down.
AAAAACTTTTTTATTGGAAATGCTGTGGGAAAGATTTTTCACATTCAAGTATTAGCAGTATCATCAAGTGTCAAGTCTCTACATGTGAAAAGAGACCCCCAGTCACTGAAACCTCCACCCGTGAGAAAGAGACCAGATGAAATGTCTTAGTGGCTCTTTGGACAGAGGTGGATTCTATTTTTATTCTGAATTCAACTCTTTTCACACATCATCACTTTTTATTATTATATTTTCTTTTCACTTTACAAAGTCTTAATAAGGGGAAAGACTGAAATTATGTGAAACTGGTCCCATCAATAGTTTGTTCCCCACTGATATATTCATAGATTTACAAATTACAAGATGTAGTCCAGCCTATGAAGACTCTGCAGTGGTTTTCAAACTGTGCTGACTTATCTTTTTGCCAGCATTATGTCTGGTGAGGTATGGTTGCTGGCACAGGAGTTCCCATGAAAGTGGATACAGGGCTTTTCACCATTCACCCCACTGAAAGGGATCCAACAGTCAGCCACAGAACAGAACACAAGGCACAGTGTATCATGTATCGCCATCAAGAAAAATGACACGTCAGACTTTGCCACACAGCAAAATGCACAATGGGGTTTTTTTCACTGAGAAAAAAGGATGCTGAAATTATATAAAGTCTGAAAATGTCTGTAAAATATAGTCCCTAAAACGACATTAACTTACCTTAATTAATTTTCTAAATGTTTGATTTGTTTTGACTATTTCTTTGTTATTTTTATACTTGTAAGTCATTTCCGGAAACTATTACTTAGTTACCTTAAGTAATAATACATATTGATGCCATG
>JAQMCX010000043.1:1418636-1585242 GCA_029814765.1 Acanthurus leucopareius | reverse complement strand
AAAATTGACACGTCAGACTTTGCCACACAGCAAAATGCACAATGGGGTTTTTTTCACTGAGAAAAAAGGATGGTGAAATTATATAAAGTCTGAAAATGTCTGTAAAATATAGTCCCTAAAACGACATGAACTTACCTTAATTAATTTTCTAAATGTTTGATTTGTTTTGACTATTTCTTTGTTATTTTTATACTGGTAAGTCATTTCCGGAAACTATTACTTAGTTACCTTAAGTAATAAGACATATTGATGCCATGTTGCCATGGTTCTGTGGCTCGACCAACCTGTCGAACAAGCAGGTGAGAACTGACTGTCGAGCAGCAACTCACATGTTTCCTCTTTCAGTGAAGTCATTGTTCTGTCAATATTTGCAATGGTAATACCACTGTAAATATGCAATACTGCCTGTCAAGTATGAGGCAGAAGGGAAGCAGGGCGGGAGATTGGTTTACTGAAAACAACCCAGCGTGTTTTTTTTTTTTTTGACAACTCTGCCTGCCATGATGCAGGCTGGTCAAGAAAACAGAGAGTACAAAGGAGCACAGAGTGGCTCTATTTCAAGTAAACAGAGCAGCTGCTGATAAGGCAAGTGTGTGTCTATGTGTGTGTGCTTGAAAGCTATGTTATCAGGACATTACCAAGTGAGAAGTAGGTTACACTTTGCTATTTTAAACAAAGCGCCACTCATTATTGCGGCATGTAATGTGTATTGTATAGAGGAAATAAGTGCGAGGAACAAGTGGCACAGGAAATCCAACATACTTTGGCTAATCTTTAATAGTGACCCCCCCCACCAACTCTGTGATGTAAGTCATTTTGCCTGAAGTGCAGCATTCCCAGTCGCTGACTGCACTCAGTTGACAGGTGAAGCCAGTTTTCTTGCAATGTGGACATATGTGTGTCTGTGAAAAGGCGATGTCAGCATTTGTGATGAGGGAATATGAGCAGTATTAAAGTTTATTTCATCCTTCTCTCCATCTAACTCTTACATTCTGGTTTAAAAGCAGCAGATTGTTCTGAAAGGTACAATATGTAACCTTTTTGCAGGCCTATTAACAGAGTCAGAGTACTTAATACAAAGCATGGCAATGTGTGAGAGCTGACATGACTTTTAAATGTCATTTAAATTCATATTTACTTCAGTAATGTTTATTAGAACATGTAAGAGCAGCTGACATCTCTTAAAACTTTTTTCACTAAACTCAATGATGAGAACTCATCTGCAAATCCCTCTTCACACTTCACAGTCATAAAGGGCTTGTTTATTTGCCGGTCTGGAACACTTTTGAAGCCACTCCTCTGTGCCTGAGTTTGGAGCGCAGTTTGCATATGTGGCTTCATCCCTGTGGGAGTATCTCCTGCTCACCACAGAGTAACACAACAGGTGCCTAGTATCTAGAGCTATAGAGCTGTGCATACTCCATGTGTTTTTTTGAATTTTTGCCCTCTAGCTATAAATACTGCTCTTGAATCAGTCTATAGTTCACAAACTTGTCTGAAAGCCCCCATGGCCAGTGTGTTATTAACAAGTTTAGGATGTAAAGAGCAAGGACACTGATTATTGCTTCACGTGTGTATAGATTGTTGCCATAGTTTTGAGCCCTTGGGAGATCATTAGCTGGTGTACCTTTAAGTTTAGCGCTGTACTCCGTCTTGTCAGACTGACTTCTCCTCACCAGGGTCCCCAGGTTGATGTCACCTTTGGCCATGTCATCAGCCACAATAGTGTCCGTCTTTCTCCTCTCCAGGTAACGAAGGAACACAGGTCGGTTCCTCCTCTTTATCACTTTCTCCTTCTCTTTTTCCTTCTCCTTCTCACTCCCGCCAGTCTCATTGGGATCCATTGTGAGGCTTGATGCTTCCAGACCAGTCAAGGGGAAAAGAAGGGGAAGAGAGAGGGACAGGAAGAGGGAGAGAGAACCAGACAGGAGAGAGCCTGGGAAGTGCAACAGGTGTAATGTCCACTGCTCACTGACTGTCAGCTCTGCACAGGTAATCTAACTCCTCCCCATGTCTACCTGTCATGAGAGCTGTGTGGCCACACCTCTCTGCCGCTGTGCTACCTCTTTCCCTTTCAACCTTTATGTTAATCCAGGGAGAGAAAGTGAACTCTCCATACTTTGTCTCCCTTTTGAAGATGAAAGAATGACCAACAGCTTCTTTTTGCTTTTACTAAAAGAAAATATCTGAAACATAAAATGTTTGACACCTCACAGAGAGACTGACACGTGTTAAAATGTCAACAAGGAAGTATTGTACAGGTGATTGAATCCTGTTCTATAACCCACACTCAGAAAAACAAAGAACTTTATGTTTACACAGTTATGAATAAGCAATTCTCCAAATAAAATAAGCTGAACTACAACTATGAGGAAAAAAAGAAAAAAGACTCAATAAGTCAAGCTGTAAGTAGCAAAGCTCATACAGTTAAAGGATTAAACAAGGCTTAGAAAAATAAATAAAATGAATGTCAGGAAAAATAACAATATTGTTTTAGAAGTGTTTAGGAACATGACACGAACTGCATTTATTACTGTTGACTAAAGGCAGTGTCAGCTTGTTTCAGTGGTTTTGAAACATCTATCAGGGATGTTTTTGTAATCATAAAAAAAATGGATTTTGAATAATGCATCATATTGTTCTGTGCAATTCATTTTTCTTCACCTTTCTTCACCTTTCCTTGTAAAGTTCTTCTCCCATCTTTTTGAAACCATGAATTGACACTTACACAACATGAAACCTGGTTAGACAGGTAATACATCAGCACACATGCAACCTCAATGATTTCTGGTCATGGCAACCAGATACTGCGTTCCTTGCCGGAACAATGAATAGATGCATTTCCTCCCCATTGAACCACAGGTAATGAGCGCTCCCATTGTGTCATCAGATCATAGTGCAGTGTGCTAATAGCACACCTGTTAAACTTCCATAAATGCACACAAATGGCTCTCAACTACTCCTATATGTCAACATAGGACTGTACATTTTTACTGTCTCACATTTTGTCATTGTCAATGTAATTTCTTTGTTTTGTTTTTTTTATAAAAAAAATGAAAAATCAAGATTGAATCTATGAAATGTAAATGGATTTATTTCTCTGTCAAACAAGTACAGGTGAATTTTGTTTAAACATAACACACGTCAATATGAGCAGTATTACATAATTATAGACTTGGTAAAGCAAACCATACTAAACAATCATATACCTTATACAAACATGCAGGAGGGTAAACATTGCTAACGCCTTGACAGGTTTGTTTATATGACATCATGTCAGTCGGGGTGTGACCTGCTCAGAGGGAGAAGTGTACTCTTTCAAATGAAGTCACACCTCAGACATAATGCAAGGCACTGAAATACTGTCATTAAAGTAAAACCGCTAATAAAAATAAATTCAGTGTCACTCAGGACTCTGATTAACAAGGATTTTTTATAAATGATTAATGAGGCAATTATTTCTCCAAAATGTTAGAAAGTACTAAAAATATCAATCAAAATGTTCCAGATTAGTAAATCTTCACATGACACCAGAACCAGAGACAGAGAATGATGGAGATGTTGTAAAAAGTGCCTTGAACCATCAATCAGATGTCAAGAAAGTTGCTGATTAAATTTCTGTGAATAAATGCATCATTTATTTGACTGTTTCCACAGTTTTTCCATTGACAAACTTAATAACTGAGTCTCATCATGCAATAAAAAATTTTAGTTAAACAGAAATAAGATTGCTTTTTTTTACAAACATCTAACTGAAAATGATTGTGACCACCTGCAGCATGTTTTCAGCCTAAATTCTTTCAAATAAAATGCTACAGGAAACAATTTCAAAGAGAACCTGATTTTCAACGCTGGTTCGGTGAGACAAAACAACAAAGAGGGCCTTATTTTTTCAGCAGCAGGGGGCAAAAGTAGCAGCAGGAGCCAGCTGTGTGAGTGAATAGGGAGAGTGGAAATAAAAAAAAACACACTCGTGCCTGAAAGTAATAGATATTTAGTGTTTGCTGCTTGGGCACCATTAGTGGCAGAGTCATGGTCGAGTGTTTGGCTTTTGTGCACACTGACAGAAATCAAAGGAAGGAACGCTCTTCTCATTTGGTTATCCAATCCAGATTTTCCATATAAAATTTAAAAAAAGGCTGATACAGTTAAAAAAAATAAAATAAAAGGCCAGGCATTTGTGTCATCAGTGAACCTTTCATAGTCATAGTGCCTTGACCTTAACCACTCCAGTCCAATTTACAGGTTTATAGCATAAAATATCTTTTCTTACTCACAGGACTTTGTGCTCAGTAGATTCAAGCCCTTTGGCAACAGTATCAGAGGAAAGCATGCACTTTGAAAGAGAAAATACTGCTTTTTATGGCTACCGGTATGTATGCTAGTTGTTTAAACAGAGACCAACCATTACAACAGTAAAAGAAACACATTAAGGTGGGCCGGATTTGGTGTTTGTTCAGTGCACAATGGCTACATATGGACTTTGATCTCATGATGTATTGTTGAGATTGCCACCAACAAATCCAATCACTTCAGGTTATAAAAAAATAAACAGAGAGAAAGAGCCACAAGGACTTTATGGTTGTTCTAAATATTGAGGCCCAAGTTGTCCCAAAAGGATGAAATAATTATCTCAACATGTAACCACTGAGAATGTGGGTAATGTGAGTTAATCATGAAATCCAGGTGCAGACCTAAAAGATCAGTCAGAGTGGGCTTTCTTTAACCAGTAGAAAGTGATATTAAAACGAGGCATTTAGTTTTCTTTTTGTAGTTTTGTGATATGGAAAGAGTTGCAAATAAACACACAAAAGGAAAAGAAAAGAAAAGAAAAGAAAAGAAAAGAAAAGAAAAGAAAAGAAAAGAAAAGAAAAGAAATCGGTCATCCAGGATTATTGCCCCCCTCTATGTAAGCAGTGCTGTTGCCAGTGAATAGCCTGCCATGTTTTTCTCAAATAATGCTGACACATCTGTGTTCCCATCCCCTGGACAAAGATAGTTTTGCTTAGCCAAGAAGTTTGACAGGATCAGGAAAACGTGCTTTTGTTTTTTTTAGGGGAGCAGTTTGGCTAGATGGCAGTAAAATGAAGTTACTATACATGGACCGCAAGCAGGGTTGTTAAGTTGATATGGAAGAGAGAATCGGCTTCCGGTTGCAATTATTTTGTTTTTAAATTAAAAGTTCAATTGCACCAACTTTCTGGTAATTATGTTGCCCGTTGGCCTGTTAAAGTGTGCAAACACATATCTACCAACATTTGCTCCACGTTTTAAAAAGTATGGATAAAAAATATCCTTAAAACATCCGCGACTTGATAACTCATCTGATCTTTCTTGTGGGCCTAGATCTACAATCATAAAACTGGGTGGATCCCCCCTGATAAACATGCAACAAAATTAACAAATATACAAAATTCACATTTGACATTCATGAGCATCTCAAAATAACCCCTCTTCATCTAGGATACTGCACATGCGTTTTTATTGTTCAAAGCAACTTCATGCCATATAGAGGAATTTGTTGGGGGTTTTTTGTTTTGTTTTTAAGCATTATCTTTTTTATTATTATTTGAAAAACAGCAGAATAAGATAGGAAAAATGGTATCTAACTCATGTCTCCAAAAGGATTGATGCTATAGATTTAACCCCACGCCTCCGTCAAGGCTTTTATTTTGTAAAACATCGACCAGAAGCTCGGCTTTACTATTGCGTACTTCACTTTTGTGGAAGTTGCGGCGGTGCAGGACGGGAAGTAGGCGCCGAGACAAGCTCCCTACGATGAGACCACTGCTTCTGCGCTGTTTCACCAGCCGACTGGTGACAGTTTTCGGCTCGTTATCCGCCTCTCGACACAAATTCATCACACAAGCAACGGCGGTACCTCATCAGTTTTATCTACGAAAAGCAATGCACTATCAAACGGAAGAGAGAGGACATCCAAATTCTCCTGACTACAGGATTTATTTTAGTAAGTTAACCATAGCTACTGTGGCAGAAACCATGTGTGTCCCCTTCCTTTTTCGGGGGACATGCATGGTTTAGTGCAAGGTCCGGTGTCTGACAGGTAACTACAGCTCGACCTTCAGCTTGAGGTTAACTTGTGACCTTAAACTTGCAGGCGCGATGTTTTATTGGCATGTGACACTCCTTGCACTTAGCTTTAGAGTTAAAACCTGCTACTGTTAGCCTCCAAGTTTTCAGTGGGTTGAAGAAAACATGGAACAGGCAAGCAGGATGTTCTACTGTATACTTCATGTGATTATGTTTTCTGTCGAGTGGTCATGTTGACAGTAGCTGCAGGAAAAAAAAAATCCTTTTGAAAGAGAAAAACTAAAATTTTCCATGAACAGCAGTGAGCTTAAACTCAACTACACAAGGTTAACGTTAAATAAGATCAAGTCAAAACTGTGATGCAGGTTTTGCACTTTAATGTATCATAATTATCTGATACATTATTTCAGTCTCGTGTAGCCTGATTCATTAGTAGTGATAAAGATTGTTGAATATCTGAGCAGTATTAGCCTAATAAAACACCACATTCTGTTTCCAATTATGGGTAATGTGACAGCTTTTTTGGTTATGACCGCAGTTAATCCTTTTTTTTTTTTTACAGCTTGTAAATCATGCTATTTTTGCTGCTAGTGAGTATGCGAGTGCTAATGAGTGTCTCATTCAGGGAAGTTTGATCACATTGTGATGTAGCATGGAATCATGGGAGTTGTGGTCTTATGGCCGATGGAAGTAACTCTTCGTGCTCCATCAGGAGTGTGCGCCAAATACAGGAGGAGGTGTTTGCTGGGTAGTTGAAACCTCTCTTATGTGTAATCTTAACAATATTAATTAATGTTCTCTACAGAAATCCTATTTGTCAGCTTTAAAGATTGCAGCCAGAACACGAGTTTGCTGTCGTTTTGTTTGCTGTGAACACTTTTGCATAAATTGACCATGATGTCACAAATCAGTCTGAGAGCAGACAAATAAACAAACTGACTGAAGATCAGATCTGTACAATAAATTCATTATATGTCATCCTGGATTTTATTGTGATATGTTTATGTGTTTGGAGGTTTTATCTTTTGATATTTTCTTCTTAGAAACCTCTGAGGGAAAATACATTTCACCTTTCCATGACATTCCACTTGTAGCGGAGACAGAGCAGGTAATTCTGGTAGCAGACGTTTTAGTTACTGTTTAATAAGTACTTTATATAGTTTATTACTACATTTTTAGCTCCACATAAAAAATTTAATAACAAAACATTATATTTCTACCGGAAATTCACTGATGTTTGTTTCCTCTTGACAGGACAATGATGTGCCAGCTAAAAAACCCAAGAAGAATGAGAGTGAGGTACTCTTCACTCTTCAGATTAAAATATTTTTGTCCACATGAAAATATTCATCCCATCATATACCGTATATAGCTTTCCTCTGTATTTAAAGGTGCTTTTTAACATGGTTGTGGAGGTTCCTCGATGGTCAAATGCTAAAATGGAGGTAAGAAAGCTCACACTCAAAAGATATTCTGATTATTACACTTTAAAAGGCTGAGATTGAAATGTAATAACCAAGTAATAACACTGCAGGTATGCACAAACATGTATGTTTACTTATTTCTACAACAATAAATATGATAACGTATTTATTGTGTAAATGTAAATTTATTTATTGATTCCTGAGCCCATAAATTGACATCATCATACAATAAGTTATTAACATTAAGGTGGATGACTTGTCTTCACTTCTTCCCACTGTGCAAAAACAAAGCCAAAATGTACCTGATACAAGTGCTGCCATCTTGTGTTGATGAGGTCATTTAGAGCCACAGTTTGTGCAGTAGTGGTCAGGAAATGAAGTTACGGAGGTCCCACCCATACAGTTGCCTGGCTCAGTTATTGGTTAGGGTTAGCTGACAATCCTAATGTTAAACCTTCTTTTTTAGCATTGAACAACTAATTAAAACCAAAATTCTCAGAAAATTCTTCAGAAACAAATAATTGATGTGTACTTTGGTTATAGTTTGGTCATGTTACATCCACTAACATGTAAAGGGGCAGGATTTATAAACAATAATGCAGCTAAAAATCAGGGGGCAGTCAAGATGTTTTGATGTCCTTTTTGAGTCGTGTCAGCCATCCTTTTAAAATCATTTATTTTTCTGACAGTGCACAATTGCGTGTGACCTAGAAAGATTACATGCTTGACTACAAACTCTCCAATAACAAGCTTATTTCAGAGTTAGCACGGCAGAAGGCAGAAACTGAGGGTTTGAGCATTGGTTACATGACAAAGCAAGTATTCCTGAAAGATAAAATTCCTCTGTGCGTTCTGTCTTGACCAAGAAAGCAAAGTTCTTCTTCCTGTGGAGCTGAAAAAGCCAGTAATTTTTCCTCAACACCATGACATCACAGAAGAAAAATTAATTTCCTCTCAGAAAAACTTAGATTTCTCAGTCAATGTAGCATGCACCAAAGAATGCATTGCTTTAATTGACTACATTTATCTTTGACAGTAATACAATAATTAGACATCCAGATAAAACCAGGTGAATTTTCCCTTTAAACCATAGCAGAACAATGCACTTACACATTAATACATATACCCCATATAGCCTCATAATGGCCTCATATTTAATTTCCAGATTGCAACAAAGGAAGCGCTGAACCCGATAAAACAAGATGTAAAGAAAGGAAAGCTCCGATATGTTGCCAACGTTTTTCCCCATAAAGGTTACATTTGGAACTATGGGGCAATTCCACAGGTAAGGAAAATGCATGAAGTGTCTTGATTACATCACAACTAAGGCTAATAAGATTCTTTTTTGTGAAATGTTCAACAGTCAGTGCCTGACAAATAAGATTTAAATATAGTTAACAAAAATACTCTAATTTAAACTCTTACTTATAAATTAAGTTTTAATTGAAATGCATACTTTACTCCAGTGTCTTTATGCTCATGAGTGCATTCATATTTAGTTGAAATGTTGGCATGAAACATTTTGATTTCTGTCATGTTTTTGAACTATTCCTTGGAAAAGACGTGGGAGGACCCGAACCACACAGACAAAGAGACAAACTGTTGTGGAGATAATGATCCCATTGATGTTTGTGAGATTGGTTCCCAGGTAAGAATCTTGGAGGATTCTAAATAAATTATGCAACTATAGGGCATTCTCTGGACATTCTGTATACACTATGCAGGTGTAATTTGTATTGGTCTGTTCCTCAGGTATGCTCTCCAGGTCAGGTGATCCAAGTGAAAGTGCTTGGCATTTTGGCCATGATCGATGAGGGAGAAACGGACTGGAAGGTCATCGCTATCAATGCTGAGGATCCAGATGCCAAAAACCTTAATAGTGGGTGTTTTCCACTGCTCAACACTTATCTCTAAGAAAACCTTTAGATAATTAATCAAAAACTGCACTCATAACATGAGCACATGCTGCCCAATGAACAGAGCCTGTTTAGACAAAGTGACAGCTCCCTGTGAGCCATTCTGGCTTTGGTTGCGTTATACTCAGGTTTGTCTCAATTGCTTTGTGAATCTGAATTGCATTTTCTGCATGGCAAAAGATACAAAAAGATACATAAAGCAACCAAATTGAAGTTATAGTCTAGATAAAAAGCTTTTTATTGAAAAAAAATATATTTGGCTTTAGCCCCTTTATAATCTTCAACATTTTAGCTTGCAACAGTAACTAAATTACATATTTTTTCACAGTTACTCAAAGTAAGCTACTATTAAATTGTAATTTAATTACATAACAGGATAAACTGTTACTAATTGTTTGGCCTGTACTTCTCAGTTCAGATTCAAGTGATTTACTCTGGACAAAATATTTCAAGGAATCTGTAAACGTTTGGCTGCTCAGACCAAACTTAAGACCATTTCTCTGAACAACACCAACTTAGACCTTGCCCTGTGGTGTTTCTGTTGTCAACATGGTTTTGTTTACATTTAGGTTTCTTTCCTAAAGACTGACAAACTTGCTAAATTTACATTTTTACCACCTAGAAAATTTGGTAAATCCATTTTCTAATATTTTATGCCTAATTTGCTTATATCAGCTGCTACCTCCTCCTTAAACCGTTTTAATGGCCCATTGCTACCTTCTATGATGCCAACATCTCAATGGCTGTGCTATCACTTTGTTTGTGTTGAGCATGTTAGGAGATTGTTTCAAAGCCCCTGTAGTTAGTTTATGAATGTTTATGTAAACGGGTGAGTGTTGATTTGTATTACTAAAGGCTTTGAGTGGTCAAAAGACTATAAAAAAGCTGTAAAAATGCAGATAATTTAACATTATATCTGTTATTAATGGCAGGATGTTCACATTCATTATTTTTTATTTAAGATATAAACCCAATGCCAAATGTAAATGAAATACAGATTCATATTTAATCCATACCAAAACAAAGAGGCTGCATATTGTTCTATTCTTCTCATTTTATTGCTTGGGTTTGTGTTTTCTCCAGGTATAGAGGATGTTCGTAAGAGCAGGCCTGGTCATTTAGAGGCCACTGTTGACTGGTTTAAGAAATATAAGGTTCCTGATGGAAAGCCTGAGAACCAATTTGGATTCAATGGACAATTCAGAGACAAGGTACTGAGACAATTTTAACCCCAATTATAATAGACAGCTATAATACAACAGTTTATGTACTATGGGTCATAGTCCATTGAGCTTTAAGTGGTTAAAACTGAATGAACACAAATGAATTGATACTGAAGAAATTCAAATGTCTTTTTTGTTGTTCTTTGTCCTTTCCAAAGGACTTTGCAGTTGAGATCATTAAGTCCACCCATGAGCACTGGAGGGCACTAGTGCAGAATCAGACAAACAGTGGAGGGATCATGTGGTAGGTTGGTGGAGGTGAAAGCCCTGCTCTGTGTGTGTGTGTGTATGTGTGAGTGTGAGTGTATGTGCCTATGTATGAGAAGCATAACTTTTTTCTTTTCTGTTCAGCAAAAATATTTCCTGCTGTGAGAGCCCTTTCAAATGCAGTGCAGATGAGACCAGAGATGTGGTTCAATCGGTGAGAACCTCCATTATGCTGTTCTTCACAATGAACACAATCATGAGCACAATAATAGTATAAATATTAGATTTAGTTTTGTAATTGTCATATATAACATTTGACACTCTAGGCTCCTCCACTTGGTTGTGCACATCCTGTATCTCCGGAGGGTAAGTAAATAATGGTGTACTGTAACTGCACAATTTTTTTAAATTTTATTTATTTATTTATTTATTTATTTGAGATTTTCTGTGTTTTGACACTTATGGTTTAACTTTTTTTTTTTTTTTTAATCTTATCTTGCTCAGTGGATAAGTGGCATTTTGTCTGAAGCCCTCAAGGCAATATGGAACCAACAAAACTTCACAACATAATACGAAGCAACTGTACCTTTTGTATGAAGCCGGATTTATTTTTGTTAAGGACTCATTCGTAGCAGTCTGAAGTGCCATCTATGTTCATTTTCCAATAATTTGTTGAAAAAATTAAATGCTAATAGCCAGGACATTGAATTTTATCGCCAGTGAAAATCGGTACTTTTTTAATGTTTAGTAAAGAACCAGAAGTGAGGTATGTTTTTGAGTATCATGTTGGACACCGGACTGATTTTTTTAACACCAACTGTAATTTAGAAGTTTATCACAAAACAGTGGTTTCTTTTTTATAAAGCTGTAAATTATATTGTATTTGTATTGTGTGGCCAGTGTCTGGGTCCAGTTTTGTTAAAAAACAACAAGTTATGCTACTGTGCTCAAATTTGCATTTTATAATGTAATCGGTTCACACTTGCAACCACGAATGCACCACAATTTGTATGTTATAAGTGAGAGATGTCTACCTGGTTGGGTAAATAATAAAATGTGATGATTGTTTTACAGCTTCATCCCTTTGTGTTTCCAGCCCACGTTTAAAAACTACAAAATGTTAACAATAATGTGCAGAAAAACTTTAAAAAGTTGACTGTAATACACGGAAAAACTTGAGCATGTGAGAGAAGATGCACAGAATTTAGGTATTGTATTAACTTGGAGTAACAAACCATATTGCTTTAAATAAATATAAATTTTATTAAAAAAACACCCACATCTCAGCAATATCAGGAATGATATAATAAACAGCTTTCAAATAAACTGCATTCAGTACATTACAATACTTACAGTATTAATACCCATCCTTAATTCCATTTTTTGTAGCATACCAAACTTCAGGAGAACAAGGGAAGCCTTTAAAAATAAAATGACAGGCAAAAAGTTGCACATTTTTCTTAACCTTTAGTGTCTAACTGCAAAAAGACCAAGTGTGTATCAACTGCTAGCTTAACCTTTGAGCTGAGCACATATAGTGCACTAGTTAAGCCCATAAAGTCATTCAAGTAATGTTGACTCACTCAGAAACACTCTGAAGCATCTTCAAGTATGGCTATGCTTTAAACCCGCTATATCTTAGACACCTCTGCTTTCTTAAACACAACCTGCTACTGTAGCTGGGTCCTGTACAATGAAATTCAACATTTTTATGTAATTTATTTTTACAAAATGGAACAGTTAAAAAAAAAAAAACAATCTAGAACTTCTAATTACTGAGTGAACAGGATGCTATAACTGTAAACATTGTTGTGAGCATAAATTTACAAAGACTTCCTGGATAATCCAACCGTGATCATTCTTTTAACCTGAAAGAACCAAAAGGACAATTAAAGATATGATGATGGAGGATTTCTGATAGGGGAGCTGTGGGTCAACTTAACAGAAAAGAACCTACATCAAAATCAAAGAATGAGTTGTATTCCTGCAAAACAGGTTCTTGGTATGTACAATGTGACATAATTTATTTTTTTTAAACACATTTACAATTTGTTTAAATAAAATGTTTTGTAATTCTTTATAACATATTTTTTCCTGGAAAAGAAATGAAGTGCTTTCAGAAAATGAATATGTTGAAGAGTGGGGTAAGTTGTTACTACAACATGAAAGTCATTCCATTATATATCACATTAGTTAAATCAAATAGACAGGGAAGAGAATTCATTGTACAATTGCTTAGTGGTTATAAATAAATTTAACTATACACAAGCACAAAGATGTGCAACTACTTTAATCACTGCCCTGGTCTCGCCTTATAGCAAAAAGCAAATACATTGCTTTTTATTTAGTTAATATCATACTTTTCCCTTTAGTCAACTCAGTGCATATATGTTCAAATTACTTTTAAAAGGTTACCACCATTCTACACGCTAAAATATAAGTAAAAAATTGCAGGAAAGCATCTTTTTCCTCACAAAATAATTTTTGTCATTGTGAAGTAAAGATTTGGATTCAGGATGCAATGGCAAGTACCTGAATGATTAAAAGATAAGGTGAAAATGGGCAATGAAAATGTACACAAATTGAAATTGACATTGAAAATGTCCCTGATTTTACAGTAACATCAAAGAAGTTCAAGTAATACTTTCTACCAGATTGATAAGAAAGTAAGAAATGAACTTGTATGCCTTATGGTGGCCTGAAGTTTAACTGTTATTAACATTTTGAAAGTAATATACAAAATAAGAAAGAAAAATATGTTATACTCCTATTGCCAAACTAGGTTTGAGGTATATGACAGGTTTGTACTGTACATTATTTAAAAGCCTTCTCACTGCCAAAAAGTCTCACATTGTATGCGTCTAGTAGGTTGAATAGCACCTCATGATATAAAATCAGTTGAAACCCAAAGAATTACAATGAAATAGGCTGTTAGCAATCTTTACAACACAAAATCTATAACAGTAAATCCAAAAAGGGAAATTAACTTACTGTACAAATCTCACCTGTTTATCTTACAGTTAGATTGCAATAATTAAAGACCCCACAGCAAGCCAGCTGCCCTCTGAAACTGACGCTGAGCTTACCCTGTTTCATGTTCCTCAGTGTATAAAAAGCACATTTACGAAGCACCACAGACATAAAACTACATGAAATATTCACAGTCCAGGCTTGTTCAATGAACCTAAGGTAAGGAGCATTAAAAAGAGTCACTGACAACAAAGTAAACCTGGAAAAACTAAAATAACACAAACATGTACAATTTTTTTTTGCCTCAAAATGTTAGAAATGCACCATTAGAATGGCTCAAATACAGTATAAATGACAAAGGAAAAGAAAGAGCACCAACACAATGATACTTTAAAAAATCTTTTTGCATTAACTCCAGACAGTTCCATGGATAGCTCATACAACCCTCTGGTATAAATTTATCAATTTAATTTAATGATGCTTAGAAATTAATTACTTTAAATGTAGCAATACAGTATAACCAGATTTTGTGATTTAAAGGTATTGCTAAAACATTAAATTTTTATTTAACTTAAAATTTAACTCTCAATATCAAAAAGTGCTCTTAGAAACGCTGACTTGCCAAGAAACATTATGATGCTGATGATTTGACAGTGGGATGAAATATTCAGTGTCCTGTTGACAAAAGTCAAGTGTCACTCGTAGAGTGTGTTCTGGTTATAGTGTGAAGGCATTTGAATTAAAGTAAATGGTAATAAGCACACACTTTAGCACCGTGGATATTGTCATTTACAAAGTCAGTGTTTTATGCCAGGATGACATCTTCAAAATTTTGTAAGAAAAATAAAGCCACCAAAAATGAAACTTTGTTTCCATTAGAAATAGGTCCTTATGTATCAGACTGAAAGCACCAGAGATTTTGACAGTGTGTATCTTGCAAAAATTGCCAAAAAAAAGAAAAATCCTTAGTAGAGTCAACTAGTAAAGCTTGATTGTTAAAGAGGTGTAAAACCTGATGTGAAAGGTGATTCATATCTCTACTGATCACAGGTTCCCTCATCAGTGGAACATTGTTGATAATAGAAAGGAGTGTATTGATGAGGCCAGTGGTGTTTGTTGTCTTTTCCATAAATAAAGCACCTTCAATTGTCTTTTTTATAAACGATTTCTATACAAATTGACTGTAAGGCCCGGTGACCTTGGTGAAGGCGTAAGGAGATGTACTGACAAAGGTATTTGTTGTGCACGACAAGGACCCTTCCATGAGTGCCTGGATAAAACGCTTGTAAGGAGGCTCCCCAGTGGTTTCTGATGACTCTGGATGCTCACGTTTCACCCCCTTCTTGCTGCCCTTGCTAGGTGTTCCATCACCGCCATTTCTCTCTGCATCTTCCTCCTTCTCTCGAGCTTTTTCTGCCATCTTGGCTTCCCATAGTGCCAAGCCATGCTTGGCCTCATTCATATTTTTGTGCTGGTAAAAGACTAAGGAGATTCGTGTTGGATGGTTGCG
This sequence comes from Acanthurus leucopareius, assembly GCA_029814765.1. Lineage (NCBI taxonomy): Eukaryota > Metazoa > Chordata > Actinopteri > Acanthuriformes > Acanthuridae > Acanthurus > Acanthurus leucopareius. The sequence goes on along the minus strand of JAQMCX010000043.1, from coordinate 1,569,941 downwards.
GTCTGGGTTTTTAAGGGGCGTCGTGGCGTGAAGCTCACGCTTTGCGCACTCAATGAGGACCGAGCCATGGCTTGGTGCCACTGCCACACCACCAATGTCAGGGTCCAAGAAGTTGTGCTCATTGTCTGACCACATCTCTGGCTTTTGTGGAGTTGTGGGTGTTTGTGGTGTTCCAGGCTCCTGCTTAATACTAGAGCCCATAAGGCTCCCATTAGGCAGACCTAACGCTGACTGCATCTCAGGGTTTAAACATCCACCACTTAACTGAGCAGAAAGCATCTGTTGACGAGGCATGCCCATTTCTGTCTTGATTTGCATATGGAAATTATTTTGACCCGGGGCTAAGATCTGGGGGCTCCGAGATAGGTATGGATTGGGGTATCCTCCGAACTGATTGCCTTTGCTCACAGTTGCTGTATAGTCAAGACCTCCATGAGCTGGAGATGCTCTTGACAGAGGGTCCATGAATTGGGGCTCTGAGGCTCCATTAGGACCATAAGGGGCATATGGTCTCATGGGATGAACTGACCTCATACCGCAAGCATTGTAACCATTGACCTGTAAACCTTGCTCACTATACCTAGGTGGATAATTGATCCCATAGCGTTGATGTACACTGTACTGCTGCTCTGGGTAAAGCGCTGGCCGCTCTTGTCGATACATGTCCAGGTGCTTTGGGTTTGAAGCATAATATGAATGGTAATTGTCAAGCGGCATTCCTCCATTACACTGATAACCTGGGTATGGACGATTTGACCCATTAATGTAAGAGTTTGGGGCATGGAGCGGGGAGGGATAAGGGCTGGCTGGTTGTGGTGGCAGAGGGGGATACGTGCTGCCTGGCTTGGAAGTGCTTGGAAAAGACCCAGGGTGGTTGGGGAACCTGGGGTAGCTGGCTACATTTGTTGAGCCAGGATAAGGGGGAAGAATGCTCTGGTGCTGTTGTTGCTGTAGTTGCTGATGAGGGGCCCCAAGGGGGTGTGTTGGCTGACCTGACTGGAAGGTTGCTCCCACAGCCCCTGGAATAAGTCCTAGAAAACAAACCCCCGAGAGATAAAGGCTTAAGCAGCAGTGAAATAGATTACACAAATCTTCAATCATATGTCATCCCAAAACTCTCTGAGTTTGTAATTGTTAGTTGAATAAGTCATGAACATGTCCCTACAAAGAAATAAAAGTTTTATGATACAATTTATGAAATCTGTCAAGATAATTGTTATCCTACCTGCCATAAGAGTGTTCTGAGTGGTATTCTCATAAGTGCCAGCTTTTGACTTGGCCAGGAGTGCCTTCTCTGCCTTATCATTAGAGCTTTCCAGCATGGCATTCTTGTTGGCAGCTGCCTTCTTAGCATCCAGCTTTTTTTGCCGGCAAGACTTGGCAGGTTCTGCAAGCATGCGCACCTGACGGCGGAAGGCACTGAGGACTTGGATTGCACCTGACTTAATCTTCTCCTGCTGACCCTCCTCACTGCCAAATTCATCAGTGGTGGAAGCCTTATAAAGAGGCAGGACATGAAGCTGCTCATCGTCTGGTATCTTTCCAATCTCCCGGTTATCCTCGCTTGTTAATGTACACACCTGGTAAAAAAGGGTGAGTTAAGTAATCTTTGTTGAGGATGTCATCAAAATTAAATGTCTACTTCATTATTCATGATTTGTTCTTCAACAGTGCTTCAGATGGACATCGACATAGCTTTGTGTGCAATCTTAATATCTGTATCCTTTCCTAAAAGTATACAACATTGCTAGACAGCTACACATTTCCCAAGTTCTGCTTACCACAGTGCTGCCGCCTTGCATGTTGTGGAGATCTCTGTGAGCATGGGCACAAAAATCTAGACAAGCAGTGACCCCAGAGAAGGGACGGCCCTCCTTGAGCCCCAGACGACAATCTGGTGCCCTGTGTTCATGTTCAACCTGTGTCCAGAAAAACAGCTGGTGAAACTGATATAAAGAGTTTCTGCAGCTCATTAAAATTTGTAATTGACAAACCTTTATAAAACTACTTTACCATGTATATTCTCTGAGAAATACCAGAGAATCTACATGGCCTGAGAAAACGCCATGGATAGTTGACAAAACTATAAAAATTTCATTTTCATCATAAATTTTATGATAAATCATCAAGATGAAGGTGTGGACATTTTACTATTAAGATTTCTGTAAATGGGGACAAGTTTTTTATTTGAAAGTTGGGCTTAGTGTCTCTAAAAATGGAACATTTGTGCCCATGTGAACCAATCCTAAGGACTAAATGGAGTCATGATACTGGGTAGAATGTCTAGATATACTTACTTGGTTTCCATATGCTTCAGGTGCCAAAGTTTTATATAAGGGAGCCAACAATGTTGCCAGATTTTGAAAATTGTGCTCTATTTTCTCTTCCTGAAAGAAAATGAATGCCAGTGATATGTATCTTTAATAAGCTTTTTATTTATCGTGTAACCTTGACTTATTAATTATAGTCTATATGAAATACCTCTTTCATGTCATCCCCTAGTAGCTTGAATTTTCTTGGTATTTTGCTCCGTGCAAACTTGCAGCCATTGTAGTACATACTCCATGAGCAGCCGAAGGAGAAAGATGCTCCACAGGCATCAGGATCCAACCCCTGGCATGCACAGGTCCTCCTGAAGGGGAAAGACAAAAAGCTTCATCAACAAAAAAAAAAAACAAAAAACAATGGACTCATGCAAATATAATTTCTTTAAAGCATTGCTGAAAACCTACTACAACTGTGTTGTGGTTTCTGAAACTGCAGAGACCCTGCACTCTGTCTGTATTTTTATATTTTGTTGTGTTTAGGACATTTGTGGGCTTTTACTTTTTGGTCGTGGTTTTCAGGCTAGAGGCCATGAGCCAGACTTTAAGTGAAAGCTAGAATTGATGACTGAGAATCATTTGGAAAATGGTACCAATGGAGCCTGGATAGTGTAGCAATAAAAAGAAAAAGAATATACTGACAACATCACGCTTCATAAATGCCATTTCATGTTCAGAGCTTGTTTTGTTCATTTGTGTGCATAAGATAATATATGAATAGCCAGTACACTGGGATGCACCTATCATTTTTCCAACCTACTTAGATGAGACCATGCTCACTTTTGTATGAAGAGAGCTTCAACGGCATAAGAGTCATGCTTGAGTAACTTAGAAAATAACAATGTGTGGTACAAAAATTGATAAATTTACTTTTTATTTTTACACTACAAATAAGACTTATTTAGCATGGAATAAAGATAGATGCTATCAAAGCAGAGTGTGTTTTGGTCCTATGCAAAACACAACTTTATGACATGTACAAAAAAAGACAATGTTAACTCTGTTAGAACATATAGCTTTGTTTGTTGCCGAATTAACAACTGAGTGCTCCTAACTGCAGTTACTCTCATCTAGTTAGCTTGCACTCCCCATCTCTGAATCTGCTCTGACTGGGAGCACTTGGATACATCTCCAGAAAAGGAGCTCCACACTGCCAGGAGGAGGAGATTTCCAGGCCTACAGCAGAGGGAACCCAGTGGGGAATGCTGGGTGGAAGCAGCCCTGCAATGGGTACCAAAACTGGAGCTGGGTGAGCAGGCAATGGCAACCAGGCTCAGCGGCCTCCTAATGAACACTTTTGGATTAGGACTAATGATATGCTTGAAACAGGCACATTAAAAAAAAAGAATGCTACACTGACTTAAAATTTGTCTTGTATAAGATAGTTTTTGTAATAATCTTAACTTCTGTCTTTGGTTAGTAATTACTGTGCACTAATTGGCCAGATTTAAGATTTGAGTTGTGTGGGCTGTCACTTACTCCTCATTGAGAGCACAGCGTCTCTGTGTGAGGGCTCCATGCTTTCTCAGAGTTTCACTTAATTCGAGGTAGAGGCGGTCAGCCAGGCTGGGCAGGATGCCCTCCCAGACAAGAATTACCACAATGATGCAGGCTGTGTCACATGTGTGACCAGTACGTTCCCGCACCAACACCAGTAGCTTTTCTTCAACACTGGATCGACGAATCACCTAAAACATAATAGGTACAGGATTTTTTCACATGCAGATATTTAAAGCAAATACAAGTGTAGTTGAAGCAAATAAAAGCACAGTTGGTATGCCTTCATCTCAAATGATATGTACAAAAATGATTCTAACCCATTTAGCTATGGGGCATCCCTGCGTACTTTTCCCTTCTTTGCCGGTGTATATTACTTTCTCAATCCTGATGGCACAACCAGTTAGACCAGACCTTTAGACAAAAATAGAGACAAAAAAATTAACAGACGTAAAATATTATACTGTGGCTATCATACACAATCCATATATACAGTAATTTTGAAAAAGTCAAATTTGTGTTTCACCTTTTCTCCATCAACTCCCGTATATGGGCAACACTAGGTGCTGACCCCAAGTGAGTGTAGTATGGGCCTTCATCCTTCTCACTGATTTGTTCTAAATATCATAAAGGAGCAAACATCAATATTTGAATACAAATATATCGATCAAGTTTAAGTACCAATATCATGAGACTCACCAACACAGTGACAGGATGCAATGTCATATTGCGTTTTCATGGGTGTATCCAAAAGATTCTTTATTGGGGTATCCAGTAGCTTCATTGGAGAGTCCATAAAGCTTTGTAGGAGTTGTTCCTTCTTAGGAGTTGAATCAGGTTTTTTTAGAGCTACATTGGCTGAGGGAGCTGCTGATGAATCCACTCCACTCAGGTCAGTGTTTGTTGACAATATTGTGACAGGCCCAGATGATTCCACCTTGACTTTACCTATTGAATTGATAACAAGAGATTTCTTCTCAAACACAGATGAAGGCTGGTACTGCTTCAGACTTTGTTCCATAGAGGCCAAGATGCTTCCCTGCTTTTTGCTTTGCTCACACAGGGATTGGGGATTTTCCTGCTTGACTTGCATTCCTCTTATGCATGCCTCTTTCATCTGTAAGTGTTGCCCCTGCTGTTGTGAACCAGGCAGTTCAAATCTGGGTCCATTTAGCATTTTCACATCTCTTGGGCCATGCTTGGGGTCACCAATGGCCTGAGGAGGATGAGGTGAGCCCTGGCGCTCCTGCTTTTGTAACAGGTGCATCCGCAGTGCTGCATGCTTTTGAAAGTCTCCGTGGGTACCAGCAGGTCCCAGAGGTAGTCGAGGTCCCCTTTGGAGCTGAGCGCATGCTGTCTTCAGCTGCTGTTCAGCTTTAGGATACATCTGTGTTGATACCAGTTGATTTAACGCACCTTGTGGCAAGTGAGGTTGCAACAGTGTCGAGGTCTGAGAAATGTCCACATGGTTGGGCTGGTGGCAGTGGTTGTTAGGCCGCTGTGGTTGAAATTGCTTGAGGTTACTGGTGCCTGAGTTTGGAGGATACTGCCTTTGTTGTTGTAGTTGTTGCATCTCTGTGTTATTGTAACTGAAAGTTGCATGGTCACTGCGCTGGATGTGTTGGTTGTTGGATTGAACAGAATTATTTCTTTGAGGCTGGTTGGATTGTAGCTGCTGCTGAACTGGCTGAGGCTGACTACGAGGTCTGTAACTGGGGGACTTGAGTTGCTGCCCTTCATATTGTGGTGGGTGGGACAGGGGACGTTGAAGATGACAGTGCTGTTGTTGCTGCTGTTGTGTTGCTAAAAACCCAGGTGACAGTATATTCTGCAGGTCAGGGTCTTCACTTAAGTGCTCTGACTGCATCTGGGTGTGAAAGCGGCTGTCTGTATGCTGATTCTGGGGGATGTTAGACTGCTCAAGCATTTTCTGGGATAGAGACTGATGTATTTGCAGTGCCTTAGAATTTGTTGACTGCCACTCAGGGGCAGTGTTGTGCTGGGCTGGAGCATGGTGTGTTTGGGCTGGGAGACAGTGTTTTTGTTGCTGCTGGAAGCTGTTAGTCCCCTGGCTACTATCTATGAAAACTCCCTGTGTCTGGAATCTTTGTGCCGGATTTGGCTCCAACATCTGGCAGGGAACCTGGGGTTCAGCTGTCTGCTGCTCTGACTGAGGCTCTGAAGGGAAGCCCCTCCACATGTCTTGCTCTTGTGCCTGGGTTGATGGGCCACTTGCTGGTTGATGTTGGGAATGTGAAGAGTTTAACTCAATCCAGTCTCTCTGGTGGGAAGTTGAACATGACAAGTTGGGTCTCTGCTGAGATGCCTTCTCCATCCCGTTTTCTAACCCAGCATGATGTGCCTGCTGGAGACTGGGCTCCATGGATCCTGAATTTTCCACTCCATGTGGATTCCCAGCATTTTGCTTTAAGGTCTGGTGTTGAATTCCATACTGGTGTCCCCTGTCAGAGCCACAGTGCTGATCAGACTCAGGTTTCTCACTCTGCCCCATCTTCTGTAATCCAGAGTTGGGAAAGGATCCATATCCACAAGTCTCTGCAGCCTGTAGAGGAGCATTTTGTTCCATAAAAGAATTCTGGTTAAACTCACAGTTGACTTTGGCATATATACCTTGAGAATTTGTGTCATCTCGATAACACTGTGGGCCATTTTGATGTTGTTGTGAGCTACTGGCAGTACTTGTAGGTGGGATCATGCCAGGCAGCTGACTTAACGACAGCTCTTGACCAGAGTAAGCCAGTGACCGCTGTTGATGCTGCTGTTTTTGTTGCTGGTGGTGGTCTACTTTAAAATTGTTGGAGTATCCGTTCACTACATAGTTAACAGAGTTAAAATTGTTGCCTCCTTCAACACTGCCTGTTGCCCCAGGCTGCTGTTGATGTGAGTCAGGCATCTGCACTGAATTGGGCATTCCCGAGGTTGAAGAGGGGGGTCGAACACCTTCACTGGGCAACTTATTTGCAAGTGAACCATTGACAGAATCTAGCTGTGGTCCAGATGTTTGTTGTGCAATTGACACTTGCTCAGGATAATACTGAGACAAAGTTTTTTCTAAAAGATCACCTGGAGTGCTTTCTATAGTTGACGGGGAGGATACAGCACCATTTGGAATTGAGACTTGTTTATTCCTTGGTAGACAGAAAATATCTCCATTAGGAAAACTACAGTTCCTCTTGTCTAACTTAATCTCTGTCTGTGGGGTATGGCATTCAAATTCAGTTGCCTTTGTCAACACAGGAAAGTTTTCCACCAGACTGGAGCTCATGTTGCCATTTCCTTTAAACTCAGAATCAACTTTAAGTTTCTTGGATTGGTGGACTAGTAAGGACTGCTCATTGAGTGCATACTTCAACTCTCCATTCATCAGTTCTCCATTCATTACATAGGATTCTTGATCTAACAGCCCCTGCACTGAAGCAGGGCTGTTGCAGTTCTCCCTGTGCCTCTTCATGGAGTTGACACCTGTGCTTGGCTTGTAATTGTTCCAGTTCGTATCCCCAGTGATCTGCAGTGAATCTCGTTCTGAGGACTGGCCTCCATTTTGGAGTTTGTGAGAGATGTTGTGAGATGTGCCAAATTGTGCTAATATCAGACTTTCTTCCGTCTCATGTCTGGCCTGTTCTGTTTCCATCTGGCCTGCTCAGAGTCCATGCACAAGGCTGCCCTCTGCCGTCCTGCAAGGCAGAAAGTGGAATAGAAATATTAAGTTACAGAAACATTTCCCAAGTCTGAGGGCTTGAGGCCCCCTAAAAATTCTGATAAAACTTGAGACCCAACCCCTGTCTCAATTTGGCATAGACTTCTAAGACTGAACGTAATAAACCCTGACAACTAGATAGCTCAATGCCGAACTTCACATTAATTATTTAGTAGTAATAGTAGTACAATTTATATTTGTATATAACTTACTTTTCACACTGGGGAAAAAAACAGGGTTATATTTTCAAGTAGAGTGATCCTTAAATACTATTCTATATACAGTGTGAGACAAACTTCTGTGCAATTAGATATTCTCAATTGAGTTGTGAAATTATACTCCTTTCACACCAAAATATCCTTTCTATATGCACTGGAGCACTCAACTTTGTGGTATACATATAACATGTAAACCCACCCATACACAATTTGATAACGTTATCTAAGCTGTTTTAAGCTATGCTAATTATTTTCAGGAAGCTTGACCTCCCAGTCTTCTCCTCCTAGCAACTGTAATGATTTCACTACTGTCAAATGTTTTTTAAGGAATAGAATCTTGTGCTAAATAACTTTAGCGCTTGATGCCTTGGTCTGAATATGGCCTCAGGAGGGGAAGGTCAGTGGAGTTGTGTTTTCATTTGGCACTATACATGTATCAACCTGTAACACAATCCCTTCATAGGGTCAGATTCACGCTCAATGAGCTCATCCCTCAATCATCTGAAATCAGATAGTAAGTACAAAGTGCGCAAGGAGGAGAGAATGCAAACTAAAGGCTGAAAGTGAACTGTAGTCACAATTTTTAATTTAGCATACACGGCTTAAACAAAAGGTGTTCTGAAGGTGTACCCATGTTTTGTTTTTACATTTTCAGTGCCCATCACAGTAGTACATGGCATTATGTGCGTCTCATTTCGAAGAATCTTATCTCAAACTGGAAGCTGTTACATCCTGTTATGAACTGTATGTGGACAGTAAATCTAAAAATACTATAATGGGCTAGTACTTACTGTCGTTCATAGTACTGTTTAACAGATAAAAACTAGGAAACTGCCACATGGTTTTTGTATTAAAAGAAACTTTTGGTTGCAAAAGAAGGCCATTAATCTGTTGATGTTTAGTTGACTTTCATATTGGAATATTTTGTAGATGAGGGGAACTTTATAAATAATCTACTTTAAATTATAATATCAGACAGTGGCACTTGTTTTTAATAGAAATACTAGGAACAGGTTCTATATTAACAGAGAAAAAAGAAAAACAATAGAAGACTGCTCTATTTAACTTGTAAATGTGTGTTCTCTGAGTCCATTTTGCATCTCTGAAAAGCTGCACCACTTACATGAAAGAGTCAATGTGAAAATAAGCAGTTTCCTGCTTTTTTCAGACATACAGATACATAGATATCAGACACTGAAGTTCTATTTACTATATTTACTTATTCAGTACCACTGCAACAGTGTTATTTGAAATAACTTTTATGGCAGAGTAAAATTTTGAAGTAAATATTTTTTTTTTCCTGAAATTAACTCATTGATCATATCAAAGAAAAAAATATACCAAAGAAAATGCGACTCTGATTGTTTGAAGGAAATAGAATAAGGGGTTTATATCCCAGATGGTAGATGGGAGGAGGAGTTGGCTGCCTGTCAGCTGTTCAGTTGTGGTATTCTTCACCCTTTACGAATTGTGAAGTCAAATATGCAAATTTAGTTTGGTTCTCAAGTTTGAGTCCTTTGTTGTCAGGGTTAAACTCACAGCAATTTAAGCTTTATTTTATGAACTTATGAGCCCAAACTATTAACTGACCCCCACAAATGTCTGCCTTGCTCCTGTCAATCTTCCTGACAAGGTTCTTTTTCCAACTGTACCTGGTTTTGAGGATAATGTTTTAAAAAAAACCTCAAAGAGAAACATATAAGTGAATATTTTACATGGTAATCTGAACTCATTTAACTGCCTGGTCCCAGCACTATGTTGAGCAAATATATAATAATATAATGTAACTAGCAGCACCTAACGGCCAGCAATGACTTTAGTGATTGATAAGTTTTTGGCCTATATTAGAAGGAGAGCTTTTTTTATATGCATGTGTAGTTTAACTCTGTAAGTGTTTATGCAAAAAGAAAGACAATGATAGAAAGACAGTCATATTCAAGGGATTTTTGTTTTGGGTAGTTGTGAGATACAAGTCAACATTTTCTTAAATAATGGAAAGTATTGGCCTTTGTGCAGTCATCCACTCACTCCATCTAAAGCACAGAGAAATGTATATTTTCTATTTTCTTCGACAGCGCAGACTTGCAAATTTAAATTACCAGAAAACAGGAATACCTCAAAAATCAGTAGCTTCTTAAAAAAATGTTTTTGCCTAATCAGCCTAAGAGTTATCTACCGTCCCTTTTCATATGGGAGTTGTAGTATTGTTAAGGGTTTTTAAATAAATGTGATGCTTAGAAAAAAAGTTTTCTGTATAAAGTTGAGCAAAAAAAGGCTTACTTTTACATATTGCTTTTCTTGTACACTTTCACTCTCAAGCAAATAGATTCCAGTGATTCCAGTAAAACATTGATTTCTGTCTCGCTGAATTAATAATGCATGTCACATCCGCAGCATTTTCAAAACAATTGTTGCAGGCACAAAGAGCTGCAGTCTAATCCATCATAATTATGAGCAACTCTCCTGCAGATGCTAAAGGAATGGGCAGCTGGTGAGCACCAAGAGCAGCCCAGATTCAGTTTTCAGCATTGGGATGTTATTACATAGATAAAACTTGTTATTCAGTTTGTCCTCAGTAAACATTAAATTTGCAACAAATAAAGTAGTAACATTTGCGAATTGCATGTGTTTTATTAGTGTTTTATTTGCCTGGTTTTTACTTTTTTCACAGACTTAAAGAGAAAAAAACATGCTGACAGATTTTTCACTTCTTTTTAGCCTGTTGTAAGAAACATTAAATGCAGTATAGACAGACATCTTTTTAGACAAACTGTATCTGTTTGTCCCCAAGCATTATTTTCTTATTTATTTTGAGGGCAAGAGAAGTTGCATGGCAAAAGACCTTATCGGTCTGATCCCAATATTTTGTGCTTTAAAGTCAACAAATGCAACTAATATAACAGTCACAGCCTTGATTTTTTACCATCCATTATTAAATGAGTCATTGGTAACACAAAAAATAACAAGATCATAATGTATATAATAATGCCAGCAGCCTTAAAGTGATTACTACACCTCAGCAATCATATTACTCATTTGTCAGTTTTCAAAGCTTTATGTTATATTTTTTATGTGCTGTAACTGTTCCTGATTTATGTCTTGAGGTCTCTCAGTATCTACTTAAAAGAGGTAAATAATGTCCTTGAAGCTCTAAGTAAAGTCTTGGTTAACAACTGCCGGCTGCTGCGATCAAGTTAGCAAAAATATCCCATACAACCTTTGAAAACATAATTGGATGCAGCTTTCAATTCCCACGAAAGCCCTCCTGTTAATGTGAACCTACTATAGACTCACTATAGGAACCGACTGATGTTCAATGAGTGTGTATGTGTGTTGGGAGGGTGTTGCTAAATGTTTGCGGTACCATGGCATCTTGGCATGTTTTCATTTGGCATAATAAGGCACCATCATTAGGCCTCAGTGTCATATCCATAACTGGTTACAGCTGCTTATAAGATTCTGGCAGAAGAGCTGTTGCCTTCAAATTACAAAGCCCACTAACTGGTTGTGAAAAATGTTAATATATTTACAGTATCCATAAGCCATAAAAAAATTATACATGTATCATATCTATTGTTGACAGTTTCTCATTTCCAGCTTGTCACATATAACAGCTTGTCAAGGACCTCTTGCCATCAGTGTTTAAAGGAACTGGAACCCCATTAGCATCTGTTTACCCTGCATGGCACTTTCAGCTATGTTAAATACTTACAACATCATGTCCGTTGGCCAGTGTCCCTATAGGGTTACAATTTGGTGTAGAGAGATGGGTCACTTTTGAGTTCCAATAAAATATAAGTCAATGATCTTTTCCTAAATTTACCCAAATAGTTGTTTTTTTCTTTACCTGGACCTAACTTAGCTGTTGTGGTGTCAAAACCTAAAAAGCAACTGTATCACAATGTTATACAAGTGACTAAATCTGCAACTCTTACACAAGGTTAACCACATTATAGAAAGGCTCTGTGGCAGGAAAGCTTTGCGTGTCGCAAGCAGATGCTTAGGGGGTACCCAATGCTTTAAAAAGTGGTACTAAAAGAGTGGGAAACGTGTTGGTATTGTTTCACTCACGAATGACTGTAAACCAATGTGAGTCTCAGTAATTCTCTGTATGTCATCTAAATGTCTGCTTCTGTGTGAATCAGGATTATTTGTAAGGACTGGTTATATAGATTAGACAAATATCTATTAATTACAGTAACACATGTGGCAAGTTGATTTTGCAAGTGCAAGAGTGTTTTTAAAGGTGTTAAAATGGAATACCTTCAGCTCCAGTTGACATGAATCTTGGGTTAAAATTGTATTCATTTTTCAACTGAAAACACTGAATTTACATTTCCCATCTAATAAAAGATTCCAACTACAAGATACTTTTCACTTGCAGAGCAGAGACAGTATTTTTAATCAGGTTTCTTTATTTCCTTAACTACAATGTCTAAACTGGTCATGCTGCTTTGAATGAGGAAAAAAAACAGAAGTCACTCTGTTGCAAATGAAATAGGAAACTGTCAGCCAAAGCTCTGTCCAAGCAAGCAGGGAGACCTAATCATCTCCTTCTCTGTCAGTCACCCCTCCAGGACATTAGCAGCCCTTCAAACCCCCAAAGTTAGAGTGTTAAATCTTCCACTAACGAGCCAAGCTGTTACGAGGCTGTCTGGAGGCTCTGGCCGTTGTCATAACAGAGCAGCCAGCTGCCTGTTAGCAGGTGGAAGAGGGAAGCAGCACACACAAAACAAAGACAGCTCTCAGGTCAATGGCTGGTGAAAAGAGCCTGAGATGTGTCTTTTTGTGGGTGTGCATGCGCTGAGTGAACTGTGGGAATCTTGCTTCACAAATAACAACATTTTAATAAAAAATGTGCTAGCTTAGACAAAAAGTTAAAATTTAAGAAAAGTTCTATTTGACACAAGTCTGATTTAGAAAATGCTCCCAAATGTTTCTTCTTTAATGGTTAAAAAAAAAATCATTTCCTTTCTTAATTTTGTGTTCAACTTGATGACACACTGCATTCCAGGGACTTGAACAATGAAATTAAAATGAAGAAAAATGTAAGAGAACTTAAAAAATAGTTCCACCAAATGCAAGCACACAAAAATTGTATTTGTACCTCATCAGTCATATTCAGACCGTGCTGGAACATGAAGTAAAGAGCCTCATGAGGCGCTCAGGCAACAAGTTGCAGAGCTAATCTCCCTTTTGCTGTTGTCAGACACAGACGGATGTAAAGTGCCACAGCGGGACACCACCTCCAGCAGTGTAATCAGAAGTGACACCAAGCCCCTTTATGATTATGTCAAAGTTATTGAAACTGAAATGTGTTATTTAGACAAATGAGTATGACAAAACCATGTGGGAGTTTTGATACATGCACGGCTTCAATTGCTGAAAGAAAAATAGTCTTTATATTTTGAAGGCGTGCTCATCTGTGACAGATGTGATAATTTTGTAGCGAAAGTATTGCAGAGAGCTACCGCCTAATTTAGCAATATTGATTAATTTGTTGCAAACTGACCAAGAAAAATGACAAGGATTTACTTAGTGATGATTGTATCCTGGATATTTTTCTTTAAAAATATGCATAATATTAACAGCTAATGGAAGTTATGAACTATATATAATTCACATACATGAAAAATCACTTGCATATAAAAACTCAGATACATTTTTAAAAAAACTTTCTTTTTGAAGCAGATTCAACACTTACTAAAGGAAATTAAAACTTGGTTTGAGGAAAAAGGTATAAAGTGATGCTCTCTTTCTTTTTGACCTCTTTCAGATAAAAACCATCTAATCCCTGAAAATGTAACAATGAGGTAAGTGGGTGAATACCACTTCTCAACCCCATGTGACTACTCCTTTGTTTTGTCTGGCCCCCGGTGCAGTCTGTAAATCAGTAACTCAAGTCAAGAGGTGAGCAGTGGTGCTAAGCTGCTCACACTGTAGCTCCATTCCTATGGGACACTCCGGGCTTTACAAAGGACCGAACTGAGCCAAGCAGCTTGTCACAGTTGGATACACCCACACTGACAACAAAAAAAAAAAAAATCTTTGCAAACCTAGAACAAAGCCAGAGATCCCAGCTGAGTGTATGCGCGCCTGTACGTGTACAAACATATAAACACACACACAAACACCACAATGCAGTGTTTTAAGTCCAGTTCTTACTGCCTACTTTAAGACATTTGGAGTATTGGCTACATCTGCTTAATTACTTATTAGCCGTGATTCACAAGGAGGTCTATTTTTGCTCCAGAAGTAGAGCACCAAACTAAGCCAGAGGCACAGCGTTGGAGTGGCTTCTGTATGGATGCCTTCTGGAAGTAAAAATGCTTTGATCTATTTTGGTTTTCTTTCTAGTAGCTTATTTCCACTGGGGAAATGAGCACTCTGTATCAGTTTATAATATGACATGACTTGCTTGGTTTGAACTGGATTCCCAGCAAAGCCTTTCTTCCCTCCAAAAGTCAATTTCTTTGTCTTTTTATGCTGTTGTTTCGTTTCCCTCCCTTAGCCTCCCCTTCAGTCTCCAGCCCTGTAATTACACTTTCAGGTTCCCTCTGCTATCTTCTATCATCTACTTCCCTCCTGTCCAGTCTATCATCTAGCCTGTGCAGTTATGACCCTGGCTGCTAAGCGCTGTTGTTAAAATCTACACAGTCATTGCCCATAGTTATTTTCTCTGTAGCTATGTATCTGTTGGCATTTATAGATGGTCAGTTGCTTTAGTGCTTTGGAGCCTGGGGGCAAGGCTGGACTCTTGGACACAGTGTGATCAGTGTTGTAAAACAATGGACACAGTTTGCACAAGATTCAGTTAAGGAAGGCAGTTAATACATGACAGTAGAGCCTTATTTTAACAGTGAAGTGGCTTGTTTTAAATATAGCCAATTGTAGTACACAGTTTGCCTCTGTTATTACAAGATCATCTTTAAGTTCATATTAAAATGTAAAATGTGAGCTACAAATCATAGCTATTGGAATCAGACCCTGCAGTTGCTTGATGTTTTGTCTTCACAATGCAAGTGTAACAAACTTTAATGCACTGCACACACACTGTGTTTTTGTTATTCCCAGAGAGAGCCAGTGAAATATGAGAGCTGCTATAGTAGATGGGGTCTATTTGGCGTGACTTGGCAGCCGTATGTGACATTCACTTCTTACGACAGCTGCTGGGAAACTCACTCTCTGCACTTTCAGGTTGAGACTCAGGCAGCCAGGCTAAAGAGTGCTGTTATTTGAAGAGAGAAGGAGAGATGTGGAGCAGAACTGTAAATCAAACGCACACTTTTTAAGCCATGCTGCTATTTTGCAGAATAGTCCCAAGAATAATCTCAAGTGTACATTTCCTTTTCTTTGCTGAAAAAGGCCTGTATGCATTTTCCTGTTTGAAAGATAAGAGCATGGAGCATGTGTCCAGTCTAGAGACTATAAATTGTCAGAGCACTTAGGAAAGCTAAAACCCATTTGCCTCATGAGCTGAGTCATAACAAAGCCTTTTAGTACTAATACACATCTTAATATCGGTTGATCATATCATAGTGCAACTTTTCTAGTCATTTAGCCACTGCGCCCACACCACTGCTACCTCATACTGACCATGAGTATTACAATTGCTTTAATTTTGAAACACAACTGACATGGTTATTGATGGTGTGTACTTAAAGTACCAGGTGAAATCCAGTATTACTAATTGTTTAATATGACAATTCAATTTAACTGATCAGTTAAGAAAGTATCAAAACATATTAAATAGCTGTTTACTTCAAATAGTCTTTTTTCTGTTGGTTTAATTTTAGATGTAACACTTTAAACATGGTGTAGGATAAGCTAAATAAGTGTAGAGCATATGGCTAATTTAAGGACCTTATTAGGACAAATAATGATATGGAAAAGAGAATGGAGGTAAAACTGAGTCCCTTTATCTAACATAAACTTAGCAATGGATTTTAGTGTCTAAATGTAAAAGTACTTTAAAGGGTGTAATGCTGACTGGAGTTCTGCATGTAGCAGAGCTGTGATACCAATGAAACCTCATCCTTAGCAACTCCTACCAGTGTATTAAGGTCAGATAACTTGCATTCTACAGTGTCTTAAATCCCTCCAGTAAATATAGAGCCGGACTGGCTGCCCTGCAAACCCCATGATCTTTGACAACATTTTCACAACACTGCTTCCAAACTGGCTATGTAAATAAGACCAATGTAAAACATTTCAGAATCTCCTAAAGATCACTATTTAATACATCATTCAATTACTTTTAATTTTGTTTTATGATCATGTTATTGTAATCATAGCAGTCTTGGCACTTCATCATAGTACCTAAACTTTCGACCAAAGTGTTATTTGTCCATTTTTGTAATCAATAAAACAGCCTGACACAGCTCTGTTGACATTGAAAAGAGGGCTTTTTATGCACACACATTTGCCTGATTTATGGCAGTGTTTGAATATTCCTTTAGACATCAGTGCAGACATTTTGAATCATGACATGTGGCCAACATATGAACCGATTGAGTTGGAGTAAGTGAAGTAAGTTTAGGGGAAAAGTTAAGGGGAATGACTGGAAAATCTGGAGGGTTAGAAAAAATATTTAAAAAAGGTGAAAACAGTCGATGTTAATCTGAAATGAATATTGATATACACTTGAATTGCAACCAGGTATTCTGGTGGGTCCTTACAGAGCCAGCCAGCTGACTGCCATCAGTTTTTACCTTCACAATCCTCTTGAAAATCACCATGCTTGCTAAAAATCCAGCTAGCTATGTAATAAGATGGGTTAGTCAATGTTAACTTATTAAAAATGGTCCCATGAGAGTTACTGCATGCAAGAGTTCTTATTGCTCTGATTTAACCACAGCATTTCATTTTATTTCCATTTTGTGTGTTAAACAAAGGCCCCTGACCCAACTAGAACAACCCCCTCTAAAAATGATAACAATTTCTTCAGATTCTGTACGTAAATCTTTTGAATGACCTATTTTGAACTCAAAAATGGCAAATTTGGCCAAAAGGTAAGGAGATTGCATCCGTGAAGAAAGCACAATATGAGTTAAAGTGCCAGTGGGGTGTGTTGCTCGATAGTACAGCTGTTCATTCATGTTCTGGATCTTACTGAGTCTCTCAGTCAGGCACCTCACACTTGTGATTTATGTCACATGGTACTCTCAGGCAGTGCGTGCAATGCACCTCACATGGTTACTCGTGCCTTCGCTCTCTCTCTCTCTATCAATGTGAACATATGACACTCTCCACCCTGGCTAAGAAACAAAAGGCCCTGTGTGTCTGCAGTCATTTTCATAATCCTCGAAATTTACTTGCTAGTTAGATCTTTGTAGCATTCTTTGTTGTACCCAGATCCTGTTGCTATTCTGTTTCATGAGCTACCTCAGCAACATGTGGGATCTACACTCTGATTACACTACAGCATGCACAGAAAGAGGATATATTCAAACAAATCAAACATAAAAGTGAAATCCTTAAAACAGAGGTAAAAGTCAGCTACACACACTGTTCAGAGCAACATGCCATTTTGCCATTTCCTCATTTGTCAATTCTTTTTGCTTAAAGGAATAATTCGTAATTTTTTGAGGAAATATACTTGCTTGTTGACATCCTAAGCTTGATTACACTCCCATGCCTGTATGATCAATATAAAGCTACTCCAGGAAGTCACTGCTCACTGCCAAGAATGTTAAGGCACATAAGCTCGTGTAAAACCACATTTTAAGATCATGGTTGTGTGAACTTTGATGTAAAGCTTTTGTGGATCCATATGTCTCATGTTTGGAGCAAATACCGTTTCTGTTTTACATTAGGACAGGGCAATCTTTTGTATTATCTGAAGTGGTGCAGATACATGTGAACGTTATTAAGAGCTGCTCAGAAGCACGAGGTTTTGAGTTAATGATGTGACTCGTGTAGGTTCTTTTAATAGCAGCGAAGGTTGTTTCATGAGGAGGGACTTTGTGCAACCTTGGGTCTAGTTTTCCTGTCAGGTAGAAAAGTGCTGCTTCCTGTTGATGCTCACTGTGGCCTAATGACTACATTGTGATGTAATGATGACCACATCACATGACACCCTGAAGCATTGAATCTCTGTTTCTCTTCCTTCTTCTGTCCTTTTCTTTCCATTAATATTAATGGTGGACCAAATAGAATGCAGCTCTGCAGGTAGAATCAGCTTGTCTAGAAACTGCATTTCAATGAACATACGTTATTTCAATGGGATACACTGTATTAGTCATGTTTACATTTCCGGCAGTTCTTTGTCTCATTTTTTAAAATCTTTTCAAATGTGTCTTTTTTTTAAAAAAAAAAAGGATCTATGCACGCAAATGCAACAAAGTATTCTTCAATGAAATAGAAAACAAGATTAATAGATTACAGCAGAAGCACGGAGGACCTTCACTTCTGTTTGTAATTTCTTCCCTTGAGAGCCCCCTCCCCCTCCATAAGAAGAAGGGGTCTGTACAATCTACATTGTTCTTTATGTCTAATGCAAGACAGATGTGGCTGGCTTTTGGAGATTCCCGCTGCAGTCCATGTGCCTCTGCAGCTTTTTGTCTCTTTTCTATACTTTAATACACCAGTGCGTCTGCCGTTCAAAACATGCCTGTTTGGAACAACAGCTTGGCCGCTGCTTACAGCTTCATCGACCTGCAGAGCCAGAGAGCTCCTTTATTTCTAGCAAATCCAGACCTCCACTTATAGACACGTGCCATTAGCTTCTTCCCTTTTTTAAAACTTTATTAGCAATACAGTAATACCATAACATGCAACCAGTTTCAGTTGTAGTTCTGAGAAGTCCCCAAAACATGTGTCAAACCTAAACTGATTATAATCATAGTTATTATTTTCACTCTGTAATTGAATGTGGGCAGAAGTGTAAAATGTGGGATGTGTTTCTGTGTTTTATCAAGAAATACTCATCCAAACTATTTCTCACCTGACAATGCACTTCCTCAGGCTCTCAGTAATACGCCATAGTGAAGTTAGTTTGGGTGAAATTTTTGAAATAGAAATACGAAAGTATTTAAACAGCCATTCCTGCTGTTATTCTGTGTGAAATCCATTAGCAGATAAATTGATGAATTATAATACATGGAAAGCTGATTAATGGAGAGCCAGGGTTTCAGTGAAGGCAGTGCATCTTTTCATATCAGGATAATAAAGAAAAATCTCTTATGATGACTAGCAGAAAAGAACTTATAAAGAAAAGTAAAGCTGGAATAGTAAAACGAGACAAAGACAAAACTGGAATAGTGTGTTGTATCTAAGACAATAATAAAGGAGTTCTTACTTTGGTTAACTGATAGACTGTCCTCAAGGTAAAATGATAAAATTGAGAGAGGGAAAAGACAGGAAAGATTAACTGGAACCATAATTAATAGCCGTATCCAATTGTTCAAAGCCATAATTGAGAGGAATGTCAACACTAATCCAAGATTGTTTGGTAGTATTGTACAGGGTTGAGTAGGCTTTGCCTTTGTTCAGCTCAGGAAACAGTGGACACAAAATACATTTACTTGTAAAAAGCCACAAGGTTCTTTTGAGGAAGAAAGGAGTCAACCATTTGCAGTTTGACATAATTGGTTATGTCAAGTTTATTTTTCAGAGTCAGGGCTGCAATTATTTAAAGTTTATCCTTTGCACAGTTTATGTTGTGGATCCGAAGCCCTTGGACTAATGGATAAATCCTTCAGGATATCTTGTGTTCTGGCGCCTTAAGATTTGTTTTGTTAGACATCTCTGATATACTCAATGAGTCAGTGAAGATGCATAAAATATGTGTCAAAATCAGCAAAAAAAAAAAATTACAAATGTGAGAAGTTATGACATTTAAGCTAGTAGAGGACATTAGTTTGATAAACCACAGCTCTTGTTGTTGGGGTAAACCCCACCTCCGCATGTTTCTGATATAACTTGTTTAGCAGGTATTCTGACAAAACTGCAAACACTCACATGCAAAACAACTTGCTTACATATGCTGCTGTTGTACTTTTCTATTTGAAAAAGCCGTATATGTACAACATTTTGACTCTATTTTATAATCATTGTGGTTTAATCTGCTTGCTAAGCCCAGCCTGATCTCTTTGCTGCAGGTTGTCCTCTCTCTCTCTGTTCCTTGCCTTTCTTGTTTCTCTTCAGCTGACACTATCATAACAAAGCAGAATTTTAAAAAAAATTGTTTGTTAACAGACTTGAAAATATTTTTTTAACTTTATTTATCTTTAATTTTAAAAATTGAATATGGTAATTTAGCTGATACTGAAACTGCCCAAACAGCTTCTGAAAACAGACAACATAGATCATATCTACTAGCTGAGAGCCATTCAGATGTCAAAAAATAAAATTCAGTAAAACAGTACATTTTACCAGAGCCATTTACACTCATGTCAGTGTAGACTTTTTCCTAAAAGAGGTCAATCCTGATAGTAGACAGCCGTTGAACATTAGCCCAGGTCTGACTTAGAATCTGTTAGTCTTGGATTTTTCCTGTTTAATCAGCACTACCCTGTCTAGCTGGGAAGCACCTTGTACAAAGCTTACACAGACAGTCTAAACCTTTTTCTGTACCTTCAAGCTGCCTCACATGGAGACTCTAATTAAGAAATGGGCTTCTGAGCGTACGAACAGTCTGACCTGCCCCCAACCCTTCACAGTGCTGCACTTTTCCTTCAGAGCTACCTTGTGTATTTTCCCCTCCAAACCCTTTGTCTATGCATCAATCAATATATCTGACTAACTTGATGAACTGTGCGCAGAGCAAAGTTAATTTCTTTCAGAGTGCATGGTAGCCATGGCGACCATCTTATGAGCACTCCAAAGCCCATCTGGTCTAAACATTAGCCCTGCACGGCTGACTGCAGAGGAGGCTGCTTTGCCGTGGTGTGCACATGTGCTTTAGCCATTGATCCTGCCAGTAAATCAATCGTGCAGCATATTCAGAAGCCTACATCTGCACTTGTGCAAATCAGCACCTTTGCAGTTACATTTGAGAATTGTGTTTAACCACAAATCTGAAAAAGAAGATATTGTTCTAGCTCCTAGCTTAAATTATAAGAAGGAAATACTTTTTATTTGCCTTTTTAATCATTAATTTTCCCATTCATTACAATCTGGCTTGAGAAGGAAAACTCATACACGAAGCCAAGTGATGAACAAATGCTCAGTCCCATGTCCAATGTTTCAGTTCACCCTCTAGACTGCAAGTCTTGGCATGTGATTAGCTCAAAGGCACATTTATTTAGCAAATATTTCCTTTCTGTTTGCATGATCCAAATCCAAACCAGCTTCCAATTAAACAGGAAGCGGTGGTGAACAGTAAACAGAACGAAAGGAAACATTATTATAAAAGGGAAATTAAAAAATGGTACACAAAGTGGCAGTGGAGGAATTCAGAAATGGATTACATACTAGAGCTGATTTCAGTTTGGTGGTGCTAAGCTAAAGATAATGGTTTATCTTGCACAAAAAACATTTTTGGTCATCTGGTTCTCTTTATTTATTCATTGAAACATGAAGCCAAAAAAAATGCTGTGGTTGTGCCCAGAATAACTTGCATTGGAAATATTTGATATATGCTCTTTTGTCATCTGGAGAGGGAATGTAGTGATACTCCTTCCCTTGTTGGTTTCTAAGCAGCCTGATCTAAGCCACTGTTGCTAAGCTCCCCTGTTTCCCTCCACTGAGTGGGAGGCACGTGACTTTCTCATTGAATGGAAATCACAAATCCTTCAGTGTGAGAGATATTTTGAATTCATTCAGTGTAAAGATTTATAAACCTTTCCCCATGTTTCTAGCACCTCAGCATTCCATAGGGTCGTTCAGAGGTTATAAATAATATTTAATGAGTTCTTAAGAAGGGTTTGTGTTTTACTTAGGATTTGCTTCACACACAAAATATGTCATTTAAATATGGCAGAGCTTCAGAGATCATCAGTCATGGTCTGTCATGTAGCTTAGAGATTTACTACACAGAAACCTGCCACATCTATAAGGTGGTTATTTTGGTAGGGAAGCTGGCACTGAGAGTCACTGTACTTGAATCTGTGCTTGAATACTTCATATTACCCATCAGGAAATGTCTGCATATTTAGACTTAAAATCTCAGTCTTTCTCTAATATAAATACAAATATGGACATAAATTGACTCAGTTGTCATTGAGCAGTCCATCTCATAAAGACACCAGCTGCCATGCTCAGGAAACCTAATATTGAGCATGAGCCACTCGAAGCCTTCAGAAGTAGTGAGTGATGTCATTCAAAGCCTTTGGTAGGGTTACGCTTCTAAATGACATTCAGGGCCAGCTGTCTGTCTTTGTGCTTCTTGTGTAGACAACAGGGGGCCATGGGGCCTAACCTTTTCAATGACAGCTCCTAGCAGCATAAGAGTCTATATCTGACAGCCATTTTAGAAGTGGGCAAACACTCATCAGAGCCAGTTGTTTAAATTGCTATGGACCCCACTGAGATCTGTCTTGACAGAGCTTTGTAGATCATGAGACGGCCAAGTTAGCCATGGTAATTTCCTCAATAGACATTGATCTAAACTGATCAAACTGAAAAGAAGATGCTTTTTGATGACAGTCCTTTTGGTCCTAAAGCTAACATTTGTCCAATGAACCTTTCAGGATTCGACCAGTGACAAAGCCTACTTATTGTCATAGATTTGATTTAACTGGAACTGACTGGCTGCTATAAGTTTAGACACAAAGGTCTTATAAGGTTAAGATTCCATGGGGTATGGCCACTTTTCAAGAGTTTTAAGGCATGCTGACAGCCTGTGTGCAGGTTTGCTGCTTCATCCACACATTGTTCAGCCTATGAGCAACATCTTGGCTGGTAAAGAGGCATCTTTCACTCCAATATGGAATCACCAACATTTTACCTACATATGAGAGCTTGAGCTTTACCTCAGTTTCATTTATGCACTAAAGATGATTTTTACTTTTTTACTTCTAAAATCAGTAGATGTTCACTGTGCACATGTGAGAGTAGTTTTTTCTCTTTTTTTCTGCGTTTACAGCCAGCCAAATCTCCCAACCTGGCACTTGGAAGGCCTTCACCTGAGCAGAAGCTATGCGCTACCGAGGTAGCATCAACATAAGAAAAGGCCTGCTCTCAGTCGTGCCTTGATGTTGAGCGCGGACGTGGCTGTAGCTCTTAATTTCTTTTTTTTCTTATTAACTTTTAGTAGCGGAACGGCGAAAAAGAGCATTCAAGGAAATTGACCGGGCGTAGGAGAGGCGGCTTGGCGAGAGGCGGGAAGAGATGCTATTCGCTTTGGGGTGGTTACGTAACATCTCACTTGCCTCTCTCTCCGCGGAATGCCAGGATAGTGTTTGTAAACAGAGTGGCCATGTGCGTGTACTCACGTGGAGGAAGCTTTTGAGTCGCTGCCCTCGCTGCCTCACCCCTGAGGTAAACCCTGACATCGATACATGCTCACAGGGCCAGCAACACTCCCTCCAGCCGTGTGCCACTCAAACAGAGCCTTATCATTCTCACTCCATAATTACGCCTCAGCCTAACAACGCACGACTTCTTGGAGAAGGAAGGCTAGGAGTCATCTAATGGGGCAATTACTGATAACAATTTTTTTTATGTCTGTGCCATAAAAACATTATAAGTATTACACAATTCCAAGGATGGCCAATAAACCAATCCCAGGACATAACACATCAGAGTCCCCTAAACAAAAGGGCCTTTATGGAACAGAAAGCAGAGATTCGTATTGGGGTTTCAGGGTGGTTTAGCAGTTATTGATAAGAAATATAATTCGTGATTGAGCTTCAGTTCATAGATATCCCTTTAATATACTAGAAAATAAGCACATATCTCTGTAGAACCCACAATGCTTTGCAGAAGGTCAGCAGGCCTCAGAGGTAGCCAGTACATAAAGCTTGAGCAAAAAAACTTGTTGCAAGGGGTAAAATGCATATAAATATAATGTAAATATGATATGGTATGCAAATCTTATCTTTATAAACTCCACCAGGAGGTCTGAGGCTTAAGTTCAAACACATGCAGCCAAAAGAGCTTTTATTTCTTTCATCCAAATGAGGGTTCTCACTACTGTTGCCATTAGTTTGGCAAATTTTGTGTAAATATTTATAAATCTGTACAAATGAGCAAGTATTTCATGGTGCTAAGATTCCAGTGCAAAAACACCTGATTGTGGTTTCCTGCTCCTCACTTGCTCTCCACAGAAAAACAACCCCCAATAGCACACAATAAGAAAATCAATATTGAAGAAATCAATACAACCCTCAGTATTTCGCCATTTTGTCTCAGAGAAAGAGCTGAGCTTTGACTATCCAGCCAGCCAGCCAGCAGGTAGTACAATCTAAAATGTCTAACCTGCCACTGGGCCTGTCTCTCTCTCTGTCATTTGTGCAGCAGCCCCTGGGTGGAAATATGATGCGTGGGGCTGGACAGAGCAGGGTCAGAGGTTAGGGCTTGGGTGAGGGCTTGGGTATTGTAAGTGGACAGCATTGTTGTGGGACGCTATGGCAACTGGACATTCTTCCCAAAGGTGATATTGTCTTTGCCCTGGGAGTGACATAAAAGGGACTTACGGCCATGACGAAGGAGCAATCCAACCGCATGGCTTTATCTGTAGGTGTGGACAGATGAGAGAAGCTATGTGCATGTGATTGATCTATCTGACCCCTCCCCCACTCAGCCCTCCATTGGCCTATTAATGCTCTGCTGCCTTTTCAGCTGCTGATGTAACAGCAGCCATGCAGAGGGTCATGAAAACACCTCCAGTGAGATTGTATGCTTGTTTTATTAATTTTTCAGTGTGGGGCTATCATGCATTAGTAAATCCTGCACATGGTGCAACTCAAAACATAGGAGGACAAAGTGAAGCTACAACCACAAACCTTCAATAATGTGTTTTAATGAGCAAGCTGATGTAGCCTGGATTGCAGTGTTTACGATGCTCGATCATTTCAAGAAGTCTCAATCAAGAGATCAATCAAGAAGTCAAAATTTAAGCAACAACAATTATTTTGGCTACTTTGAGCTGTTCAAAATCTTCCTTTTTTTAAAAATTCAGTTCTATCTTAAAATGTTACATTAACAATATCCAAGTGGTATCCAACCTAATCTTGTTTGAGACTTCATCAACACTGTCTTCACGCCATGAATGGAGCAATAGGACCCACACACACAAAAGTGCGGATCACCTGATCTCATGCAGTCACAACATACTCTACTACTTTAAGAGTACTCGCTTAGGCACTCATGTTGACACCACACGGTCAATGACCATGCTTGCCATATCAAAACACAGCCATGCCATTGCTTCAGAGGGGTACCCAAGCATTTTTGGCTTAGATTCTCTTCCACTGTGAGCAAGTCTTTTATTTTTAAAAAAAAAATTTGAGAGTAGAGAGCCTACTGTAGTGTATGGGATTCATAGCTCTGCGAAGGCAGCCATAGCAAAGCAACATTTTAAAACAAACACTTGGTTCAAGAGGGGAAAAGGAGTGTTTGGCTGTTTCATTGTCTGCATCAGCTGTTCACATAAAAGCTCGCTGATTGTCTTCAAGTCATTTGACAAACAACTGACTCTATTTTGACTTCACTGCCACTGCACCCTCTCTTTTTTCATTCTGGAAATGATCACTGATAGTTTTTAATTTAAAAAGTCTCAAACTTCAGCGCTGTGTAAAAGCTAACGTGAACGCCTGCATTGCTCCTGCAGACAGACTACACTGTTGAAGTCACATTGCTGAGTTAAAGGTTAGTCATTATTCTCCACCTTGCAGGCATGCCTTTACTTTGCTTTTCACCTGAGGCCATGTGGTTACATTACGACTGTAGTCAGTGGAATACACAAGTCAAATTCACAAACCTGAGGAAGATCACTTAATTTCTAATGGCCCATTCAGATGTTAATCTGTCACCTAGTGAATTCAGGAAAAAGCTAACAACCAATTAGCTATTAACTAACTGTGATAAGCCCTGATGACCGACAGAATTATTATTTTTTTTAATTTATGTGTCGTTATCATGTATTTATCATGTATTTAACCAGTGTTTTTTTTCTAAAAAATGTGCTTACTAACACAAAAACACAAACTGTCAGGGGATGCAAACGCATACCTCACTGATATCACCCCATAATCATTATTGTAGCTTGTCTCATTATCTGTGCAAGTATTCAACCACCATGCTGTTACTCCACACCAACTCCTTAAAAACCGGTTGCAGTCTTAAGCGCACCACAGAAAAACACAACCACAAATTTCTCTTTGTACTGTCAATAATCTATTTGTCAATAGCTGTGTTTCCTTGGGAACAGAGCAGTCTGATTGTTGCGACCTTTGACTGTTTTTGCTACATTAAAAATACACAATCTGGTCGAGAAGAAGTTTGGTCAACTTCTATCAAAAACAAGGTGTATGTTGCTGCTTTGTTGCTGGCAACAATCTCCTGGATAGTATTTAGCTTAAAAAAAAAAGATGAAAAACCTGCTTCAGAATAACCCTTCTTGTTCCCCCAGTTAATGGTGCAGTAGGATTGAGTTTCATTTCCTTCAGAGCTCTCTGACCTTGTCTGCCTTCTGTACACTCTGCCACCACAGTTCTCTTCTCTTTTGCCTCTCCTTTGGATTTGCCTTTGTGTCTGCTTGTCATTCAGCGGTGAAAGCAATGAAAGCTGATTAACAGAGATACACAAAGCCAGAAGCTATTCCAGCTCTACTGCTGTGCAGACACTCTACACTTACTGCTGGACACATCCACGTTGGACTTTTACTCCTCTACACACAGTCTGCTGACTGAACAGCACAAACTAACACATAAATAGATTTATATATGAAAATTAGAAGCTGTGAGGCAAACTCTGACTGCATCTAAACATATTTAATATAAAATATCATGACTGGGTAATAGCTTAGAATTAAATATTAATGCTAAAAATGTGTTTCCTCTGAAAACAAGTGCACTCATACAAAAGAACACATGTTACAGACTCGAATGTACATTTAATAATATGTGCCAGACAGAAAAGCAAGGTTGAAATGATGAAATGTGAAGGTAAGAGAGAGAGCTTCGTACCGGCATTTAAATTATGCTCAAAGAAAAAACTCCTGAACAAGCAGTCTAAGTTCACCATTTTCTCTGATGCATTCAAAAGCAGCAAGAATGTTAAGTGAACACTGAACACAAAGTAAAGCACAGGAGGTGTCTCTCAACCGGCAAAAAAAAAATCAAAAAAAAAAAAAAAAAAAAAAAACGTCAGCCATGTTGGAGTAGCTTTATCTAATATCCCCTCCTTATTATGTTGGCTCTTGCTTTTACGGTGGGGGACATTTGCTATCCCTCACCTGGTACATAAAACACCAAAAATACACCCAAGGGTAAAGGGGAAAAGAGTGAGCAGTACATTAACACACCAAGCAAAATCTCACCTCCTTTTCACGTCCCTCCACTTTGTAGAAATTCCAACAAACCGTCTGGATCTCCTCTTTAACAAATCCTAAAGGGCAGCCATCTTGCCTCCTTCTGTTCTTCTATGAAACAGACTATCCTCCACATCAATATTCATGGAAACCAGTCTGACGTCAGCTCTCATCATCAGGAGAAGCCCGGGTGTCGCTGTTTGCCGGCCTGAGAAGCACACTCATATGTGGCTCTGGTGTGTGGCAACAGAGGCACAGAGTGGACAAGATGTCGCTGTAGGTCAGGGGGAAGAGCCTTGCCTTGCTGGCAAACTCAAATAATCACAAAATCACTTTCCTGCTGAGTCCTTGTCACACAAAGAGACAGGTTTTCTTTCCCTCCTCTGCTCCCTCCTCTTTTTTTTTCTTCTTCCCTCAGCCGCACACAATAGTGAACACTATATGATGGCTGCCCTGAAGCACTGGAGTGGATTCAGTGGACTCCATCCCCCGATGCACTTTATGTTGAATATTGCACTGGTCTCAACTGTTTGACTGTCGCCAAGCAGAAGATGCCTCCACCCCCTTCCTTTTTCTCAGACAGGAAGCTGAATGACTCAGGGTTTTTCCCTCCCTTTTCACCCTATTTTGACTTCCTTTCCTTTTCTTTCTTTCTGTCTTTCTGTCATACACCACTTCCCCTGTGGTGTAATAGCATTCATTTTTGAGAGTATTACAGCAAACCCATAAGAGGTGGCCAGTTTGGAGTCCAACCAGTTGAGCAGTCCACTCATTTCCAACGGCTGTGTCTTATTTTGGCACGCCTCGGCTGGCTGGCTCATTTTTAGAGTGGAGCGTAAGACAACTCTCCAGCCCTGCATACAGGCAGCATACTTTGCTTCATGTGTCTGCCAAGACCCACCTCCTGTTGACACTGGCCACGTGGGCTTGAGAGCGATAGAGAGAGCAGTGTGTGAGAGAGAAAGAGGGTCTGAGGGAGAATTTAAAAGACAATTTTAGCCCTGAAAAGTTTACTGAAGTAACAAGGGTGGAAATGTGTCATAATAGGGCGAGTGCTGTAACATCAGTTGTGGTTTTACTGTGTGAGGTCCTCTGAGATTCATTTAGTAGGGTGTGCAAAAATGTGTTTTTGCATCTTTGATTTTAAAGGTCATAAATAGATAGATGATACTTTATAAACATCATCCTACAGACTGCTCTATTCATTTCAGCAATAAATTTTGAAAATCATAAGTTTGTTAGTATTTAGAAGCAGAAGATGTTTAAAAAAACCCCATTTTTTTAACATATGGTCACAGTTTTAGCCAACATGCTCACAGTCCTCCATTCACTAAACCCTTTAATTCCTCTTTTACAAACAGGTGGGTCTTGTCTGAAAATAATCTGCCTTTAGCTGCAGTTGAGGCTCAAAGAGAGAGCCCACCTCTTTCCCAGCAGCCCCTGCCTTGCTGCAGTGACATTTGTTGACTCAATAGTTTCAGGCTCAGAGCAGAAAAGGAGATTTGTTTTTACACAGATTGGGGGAGGGGAAGAGGCAAGAGAGAGAAGGGGGAAGGAGGAGTCACTGTAGCTGCAACACAGATCTGTTAAGACAAAATAGACCCTTTTGCATCAAGTCTAGCTTCTGTCTTTGCATAACTCAGCTGGTATTCAAATGGATGTTAAACTACTTAAGTGTAAATATCCTAAACCCTATTATACAGTTGTAATTAGGTCAAACTGTGTCAATCTTACAGCTTGTGGTAATAGATCACTGATTAACCTTTGGCAATAGACTTGTAG
This sequence comes from Acanthurus leucopareius, assembly GCA_029814765.1. Lineage (NCBI taxonomy): Eukaryota > Metazoa > Chordata > Actinopteri > Acanthuriformes > Acanthuridae > Acanthurus > Acanthurus leucopareius. Next base: position 1,540,985 of record JAQMCX010000043.1, on the reverse strand, counting down.
ACTTACACACTTATTGTTTTCATTTACATAAACTGTTTGAATCGAGGTTAATGTACTCAGTAATGTCCACTATTGACCAAAAAGGAGAAGATAAAGATTATAAAAACATTAAGCATTAGAAGGATTTCAAATTTGAGATATTTATCGTGAAATAGGAGCTGAAAAAAAATATTAGAAAGAAATTTCAGCCAATATGGTCAAAATATTGACTACACATACATTTTCACAGTGTACAGTACCGTTGTGTAAGGCAGAAAGTGATATTTTATTATAATTATGTCTGTGAATTACAGTTTGCATTAAAACAGTTTTAAGTAAATTTTCTCTTAGCTTTCTGTCTGTGTGATAAGATGTTGGTTTTCAGGGTTCTGTTTACAGGGCATGTTTGTTCTTGCTGGTTGTTGTTTATCCTTGTTTGCATAGATTAAGGTCATGTGATCTGCACTACCGTATTTGTCTTGGGTGCTCATGTGCCACACAATTTAAATACAAGGATTAGTTGTGACAATTTTTGATGTGACGAATGAAAATCCATCTCCCCTTTTCATTCACTGCCCCTGAGCAAGGCAGTAAACCTATAACTGCAGCAATGAAGGGTCCCAATGATCAATGCTGCAGGGCTTCTGGTGGTTGTTCGGTCTGGTCAGCTTCCTTCAATCTCTCTGACGCTACTTCCTCATGCTGCTGGGAAAACAAGATAATAAACACACTCTATGCGTAACATTTAAACTTCTTATTTTTTTCTGGTAATTTTTCTGGTTAAAATTTGCTTGGTATTTTAGCCTTAGCACTCCAAAAGTGTTCTTAGTGCATTCACCAGTTCTTATATTCCATGCAACTTAGAACATCCATGTTGACTTTTTGCCATGTGTATTGCCATTAGTCAGGCAGGAGAGCTCCCTGTTGGGCTGCATCCCCCTGAAAGCTACTGTAACTCGTAAACCAGAGATTATCTCATCGTTGCTCTCGCCTTGTCACATTTCAAAGGACTGGAGGCATGTGCCAGCACCTCATCTGTAAACACAGACCTGCAGCTTCACACTGACCAAGGGGTCATCAAAATTTAGGCACACTTGTCACTTGACCGATTTCACACCTAAAAATGACGACGATCATCAGTGAGGGATGTTAACTGTTTTTCTCCTGGACCTGGTGCTCAGACTGATTTATGCCAAACAAATTAAAGAGAGGATCCGCCTCTACAGTTCAAAGATCTTGGCCCCTGCTCTCAGGATCTGTGTGTCACTATGCGGTAGTTTATAATTTTCCTCCCTGAAAAGTCTATTTTGGCTTTCTCATGTAGAACTGCGGCTTCAAAGCTTGAGTTCACACGATCACACTGGGTGGTGAAACCACTGAGTGAAATGAGTCATTCTTTTCAACATTTGACTTGCGATGTAAAAAAAATGTAACTGACAAAAAGTCATCAAGTCTTGTGAATGATAGAGCAAGTTTCTAGTTTCCTACATTTTCCAGCATGTTAAAGCTACACAAGCGTTCAATGATGTAGACGTGCTGAACAACTACTAGAATAATTTATGTAAAGCAATTTTCTTTAAAGAGTTACAGTAAATGTAATTTTCTTTGTAATTTTTAAGATTAGCTAGGCACAACCCTACGGATTAAGTGTTTAATTATTTTCACATAAAAGTGTCAAGTGATCTAACTGAGTGCCCCTTTTTAAGTGACGGCGCTTCATTAAGGTTTTTTCGAAAAAAAACAACCTAAAAACTACTGAAAAAACTCTATTTGAAAACTGTTTTTGTAACTCTACCTTCAATTATGCCAACATGACCTAACTTCATTTCCAGAAAAGTTTTGTTTTTATATTTGGTGTGAATCATTTGGTCTTAAATAAGGTGGAGAAACAAATCCACGGAGACTGATTTGTGATGAAAGCATTGATTTACAGCTGTCTTTACACTGGTCTGAAAGCAGTAGAAAAGGGTGACATTTGAGACGCGACTGAACTGCAAGAGCTCGTCGTGAAGCTGAGAAAAACAGCGCTTCCCACAAGCACCAGTGGTTTTAGTACATATCTCACCTGGGGCAATCCAAACACACACACACACACTCTTTGCACTCTTTGTGTGGGGTAATAACCAGGTATCCTCTGCTTGGGCCAATACACAAGTGACTCACCACAGGATTCCCCCCTGACAAGATGTCACCCACTGCTGCCCCTCCTCCTGTAGTTATCTTAAAAGACAAGGGAGAGTCGTTAGTGTGGGTCTCACATAGCCTAATTGTTTAAGCCACAGCAGGGGGTCTGCAGCAGGGGGGTGGGGGTTTTAAATAAAAGAGAGGGAGAGTTACAGAAGAACACTTACTTCAAATTATTGAGCCCCAAAAGGCACTGAATTCAAACTTTTTTTTTTCTTTTTTTTTTTTTGCGTTTCACCCAACTCCACATCTCCTGCACATTTGTAATGACAGGACTTCTTGTTTGTCAGGCTTCACAATGCCTCACTGTCTGCGGTTTGTGTGCAACCTAACAATTGACAGAATTCCTCCTTGAGCACAGCAGGGTTGGATGAGGCCAATCATGGCCTGCCGCTGGTACCGTGGCGACCAACTGCTTCTGAGAGGTTTAAGAGCTGGTTCCCGCATTCAGGCTGCAGGTGCTTCCATCTTCCCCTCGCACACCGCCTCCCCCCTCCAGCTGAAGCCTCCGCAGGCACGGCCCTCTATTAAGAGCGGGGAAGCCCTTTTCACCAGCTGTGCGATACAAGCTTCTCACCCACTTCTCCAACTCTTTATCCCAGAAGGGAATCACTGGCCTAACTCCTGCTCGTTTGTGTCTCTGCTGTAAGCCAGCGTCTGGTTTTGGAGCAGGCTGAAATTAATTTGCTTTTAATGGCTTTCTTAAGCCAAAAAAGGAAAGACAGTAAAAACCATGTGGTTGTCCTAAGATTTCAGTTTGTGAATGGACGATTGTACACTTCTGTAAACAATGTGTTATGAGGTAGCAATGTAAATCAACAGAAAGTGCAGCAGAAATTATTCTTATCTACTGTGAATTAGTGTCAGAATTTTAAAGACTGTCACACACTTATAGAAATATTTTTCAGGTTTTTCAGGACTAAAATCCACTGGCAGACTTTGAGTCCTCAAAAGCAGCGAAGCCCCTCTGTTTGCAAACCTTAATTCTCTGGTGTGCAGCATGGAGCGGATGATGACCCCTGCTGGCGAAGCATGATGACCTGCACTGCATCTGATGCTTCTTTTGAAGACTGGCTCTATATCAGCATGAGCTGATCTGTGGTCTTCTTCAGTTTGTTTCATAGACACTCATACACAAACTTTATCACAAATTCTACTTGATTGTAATTTTGGAATACACAGGAAAATTTACTCCTTTCACTCATTCTACCTTAATGTTTTCATGTACCCTCTGCACCTTGGTATATTTGAAACTTGTTTTATTCATGTATTCTATTACATTCAGGCGGTATATATATTTTTTTTAAATAAAAGAAATATAAATGAAGTGTCACAATTAATGTGATCATTTGAAGTTAGGTAAAACCATGGCATTGTTTTTCAGTCTTATGATCTGCATCTGTTTAAAGGAACAAACGTGCGAGGCAGCCACCCACCCAGCAGACAGCCGGCCCTTGACATTTGTGACTGTTAATAACACATCATGCTACAGCAGCCGCATATGTCCCCATACTGTCTAAACCACATCCTGATTCAATATCCTCCTTCAGGTGGGCTCTGGTTTTGCCCCAACTTGCCTGTCACATTTCTCAGCAGCACCCAGAACACATCGCAGTTCCCCTTTATTCCTCCTCAAGTGTCTGTTTGCCATGTGATTGGTAAGATAATGGTGTAAGGGTTACTGGTTTTAAAATCATCATTTACAGGTGATTGATAAGTTCATGGCACAAGGGTTGATGTTTCCCATGTTCTCAAACAGAACTAAATCGCAATTTTCATCATCTGAGACAGGAACACCAAATAAGTTTTTAACTTTAACTGTTCTGCATGATCACTCAGAGTTGAACCACACAAACTTGCAACAAGAGCTGTGTGACTCTTCTCTGTCTGTATTAGGCCTCATTCACTTACTTATCACTCGACCTCTTTTTTTTTTTTTTTTAAATGATGCAACAGGACATGCAGCTCACGATTCAACTGAAGTGCATTAACATGTCCTTGCTGTGGAGGAAGTGTTCAGATCTCTCTGTAAGTGAAAGAAAAAATACCACAACTCTACAAAGGGTTAAGTTATTTTTGCAATAAATATTTCTATGAACTAAATATGAATACTGGCCAATACCATCTAAGGAAAAAAGTATTTTGTGGGTAGCATTGTACCTGTCATTGTTACTGTAAATAAACTATGTTTTTTGTTTTCAAAATTTTAATCTGCAAAGTAGTGTAACAGTATGTTACTAAACACAAAATTTCAACAATAATCACACATATCAAAAAGATAGTCTCTGTATAAAAGATAAGGTATCTATATGGACTCAATATTATTTTTCTTACTTTATTATCCCAATAATACTGTTGAATAAAAACTATCATATCAATACAAAACTTTTTGTCATTGTAAGACCAGCAATGAATTTTTACATGTTTAGAACCAGGTGACAAAATACATGAGAAACCTAAATAAAATACAACTTGAATTAAACTACGAGTAGATCATGCACATACGCTATTGATTAAAAGGTTTTGACACTGATGTGAACTTAGTGCTCTTGTCTTTACAGACAACAGAACCCAGTTTACCTGTTTACATCCATGCGATCCCCAGTGATTTGCTTAAACAATGTCAAAGTGGTTAAGCCTGACTTATTAAGATGTAACTGTCTGAACTTTTGTCTTTTTTGAACATGCTATACATCATGAGATTCATGCATTTTTGCCTTACAGTTCCCCTGTTGTAAACCTTTTCATTTAAATATTATAAATAATCAAAAAGTTAGTCAAAAAGTTATGAACTTCTGTGAAATTAGGGTCAAAGGTGTTGGAATGAGTGCTATTTACCTCCATCATCTCTCTAGTAGACACCTGACATTTTTGACATATGGCAGTGGAGCTTTTTTGGCTGTAGAGTCTCAACACCTTACTGAGTCAGTTAATATCAGTTTTATCTTAATGTGCCACCAATCTGTATTGATTATTAGTAGTGTGTGGATTTTTTGTGTGTTCAGTATCTCTAAGTCAAAACTCTGATTGTTACTTGTTATTCCAACACAAGGGTACTGTTTTCAAAATGACTTCACATTTGCAACGAGCTGAAACACCACATGACTTTAGGTATGACGGTCTACAATGCACTCTCTCAAAGATTGTTGCCCAACTCGTCTGTCAGGCTGTGCACAACCAGCCTGTTGAGCTGCCTGCGGCTCCTGGTTCACAAACAGTCACACAGCTGCACAGCAGCAGCAGCTGCCTCCTCCTTGCTTATCTTTGCTTTGGCAGCTGAGACGGTCCTTCCAGATAGCGCAGACATGAAATCATCCCTTCACCTGCTTCGAACTTGGTTCAGCATACCGAGCACACGGCGCAACAGCCGCCCCCAGCCATGTTGTCTATCACCGCACAAACCTCCCCTCTTCCACTGAACTGCTGAACCATAAAACACTTAAACCTGACAGGAAATAAAAAACAGATAAGAAAGGCAAAGCTATGATTTTACTCCCAAAACAGTATGTGAGGATGTTAGAGATTAGGCTCAGATTAAGGCATCCAGAGCTGAATTCATCCAGACGAGGAGAGACAGTCTGGCATTAAGGTAATTAAGGTGATGTTTTGCAGCACTAAAGATGTGCTTGTGACTCAGAGAACGTAGCGTAACAGCTGTGGCGTGACACATAAGCCCCCCTCCGCAGCCCATCACTGATTGTGGCAAGTCCTTGGCTCTGACCTTGCTCTCCCTCTGCCCACGCTGCTGTGAGCAGGAGATGGTTGACGATCAATTTGAGCTGCGTGCGCGCTGCGGAGGAAGGCAGCATATGGTTAGACATGATTTACGCACAAACACGAGCGCTCCCTCGTATGCCCCTCCACCCTCCCCTCACAAACACACAAACAAGCACTTACATAAATTATCATGTATTGTGCTGCTGCAGATATTTCTGGTGAATTGAAATGTTGGTTGCAGGTCTGTGGTTTAGCAAAGACAAGAAAAGGATGTAAAGCCTGCAGCCCAGAATATAAGATCAACTGTTTCTAAGGTGAGGAAGGAAGGAGACTGGTGGAGTGGGCAGGTTGAGCAGAAGTGGTGAAGAGATGGGTTAGATTTAGTTATTAATTTATGTACCATTGAAATGTGTTGTGGCAGAATCCACACATTTTAAGACTTTATTTTTTTCCCCCATTTATTGTGTTTTGTATATTATCTTTGTTGTACAGTATGGATTGTTTTTGAGTATATGAGCCATATAGTTTGTCAGTTGCTGATGACTGTCGTTGTACTAAAGTGCCACAACTGACATAAGCTTTCTTAAGTTATCCTTGGCAATTATTTAAAAATGTGTACATGGAGTCTATATTCTTTATCAGACACAAATACAATACAAAGTCCTCAGCAGTTGGATCAGGTTTTTTAATATAGGATTTATTGTGCTGTGGGGCAGGTATTGTAACACAAAGAAGGAATCATGCACCAAAAAGACTCAAACTCTAAAGACACTCATTTTACTTGTCTAACTCAGACTGCTAAAGAAATGTTTTAGCTTCCGATGAATTGGAAAATATCTTTGCACAGAACAGAACAAAGACCTGTTGGTTTTGTCGTCATTATTGATTATTTTTGTCCTCACTGAAAAAGAATTTGACATAGATCTCTCAATAGCCAGACAGGAGGAATAATATAAGAATAATTACAGTGTGCAAAACCTGTCACAGTATACATATAACCACCAAGGCTGACTTGAAAATTTTCAACCTATCCTTTAATCAACTCGTACAAGCACATTTTACAAAGGTTGCAATCATTTCAAAGGATGTTTTTGAGACTGCAGACAAAGGTGAGCAAACAAGATAATAAAATGTTTTGTTCATAGTACTTTATAGACAGTACTTCTAATTATTGCATTTGAAGAAGTGAAGAGGGGATTTGGAGGCTTAGGAGGCATTTCATGGCACACAGCTCCAAAACAACATAAGCTCTGAAACTTAAATATTTGTGTTGGGGATGCAAATAAAGAAGGCACTATTTACTCCATTTGTCTGTCTCTCCCCTCTCTTTGCCATTTTCTGTTCACATTGTGTTTGATAAATCTAGAAACTCATCTCAAACCCCCTCCACTCAAAACCTTTTCCATTTCGTAGCCAATATTTCTCCTTGGGTTCCTCATTACAAAATCCTCTGGTTTTAACCCACCAATGATCTACACTTGGTTCCTCCCCTTATTTCTAAGTCTATACACCCCCTTTATCTTCCAACCCTTATTAAACCCCCCATTCTACACATCATTTCATCAAAATACTTTGCATATGAGGGGTGAAAACCCTATTAAACTCACCCTATTTATGATACAGCCTGAAAAGACAGATACTATTTACGCTGTATAAATCCTTCCGGTGTGTCAGGATCGATCTGCAGAAAGGACAGAGCGGTGAGAATTTTCAAATGAGTGTGATGTGCTATAACCTCTGACCTTCATTCTCAGTCTTGCAGCGACAGAGGTTCAAGATGACTCATAGATCATCGAGTTCTGAATGTCTGTCGAGCTGTGATGCTTTATAGTTCTCTGATGTGGTTGAGACAAAAGCGCAGCCTGGTTGAGCCAGACCGCCCTTACAGTGTGGTCAAGCAAGCGGGGGGGATTTGAACTGTGAACACAATCAATTGTATTCTGGTTAGGTTGAGTCATGTAAAAACCCCGAAATTCGCGATATCAATACAAGTTTTGTTGTCCGGATTAACCAGACAAGAAGAATTAGGTCAGGTTAAATCATGTCACCAAATATGATGTAAAATGATCAAGTTAAAGGGAAACTCCCGACTAAGATTAAAAAAAAAGTTATCATAAAGACTAAAGCTTTTGATCTGCAGACCAAGAGGAAGGTTTGTTTCAATCGCACACTACGTAAGTTCAACCACTAGAGGTCCCTTAATCAAAACAACATTTTAAAAAAATACATTGTTTGATGATGTCATGGAGTAGCTTGAAATCTTGGGAATTTTTTTTCAGTGTTCAACAGCCGTCATTGCCGATAAAAATCTACCTAACTGACTCAAACGGAAATGCACGCGAGTGAGATTGTGTATTTTGATATTTTGTAATTTGTGGTTTTTACATATTTTACAATGGAAATGTTACATTTTACATGATTAAGTCAAGTGTCACTCTGACTGTCTTCGTCTCAGTCTCTTAGATATAAGGCAACTTAAGATTAAATCAATTTTTTTTTTTTTAAAACTAGAAATACAATTCTGAGAGCTAAAATCACAGATTACACTTGGTCTTTTGGGACTTACTGAATCTGTCTGAGTTCTAATTCACTCACACAGTAGCAGATTTTACCATACACTCGTGCCATGACCACACGGGCATAGAAGACACTAAAAAGATCATTGCAGTGGTGAAACATTTGCACAACAAGAACTCAACTTCTTACATTCAAAATTATATTGCAAAAAGACATTTTCATGTTTCTTGATTCATAAAAATGAAACATTTCATATAAAGGGATCCCTTTCTTAAGTACAATTTTTCAGATAACGGTGCAACCACAGGAACTCATTGAATGAATTACTAAAATGTTCACTTAAATCATCATATGATCATCATATAATGAGCAATAAAACATGACACAGACTCCCTCTTAAATCTCAGCTGCATCATATAACAAATAGCCCTCTTTTCTAAGTGAGACCATTAAGCCTGCCTGTTTTTATGGCTAATGGCAATGCACCTGAACTTATCTATGCGATCTTTAGTTCTTCGTTAAAAACTGCTCTAGATAAGGCTCTTTGCTGTCGTTGCTTTTCTGGAAGTCTATATGCTGCAGCACAGCAAGCCAGGGTGCAGTTTAGTGAGGCTCTGTCACAGTGTGTCCCTTCCTGGCTCATGGAACACTTCATCTTGACCAAAAAAAAAAAAAAAAAAAAAAATAGCTCACTTTTGCAGAGAGCTTCACTATAATGATATTTTTATTCCGGGAGACATGGCCTAAATGATTTCATGTGCTAATGCAATGGGCTTGGCCATCCCCAAGGCAACAGCACTGGTCTCATTAGGGTTTCTAGTCATGAAAGTCGTGAAAAAGGAAAAGCACTGAATGGGGTCGTTAAATACATCATCAAAGAGGTGTGTCTCTGCTCTCTCGTTATAAGTTAAGATAACGCAAAAAGCTCCTCAGTTATCAGGGAAGGGGGAGGGGGGGGGGGGCAATGTGCAGGGGAAAGTCAGTTAGTGTTTACTTATAATTCTGTTTTTGTATTTAATTACAAGTCATGATGAATTTTCCATGTGTAAGGAGAGAATGTTATTTTGCAGCAGCTAATAACACTGGTTGCCCAGAATGGTTGTATTTATGTTAAAAAAAAATCCCTTTTAGCTAATCTGTTGCACTTTATCTACAGCTTCTCTTCATGATCAATATATATTTAATGAGGAAAAAAACTAAATAAAAAATGGCTTGTACCTGAATTCACCCATTCATTATTATTCATGAATATATTTGTTGCAGCCAAAAACCCATAACTCAGCTACCAATTAGGCATATATTTTTTAGTAGAGCTGTAAATGCATTTCTGTGCTGATATGTGTTATAATTCTTCTTAACCATTGAGATCGTCATAAATAATTTAATTGTCTTGCCTGCTTAACATCTGCTTTTAATTTAAGTGTTGCGGAATAATATCAATAGAAATTCCCATCATGAGTCACTTTTGTCTGTGGCTGTTAGAGCCCATTCATTACCTACATACATTAAATATCCACTAGAGGGCAATGTGTCCAATGCATTCAGTCTGATGTCACAGGTTTCATAAGGGCGACAAACCACACAAAGAGAAATGACAAAGAGTCAGTTATTACACTGTGCAGATTAGAGGAGTGAAGCACCCGAAAAAATCTGATCATTACCTTGATGTGAAGCTGTTTTTTTTTCAGTTTTCCTTCGACTGTGAGGTGCCATATTATTTTTGCCATTGCTTTTTTGCACTAGATTATTGAACAACCTTCCTGTTAGCGTTTTTTACTGTCTCCACCTTGCAGTGTCATATTGCTAACTACATCCAGTAATGATCAAGCTTGCAGTAGAAGATTTATTATAAAAAATTAGAAAGGACAAGGATCTTTAGAGAAAAATAAAATATCCCTTTTGTTACATTATAACTTGTTTGTTATTTGTGGTAATCGTGGTGAAAGGGAATTTAAAGATCAAGTCTGCCATGAAACAAATTATATAAATTAGATGTGAAAAATGACAATTAAAATAATGTCAAATGTCATTTCTTAGTAAATTTATTTTTCAGTTTCCAACAAAGAGGAAGCTGCCTTCCTCCTCTTCCAGTATCTTTTCCCATTCCTCTCTCTGTGTCCCCTTCAGTCCCCCTCCTGCTATCTGTTCCCCCCTCCTGTGGGATCATGGGAATTGTGCAAGTAGCGTGGCGTTCCACGCTCTGCCCGCGGCGCTCCAGGAGGAGGCGTGCAGTAATGACCTGCTCCTCAGCTCGCTCGCCATCATCGCCCTCACAATTAATTCCCGCCTCGCGTTCCTCTGTGGTGGTGGGGGGCGGTGAGAGTGTGGGCTCCCTCATTAGAGCTCCTTGTAATGTGTCTGGCAGCAGTTCCCATCCTGCCACTTCTGCCCTTCCACTGCTGCTATCATGTTTGTTTTATAGATGCCTCCCTCTATGCTTTCCTGCCTCACAGAATGACTGACACTGAGTGTAAACGTGCGCCTGGTCTGTGTTTTTATCCATCAGTGCTCCAGGAAACACATGAATACACCCTTCACATGCGTGACATGGAAGGGAATATTTTGAGCAGGCTTGTCCAGGTCCATCCGGCGAGCGCAGGAGCCCTTTCACAACAAACACAATTCAGACAGCCCGATGCACTGTCACATTACAATACAGTCAGAAACAGGTGATGACATTTTGAACGGCTGGTGACACCAAACTCAGGCTTAGCACTGAACTTTTAAACCAAGTGGAGCAGAGTCTGACCTGGATTTCAACTCAGAGCTTGACCAGGGATATTTTACAGTTTCGTCTTACCATGGTCTGCTTCACACGCTCGGTCATCCTGCATATTTTTCAGGCTATAAGTGTGAAAAGGAAGCAACATAAGGTATAAAGAACCATACTCTTGAAATCTTGTTGTATATAAAGTGGAGAATTCTTGCTGTGGCTCAGCAAGTGCTCTTTTGAATGTGCTCATGGCAGTAATCTTTCCGGCAAAATGCTGAATGGCACTGCCATTAACTTTTAGTCATTTTAGAAACAAAGTGATGAAGAAATCAAAAACTTTAAAGCAACAAAAATTGATTTTTTAAATTATAAAAAAGACAATGGGAGGGGGGTTGCTGACAGTGATGAACCTACAGAATTTGCAGCTCCACATTGCTTAATGGCGCTTGTAGAATTTTTAGCTTGTTCCAACTGTCTGGCTTTTTTGTTTCATTCTTATCATTCTTATAATGCCTTTTGGTGACTGCAAGGACCTGTTAAAGGTAAAAAAAAAAAAACACCTCAAAAACAAACAAACAAACAGACAAAAAAAATCCACACCAACTTAGCACCCTTAGCACCAAACAGCAGACAAACACATATGTCCCCCAGATGTTGGTTGAGACCAAAAACAGAGAAAAAAAGGGATGAATATTAGACTTACATTCACCAGCCATAAATTCAGCTTGAAATGAATGATAATGCTGCTTTTTAACTATATAGTTAAGTAAACAACTGTTCTGTGCAAATTTTATTGTTATTCCAGGTTGAAGTAAAATGCCAGCAGTGACAGCTTTGCTTCCCAAGATTAAGATCAATTCCTCTCGTTTCCATTTCAACACAAAATTTTGGAGCAATGACATGCAATGTAAATACTCACTCACAAGGTCCTGACCAAGGCTACATGTATTTTATTGCAGTTTGACGCTGTCTGCACTCATTGGGGACACACAGTGGACAAACACAATACAAAAGCAAAAACAGTACAGTATACTAAACATACTCAGAACAAAACAAAGTACAGTGGCAGACTGGTATTCTCTTGGGACAACTAAACATATACAAAGCAACAACAAGGAAAATATCTTTGCTGTTATCTGCTCAGGAGCTTAATGTCAAAGTGATACCCATTTTTCAGTTATTCACAATTTTATAGAAAACGTACTTTTAAATTTTGTATATATTAAACAGAAGACCTCTTCTTTTTCCCTTAGTCCTCTCTCTCAGCTGCTCCCTGTTAGGGGTCACCAGCAGCTCATCTGTTTCCATTTCACTGTCAAACTAAGACCTGTCCACCCTGGCAACCTTGTGCATCCCCAGTGACTTAAACAGAAGATGTGACATGTCAAAATCTCAAGCACTTCTGTTTAAAAAGTCAAGAAATTCTGCCCAGTTTTTGCAGTTCATAGGTGAAAAGTAGATTAAGTTTGGGGAGATCTTTCCTCAATTAAAGGTATCCTGCATCTTGCAGCATTCATAAAGTACATGCAGTACTATGTTAGCTGCTAGAGACCTATTAAGTATAACTTGCTTGCAATATAGCTCAACTTGAAAATACACTCCTAAAGAGGCAGATGTTAATACATTGACTACTTTTTAAATCAACTGTGACCATGACTTCTGCACAGTGTGTCTTCAACGCTTCCATTAGTCGTGTTCCGTCCTACTGCAAAGCAGCGCTCATTCACTGTCAAAGTTGTTTGAGACTGTTTTGCTCTATTACATTGATTTTTGCACTGCTATTGTGCAGGAGACAGATTCAGCATCTGCCATTGTGGACTCTCAAAACCAAGTCTGCGGCTTAGAGGTTGAGTCAGCACGCAGATAAATAGAGGATAGTTCTGTTTGACAGTTCAGTGACAGAAGTATAAAAAGCTGTATTCCTTTCACCTATTATTGATATAATGATCACTGTGATAAGTGGGTTTGATAGCGTCATATTGTGTGTGTCTGTGTGTGTGTGTGTGTGTGTATGTGTGTGTGTGTGTGTGTGTGTGTGCCTGTTTTTCTCAAAATATCAGAAGCATTGTTGTTGTCGTAGCATGTCCAGCATGTCTGACTTAAACCCACTGAAAGACTTTGTGCATCAAAATCATACGGTTCATCTGCACATGTAATGTAAGGTTTGATGTCTGTTAGCCTTGTTTGAGGACATTATGTTGGTCAATGTGTAAAATTCACACTCTACTTGTGTTAGAAGTCCCAATATATAACACAACAGGACTAGACAGAGGTTTTCTAAATTTCATGAGCGACTTCAATTGACCAAAATCAAGAGCTGCATTTTTTTAGGGGTCCAATTGAAAGCCTTAGCATTTCCTCTGAAGTTTATACACTCAGGCATTGCTATTCATCACAGACACCAAGTACAAAACAAAACATTAATAAGTAAAAGGTTTTGTACTCTAACATCTAACTTTTCTTTTGAAGCTTTGAGCGACAAGATTTTAATTGTTATATTTGCTGTGTATAGAGCAGATGGCAAAACTTAATATTTAAAACAAGTAATGTATACCATTTACACTTGCTAATAAAATGTAATCCGTATATGGATATCATGTTTTGGTGAAATGGGGAAATGCATCTTAATGCAAGGTGTAAATGAACATATTGTGGTATGAATGCAGTTGCATGCTGTGTGAGTCATGCAATGGAAAAGGCCCACAGTACAGCAATATGGCATGCTACCCATGCGGCACCATCTCTTTCCTTGACCTAGGACATGTTTGTGGATAAGCTTCCCTCTGCTTAATTTGCATTATTGAGTTCTGATATGTTCTGATTATGTGGGCTGTGATGAGATAACAAGAACACTTATTATTACCATTCGTACACGCAGAGGCTTGTGATCAGATGCCATTATCTAGATAACCTATGCAGATACCAATCTCATGGTTAATACCTGGTGTAAATGGGGTCTAAATATGAATTAATAATATGCTTATATAGAAGATATTGACATTTTAATGCTGAGCACAGCAGTCAAACAAAATTAACAGCAAAATTTCATTATCAGCTGTTGTTGCACAACATTAAAATCACTGGTGCAGCTTCCGTTAGCAGCAGAGATACGATGATGACATGTCTGCTTGTAAACATCTAAGTCTGACAAGTCTGAGTGCAAGCACAATGTGGTGTGAACAGCTTAAAACTGAGTCACATCCTGAATGTGACTCATGGACTTAACCGGGTGCCTCCAAGATGTATTTGCCGAAGCTGTTTGCCCACCCGCACTGACAGATAAGCATAGCAACTGTGTTTGCACGTATTAGCACAAAAGCAAAAGTGTCCCCAAACATACTTCACAAAGAGTGATACGGAAGTTGAAACATTTGTCAGTGTTTGATAAATGTGGGTTTATGTTTGTCGAATAGTGTGTTTTTAACAGGGTAACTGGGTAGCTCCCTTATTGTATGAAAAAAAAAAGTGTCCTTGCCGGAAGGAATAATTTTTCCTAACCTAAGGTTCCTAGACCATATGAGAGGTCTGACGAAGACAAAGAACTTGTGGTTAATTTGTGGTGTTTAAGAGGACGATGTGTAAAGGAAAAACAGGCAAAATCAAAATTTCCAAAAGTAAAACTAACATTATCAAAAGAATGAGAAGTAGTAAGAGTCGAAGACTTCTGTGTATCGAGTCGCACTGATATCTACCGAAGTTAGCATGCTAACCAGTTAGCTCCAGCCCATCTTGTCTCTGACTCAATTGCCTTGTTAACTCATTGTGAAAACATGCTTTATTCAAACTTTTCTTCCCACAGTTATAACCACCAGCTTTGGTTTGGTCAAAATAAATCTTTTTCCACTGAGCATGCTATGAAAATTCCAGTCAACAATGCCTAACTGTTGTCCCCACTTGCTGTGTCCTCGTAGTCCCCTGAGTCAGAGTCCTGGTCAGAGCTACTGTAAATATGAGAATCACCTAAGTAATGTAAACTCTGTTGTTAAACTGGCCTCATTCTGTCTTGGAGACTATATTTAGTCTTGATTCAACTGCAAAGCTGCTGGTCACATTATGAATATTCACTCAAGCATTGCTCCAAACTCTGTTCCACTTTGGCTGATCAGCTAATGGGGCCATTATCTGTATGACAAACTGGGCTAACTAGCTA
The DNA here is from genome assembly GCA_029814765.1 of Acanthurus leucopareius. Lineage (NCBI taxonomy): Eukaryota > Metazoa > Chordata > Actinopteri > Acanthuriformes > Acanthuridae > Acanthurus > Acanthurus leucopareius. The sequence continues at coordinate 1,525,725 of JAQMCX010000043.1, read as the reverse complement.
ACAGCAGCTACTAGCTACAACCAAAGAGAGGTACAGAAAAGAGAGATGCTGTTAGCTAGTTTGGTGGTATGATGCTCCCTACCTCACATGTTGCCTCTTTAAGAAACTTACAGGTGTGAATATCTATAAACATAATTTTCAGCTAAGCCTTGCTAAGCATTTTATAGACATCTTACTCTTCCACTGCAACACAGTCCTGTTTACTGTCTCTGGTCAGTTTAATACCATCTGACATCGAAGACGGATCATTATTGTCTGTGTGTTTACATTCATGTTGCAGTACAGCCTTGTGACAGGTCAGAGCAAATATTGATTGTGGGCCGTACAGTCGCTTCTCAGTCCAGCTGATGACCTTTGTTACCTGCAACTCTGCTGTTCTTATATCCTGTATGGGAACCAACTTAACATCTGGTCTTTACATCTCTATAGTGCAGTGCCTCTCAAATGCGCATGTGAACATGCATGGCGAAACTACCGTTTGCTTTTTCATTGCTGTACCAGAATAAAGTGTAATTGCACATCCACTACAATAGGTGGCAGTGGCGCTTTCACGTTGCTGTGTCTTGGGTGATCACTATTTTCAAAAGTCACGAGGGGTTAAAATGTATTCATTCTTGCTTTTAAAGATGAAAAATGATAAATGATGGAAAATAGATGAGCTCCAGAGACACGTCTATTCGATCGTATTTTGAATTAGTTGCGGAGCATGAAGCAAAGGTGAAAGCAAGAATTTCCTGCATACTTGTAACAATTTATAGACAAATTATACTATTTATAGTCGTGGCGGAGGGTGGGGGGCACAAAATGTTTTCTTCTTCCTGGTGGCGGGCTTAACAGAAAACAATTGAGAAGCACTGCTATAGTGTAACAGTATGTTTAGTCATGCTGGTAAACTTTATGGAGATGTCAGAAAATGATTACTTTATAAATCTGAATGGTTTTTTTTTGTTTGTTTTTGGGGTTTGTTTAGTGAATATCTAGTTGGTGGAAATATTGTTCTATTTTTTAAAATAAAAGTAAGCAACACCACCGTACATAATTTGTGTGATTAGGGCATAGGCTACTTTATATTGGTATTGGAAAAAAATGAAATACTGAGCTACCAATTAGAAAACCCTGGATGTCAAAGCTTTATTAAAAACAAAGTTAGCAGTAAAGCAGTAAATATCTTGTAAGGGTTATTTAAAAAAATGTGACAAAAAGACTTGCAGTGGGAGGTAACCACTCTGGTATAATGTCTGAGTCAGAATAACAAAAGTCTCATATGTTCATGCTCTAAACATCAGTGTTAACAAATTAAAAATATAATAAAACTCAGACTCAGGTTGTTTTATAGGTAGCCTCTCCATAAGTACATTTTGTTTGTAGCAAACAGAGCAAGCCTTGTGAAACATTTAGAAACGACACACACAAGGGACAAACGTGATAAAATGCTCAGTGCTACAATAATCAAGGCTTTAAAGTTAAAAAAAAAAATTGCAACAAAAAATAACACAGGTAACTACTGCAAAAAAATACATATATTATGCAAAAATATTTTTGCATAAAGAGTACCTTGATGTTTATATCTTTTTTTATTTACTCAGTTTTACACAAGTTTGGTTTTGGAAGTATGAAAGCCTTTTTATTGGAACTTTAGTATATTAAACTGTGTTATTGCTACTTTTACTATAGAAAAGAAGTTAGATATTTCTTCCACCATTGCTTGTTCTGTATCTGCAGCTGATCAATGAGATAAACATGAGAAAATGAATGAATGATGATTTGCCGTGTTATTGCTGAGGCTGCTCGAGTTTGCTGAGTTTGTATGATGCAGGCTTGAAGAAAATGCCCCTAAAAAGGCTATTTATTCATCAAACCAATGCAGAGTGATGGAGTATTGAGGGAAGGCAAATCTCATACTGGTTGGTTCATGATGTACTAAAATACAAAAGAGAAAGAACCAGGAATATCACTGGAAATCTCCAGTGTCATTCCTTCTGTCTGAAGAAAGTCTTAAAAGCAGATACACGTACAGAATATGAGTGCTAACTTTCTGTCATAGCCTACATTCAGACAGAGTATTTTCCATCCACGTTAGCTCAAGGTTTTTCAGTGGAAGTGATTGTGTGTAGGTGCTGTCGTCTGTAGCAGACTGTGTGCCAGGAGCCGGCTTTCTTTCAGCAAAGCTACTAACTGGATAATTAAGGGTGCTCTATACACTCCAATTAGCAGGCGATGGCGAAGGGAGGAGGGATCGCTTGACTGTATCCGAGGAAAGCAGCGTAAAACCGGGTGATACACATCATATCACAGCAAAAGGCTAATGTGTGTGAGGTGAGGGCGCCATGCATTATAGCCTGCAGGAGGAAATGAGGCAGGTTTCTAAATAAATACTGCCAAGGTTGCTGCTGCACTGTGGCACATCACTGCCAAACACATAATCTCATACTGTTTATTTTCCCAAGTTTCTCCTCTCAGTCTCTCCTCACTCGCTTTCTGTCTGTGTCTTTCTCTTCGAGCTTTAAAGGCCTCAGAGGAATGCTGTTTACCTCAACAGTCTGTGTGAGCCCATCAGAAACACCTCCAGGAGACATACTCATGCTCCTCCCTTTTTCCTGGTCAGATTTTTTTTTTTCATAATCCCACTGAGAAACAGCCGTGACTCTGTTTTGGTTTCCTTTGCTTGCATACAAAGATTCACAACTCCTGCAAGTATTTGTGACCTCCAAACTCTTTCCAAAAAGGAAAATATACAGCAGGTGGGGATAAAGATGTAGGGATGCCAGCAAATCCCAGCATTTTCACCTCATACACTGAAGCTTAATATTTTCCTCCTTTTTTTTTTATTGGCTCAAATGAGCTGTTAATTTTGTAGCTGCACTTAGAGGAAAGCAGACAGGCTCGTATCAGTGCTCCTTGTATCTTCACTGTCTCTCTCCTGACAGTTATGAGCACAGCACTCGGATCAAATTGAGACAGATGAATCAATGGATTCACACCATCAGCCCTCAAACACCCATGTCTTATGACTTCACTCCTCTGTGATTCTATTTCCATCGACTAAATACGGGCTACGTTTAAATCTGGGGTCATGGTTATTAATTACTCCTCTGAGTTCAGTTGAAAGCCCAGAGAAACGGAAGAGGGGGGTTGCATCGCGAGGGGAGAGACGTCGGAGCACGCAGACAGGAACAAAGGCCTGCCATGAAGGTTCATGCCTCCCACTGCTAGAGCCTCACATACTGCCGCGGCTGTGCAGACAGAGGTTAGGACCACCTAGGCAGATTTCCCCTGGGGGCTATTATCGCCCGGAAGATGGAATGATTTTCAGGGAGAGGAGCTTCCACAATGACAGATGCGCGGGTCTGAAACTGAAGGAAATAACATGCTGAAGATGGCTCCCTTTTTTCACTGTAACTTTCAATGGAGATGAGAACAAAAAGTTGTGATTAATCTTTAAAAACTCAAGACAAATTTGTTCTTAGACTCCTTCCTGCAAAAAGTAATAGTTAAATGTGCTCTTAGTGTCAAAGGGATGCATGCTTTTTTTGTAGTGAGAAAGGGTCACAAGAAAATGATCAAACGAAAACAGGAGAAAACTGTTCAAGTGAACTTGACAAAACATGGGATCAGAGATTTTTTTTTTTGTTTTATGAACCAAAGACATTTATAGAAAACATACTTTCCAAAGTAAGAGTTTATGAGCAGAAAAAGTGCAGAAATCTAAGGTAACAGCTGGTGGAGGTAAAAGGTGGACAGGTCACATTAAATAGGTATCTGTCCCATTCAAAGTTAAATAGAGACACTAAGTTGGATTTTATGCACACAAGATCTCCAATTACTCAGAAAAATTAGTTTAAAATTTAATTAAGTTTATACCCATGTGTTTGTGGTTTAAAGTCAGTCTCTGTAGAGAATGATTATCGAGAGATACGCTAAAATGTTTTCTCTCATTTTCTCTCTACATCTGAAAACAAAAACAAATTCCATCTGACCAAAGTATTTACTCACCCCAAACCAACCCTGACTCTCACTCCTGACTTGTTGCAGGGTTCAGTTTTTTGAGAGTTAGGCTTCACTTTTTAAAGCATGATGGTGCCCCTATAACATTATTTTGAGAGGCACCAGGCTTCCAAATAACTGCAATGTAAACCAATATTGGATGCTCATAGCAACGTCTCCACTCGAAGAATAAAGAGCAAAAAAGATTCCAAGAGGGTTGGAGGTCGAGGTAAAGTGGTGCATAGCACTCTCAGCCAGGACACTGTGGTACAAGTGCTAGTAAAAATGAAAGCTAATGATCCCATAATACTTTAAACAAAATAAGTAGTTGTGATGCTTCATTAAAAAACAACTGTTTCATCAAAGTGAAACATGTTAGGAAGGCTCTCTTGTTGGAAGGCGTTGTGTGTTGCATACAAATGCTACAAGGGTACCTAGCACAATTAAAAGTGAAGCCAACAGGGTCCTGACCATGCTTCGGTATGTGATGAGACAGGTATGAGAATGTGTTAGTCATCACTTAGAAAGTCAGCCAGTTATTAAAGTTGTTATCATGTGATTTACAGCAAATCAGTAGTCAGTATGTTTTTAATTCTTGAATGACGTCTTTGCACCCAAGATAGGATTAATCACGGCTCAGAGGGAAACAGTGACATGTTGGATGTGTTGACAGACACAACTGTTTATCTGAGCCTTTATGACTCCAAACCTAAAACCCAAACCCAATTCAGGACTTTAACATGCACTACTGCCGACACACTTACCAGTTTCTGTTCACTTGCACCACTGCTGCTCTGGAAACGTGGTCCAAAATATCTGTTAGCATCCTGAAAAGGTCTTTCAAAACCCAAGTTGTTTGTATGTCACCACGGCCGCAATGATTGAGAAGAAAAGAGTGATGACTTGTCAGCTGCTGAATAAAGAAATTTTTGGAGTCAGCTCATTTTTGGGTGTGAACAGGTATCCTGTAGGTGCTGCTGCAAGTCAACCAAGTCACTGAAAAAGAAAAAACCTAGAACCTGCATTATTAGATACACCATTTATCCATTCACCATTTATTCTCCATCTCATCATGTGTGTATGTGCTTTTTCTGAAATCCTGTAAAAGGATCTAAACAATCAGTTTGTAAAGGACCTGATGTTGCTTCTGAACAAAGTCAGGCCGACGTCAATACATGGAGATAATTACAAAATGTTTAACATAGAAGTCCTTGCTCCGTCTCTGTCCTACCTATTGCCAGCTCTCAATAAATTCATTAAAGTGTAGCCTTTAGCAGCCTATAGGCCTGTGTCACATAGCTCATCTGGAGGGGCTGTATGACTTGGAAATGTGTCAGTGTGGCTGTCAGTTTGTTTACTCACATCTAAACCTGTCTGAAACAGAAGTCATGCAGGGATTGTCTATTCCTCTGTGACATGATGTCATTTTAAGTCATATGTCACATAGCGCTGAAATGATTAAGTGATTTAAGGATTGGTTAATTAATTTAGCATTAATTTCCGACAATTTTAAAAAATGGATTTAGTCTGATTGACAGTCTGAGTGATATAAAATGTCTTACTGTTGTGTTTTGTACACTTGGTCAGACATAAAAAAGTAATTTAACAGTAGTTCAGGCTTCATTTTGAGTTTTGGGAACTTGTTTTTTCCCCCTGAATTTTTAACTCCAGGACAATTTATATATACATAAAAAAAATCAGCAAATTAATCAATAATAGAAAACATTGCAGTGAAGTATATACCGAACAAATTGTTTATAAGATGGGACTACAGGCTTTGTTAATGGTTAGTAAATGAGTTACTAATGCTTTTATTGATCAGTAATAAACTATTATTGTTAAGAACAACTTTTTTAGTTGTTGGCTTGTAAAAATATCTTTTCAACAGTGTCAAACAGCTTATGTGTTTTTAGAAATGGGAATTCAGTCCGGACCAAAATCCATATACAGTGAGTTTTCACAACTTGGCCACACAAAATCCAGCCTTCATTAATGATTTATTAACCATTAATAAGCCATTATTTAGGAACTATAAGAGTTTAGGGTGTCTAATTATCAAGTGGAACTAGGGGGCTGTCTAAATGTGCAATAAAATGTGATGGGCGTCTCATGTGTTCATAACATCATAATACATTTTTTACATTCTCCTGTTGTGTTTACTAATTAATGTTTTGAAGTAAAATTAAAGCCTAATAACACGGATATCTCTGTTAAGGTCCCCGTAAAAACGGTTTAGGGCCACTAAAACTCATGAGGCTGATTAATTAGTATTTCGCCTCAGTGTGGAGTTAAGGATTTGGTCGCGTGTTAACTTTTTGCTTAACTACTCTCTGAGGCTTTAAAGATAAATGCTGATGTGGGAAAAAAAATAATCCGGGACGCTGATTGGAGTCATAACTATTTTAACTCAAAGCTTATAGGCTTCAACATGAATGAACGTAAAGTGTCACACGTGAGGGGGGGTCGTGGAATAAATGTGCCATCCGTGCCCGCGTGTTGTCAGCCTGTGGGAGCTGTAGGCATGGATGGCCAGCAGGCGGGATTTATAGCCTAATGGTGATGAATCCCGGAGGTCTTAGTAATTATGGCTGTCGCTGGACGGAGAGAGAGAGAGAGAGAGAGAGAGAGAGAGAGAGACGGGGGGAAAAACAACCCGGCGGAGGCATTTTATCTCACAGCTTAGCTCCATTCAAATTAATTTGACAACTTTCCACAATCCTTATTAAAAGAAATATCTGACAAATAGCAACCATTTCTTCCTCTCCTTTTTTTAAAAAAAATGAAAGAGCGAGAAAAAGAGGCCACCATGAGGTTGCAAGTCGCAGATATTTCCAGCAGATATTTTTCTCCCTGTAGGGCGCCCTGAGCCATCCATCCCTCCCACCTCCCGAGTGTTTCTATAGTAATTTCCAGCCAATGATCAGTAGGTGTCCACATCCCTGCTTCCTCACCTCAGCACCAATCAGCCACACACAGCGACAGGAGACACGGACTGAGCAGAGACCAGGCAGACGCACAATACAGCCCCCGGATCAAGAGGAGAGGAAACACCTTAACCCCCTCTGCGATTTCTCCTCCTGCCTTTTTTTTTTCCACGACACCTTTTGGCTTATTCATGCACTTTCCGACCTCTTTCTAACGTGACAAGAAAGTCGATAAAAATGGTCCTTTTGTTTTGAGCGCTCCAAACACACATACACACACACACACACACATACATACACACGCACACACACACATGCACACACACACACATACATACACAAACACACACACACACACTACTCGCCCTGCTCTCCTCCGACAGCCTATGTCTGTGCGTCTTCTCGCATCTTTGCATTATTTTCTCCCCACGTATCGCTTCGCAGTAATGTGCCGTTACACGGTCGCGGGCTGGTAGCATCGTGGGAGCTCTTCTCAACAGGAACCTGGTAGGTGATGCTCACTCTCTCGCTCTGTGAGTGTGTGTGTGTGTGTGTATATATATGTGTGTGTGTATATGTGTGTGTTCGTCCATATTTTGCCGTCCAGTTGCATGCGTTTTCCCCTTCCCCTGTTCCGATTTGTGTCTGTCTAGCTGCCAAGTGAGCCAGGCAATGTCAAATTAATTTTTATAGGATTTTATTTGCACTATGGCACCGCGCTCCTCTTCGGATTATCTATGCATGACCTTTGATCTGAATGTCTGCCACGGACCGGACTGAGTGTAATTAATGGCACTGTGGTGCAGCAGCGGTACAATGGCTCGTCATCGGACGTGGCTTTTTTACTTTTCTCGCTTCAATCTCCTTCTCGCACTCTCCACCTTTCTCTCTCTCCCTCTCACCCTCGCTGTTTTCTCTCTCCCGCCTCTCTCTCTGTGTCTTTCACCAGCTCCAAGTATTGAACATTTCTGTCTCTCTAAACTTTGTTTACAGGCTGAAAATCAATGTCCGTGACTTGATTGCCTTTGGGCTGCGTATCTCGCTCCAGGGGTGAATTGATTAAGTAATAATGACCCTGAGGAGGGCTGATCATTAAGCCAAGGAGGTTTTGTTTACTGGTGGCTGCGGGTTGTTTTGGATGCCACATCGACATTGAACCTACATACCTCGGTTGGATGGGGGGATAGTACTCTTGCTTTTACATATGTCCCATTAAAATTAAAAGAAAATTAAATAGCAATAGTTAAAAGAAATAATGTAGATATTTAGTGCATGTCAGAAAGTATATAGAGACTTCAAGACTATAGCCTGTAGGCACCGGGACAAAAAAAATGAGAGTGTATCTTCTGACTGAATAATTTGGCTCTTTTAGTTAAAGGCAAATATTTTCCTGCTACATGTTTAGTAGGAGATGCACTTCAGCGTTCAGGGAACTTGAATAATGCCACCCAGTGAGATCTCTCCAGTTCCATGTGTGCATATTTATAATTCTTTTTTTTTTTTTTCGAGACAGCTGCTATGGAAGTGATTTGAAATGCTTTAGTGTTCCAGCAATGGATCAGCTTTGGCAATTAAGAGAGAAAGCCCAGAAAAAGGTAATGGAAGTAGGGGGAGATGTGTCTAATGGGCTTTTATCTGTGGAAACCAAATCCAGACAGACTGGTGGAGAGAGAGAGGGAGGAAATGGAGCAACCCCCACCCTCCACCACCACCCAAACCAACACACACAAACACATACACACTCGTAGTAGACGCACATCCCATCCTGAGGCAGCTGACACTGTAGTTGGTCTGGTCCATGATCTGGATGTAAATCCACCAGTGGCTATCTGTGCCGTTATTGAGTAAATGTAATAGAGCTGGCCATGAATGAATACCAGGTGCTCTTAAGAGGCTGGCCGGGGTCGTGTTTACATGGATGGACCACCTCCACTATTTGGATAAGATGAAAAAGACTGAAAATATTTAACTATGTTGCTGCTGGCACCCAAAGCAGATTATTTTTAAGAGCTTATATTGCAGGCCTTAGGTAAAAAAAAAAAATCCCTGTGTTTGTAGCTGTCAAAATCTGAATTCTGGTGAAGCTCCCCTCTAACTTTTCAATATACTATTTTTTTTCTTTTTGACTGAATATTAAATTTCAGTGTTTTGATGAAGTGTACCCATGTGTATTAAAATGTATTTATTCATTCTGTGATGTATCTGATTGGACTTTCTTTAAAAATATGACAAGACATCTAAAGAATGTTGAAAGTGTGGCATCTTTTTGAAGCATGCTAATTCTTTTCCCCATTATAATAATGACATGATGGTCTGTCACAGCTATCAGGTTACTGTCACCAGATCAGTTCAGACTTTTTCTGATAGTTCCAGCATAAAACGCAAAGCGTAAACAATGTGCCAGAGGATTTTTCAAATGTTGAGCTGTTATCTTCAGAGAAAAGTTGAGACCGAGGAATGAAATCTGATTAGAATGAAAACATTTGCCTCTTTTATGTATAACTGTTGTTTTTCTTTTGTTTTTTGTTGTGTTTTGCTTTTAGCACTGGGGAGGATAAACCAGGATGGTAACACACTGTTGGTAACCAGCTTCAGCTCGACAAAGGCCACTGTAACCTCACTCTCTTCTCCGAAACATTGACAGCCATTCCTCAGCCATGTCTAACATAAACAATGCGCTTTGCATTGAGAGCGGACAGAACGCAGACGTGTCTCTGTTACAAAAGGATAATCTTCAGGATGGTGGATTAAGCCAGCTTTTGGATTATAACGCAGAAATGGAAAGGTACAGGTCTTTTGCAAACTTTTATAAAACCAATGGGGCATTTCCACAGACTGCAAAGATTGCCCGCATCACAACGCCCATTTTTCCCAGTGCTAGAATTGGCATGTCCCCTTGGAACTGCGATAACGCCATGCTCTGGGGAAGGAAATCAGCGGCAATAAACCCTAATAGGACCAGCATGCATAGAAATGACTCCCAGAGGCCGGGGAAGCCTGGCGTGCCGCCAGAGACGCTGCAAATGGCAAATAATAATTTCCTCTCTACCTTATCCCCCGAACACTGCAGACCTTTAGCAGGAGAATGCATGAACAAGCTGAAATGCGGCGCTGCTGAAGCAGAGATAATGAATCTCCCAGAACGCGTTGGAACTTTTTCCGCTATCCCGGCTTTAGGGGGCATCTCATTACCTCCCGGGGTCATCGTCATGACAGCCCTTCACTCCCCCGCAGCCTCAGCAGCCGTTACAGACAGTGCGTTTCAAATTGCCAATCTGGCAGACTGCCCACAGAATAATTCCTCGGTATCCAGTGGAAACCCAGCGAAGAAGAAAAGGAAAAGGTGTGGGGTCTGTGCACCCTGCAGGCGGCTAATCAACTGTGGTGTCTGCAGCAGTTGTCGGAACCGCAAAACGGGCCACCAGATCTGCAAATTTAGGAAATGCGAGGAGCTGAAGAAGAAGCCAGGCTCGTCGCTGGAGGTGAGAACCGGGGCTCTGCTTCCCCTTTCTTTTGTTATTATCCCCCTGCACTCCAAAGCATTAACCTTTTCATCCAGTCACGTTGTAAGCCCTTGAAAATTGTTTCCATGCCCACCCATGCCTGAACATCCCCCCGGCTTCTCAAATCTGCCTACCCGCCTAGCCTAATTGGCAGTAATTAGGGGTGTTTGTGTGGAGCGCAAGCTGAGCTTGGCTCAGACACCCCTAATTGCTGCCAGTCAGGCTGGGGCTGGAAAGCATCCGAACAACCCCGAGCTTGGCTCAGCTCCAGGCAGGGCTGGGAAATGGTTTTCAGCAGAGAGCCATCCCTCTCTGCACCCGGTCATTTTAACCAATTATGGAAACCGTCTCTGGATGGGGGAATCAATATCCCACAAAGCCTCAGCCTCCGACCACCAAGAGATGGTGAGAGTGATGGCAGGGCTGCTGATAGTGTTTCTCAAAACATCCCCCAAGTTTTGTGTGAGGAGGGGAGTCAAGCACCCAGATTAATCCTCTCCCACTGATCCTGTATGAATTGATTGTGCATATACAGAGATGAAATCATTTCGTATTATATGTCATTATGGTCAGTTATGGATCAATCCAGGGTATGGTATATATCAAGAAGGGTGCAGAGGCAGCGTAAAACATTGTCACTTAAGGGAGAGAAAAACATTGGAAGCACTGGCTGAATTGGCAAGTGGCAAATGGCAATCAGAGGGCTGTGGTGGTTTTTTTTAAAGGTGCATTTTAATTGATTTATTTCTGACATTTGCTTATCAAGGGCGAAGGCAGAATATAAATGTTAAATTGCAAACATGGTTCTCTTTAGCCTGAGAGTTTGAACTTGCTCACAGACTTAACATGAGCCTGTATGGATGAGTCACCAACAAATGCAACCTGAGGGCCAGATGATTTGCTCATTAATTAAGTCATTACACAGAGAGGAAAAGGAGGTTAATTATAAAATATTACCTAATCTACTCATGGAAAAACACCATGTATGGATTCCTTTGTTCATTATGACTCGTGCCACCAGTTTGTCTGATTCTTGTTTGAACCCTTGATTGATTTTATGAAAATGTTCCTTTTTTGCAGATAATACTGTTTGTGTACAGTAGATGTGGTTTTTTTTGATACAGTGTAAATTTCACTTTTGTCTGTGCCTGCCCCTTTTCACAGAAATGATGGCAGGATTCAGAGTAGAGTGAGGTTGTACCTGGATGCAAATGTTGAAGCTTCTTCCTGACTGAGTATGTGTTGGCGAGCTCACTGTGACATAACATATTATTTATTCATATGATTCTCATCATTTATGTCTCATGTACTCTGCAATCTAGTAAGACATGGAGGTTTTCTGTTCATTCAATCCTGTTTGATGGTATGCTACCTAATACTTATGCCCCTGCTTGCAGTTTTAGTAGGACAGGAGTCCCAAGCATCAAATACTCCAAAATCCAATTCAAAAGACCAAATTCAGTCTGTTTATGTAACTATGTAACACCAGCAATTATGACAGACACACCTTGTGCAAACATCACTGATTTAACCTACAGAGCTTTATTCGTTAAGGTTCCTAATCATCCAAAAGTTCACCGTAGGATAAATATGTGGGGAAAATTTTAATATGCAGCAAAAATATCTCCATCATGACACGTTCTGAGAATGGTTCACTTTAAAAGAAGTCACAAAATCTGCCAGTACAGTGAGATCATTTAACGTGTTTCTAGTAGAAATCAACCTGTTTGAAGAATTTTCTACAAACCATTATCTGTGTCATCAAATAGGAAATAATTAGACGGGTCAGAGCACTACAATAATTTATATTAAAAAAACTGCCTGAAACAAGGTGGTTTATATTAAGAACAAAACTCACTATATTTCAAATTTTCAAAGAAAATAAGAAAGAGATCATTTTGATTTGGTGAAGCCATAAAAATAATAGCGTTGTGGGTTTGAATATTTAGTATCTTGCACTGTCATTTGAATTGAGTGCTTGAACAAGCCCGTGCAAAAAATCCACTTTTTGTAAAGTGTGGAAACTCAGATGCTTCCCTTAGGAGTAAATTAGGGGGAAAAACAGGATTTAAGGGTTAAAATAAAGGGCTGACTGAGAGGTTATGGGTTATAGGTTGGACTTGTAAACCACTGAAGTTGCAGTCGGAAGCTCATTTAATGTCACCTCCATATACAGGTGTCTCAAACAGGTGTCCAGGAAGCAGGCCTCACATTCATAATGCATGGGTAGACGCACTTTTGGAAAACATCCATTTGCAAAGACGGTTAGAATTACCAAGGGTGTGAAAACCCCCCAAACAAATCCACACTTGCTTTTAAAAGCTCCTTCTCTGAGTTCAGTAATTCATATTATGGACTTCTCGCCAGCAGTAATTGTTATTTTTGACTCTGCATCTGTAATTACAGGTGCACCTCCTGCTGCGGAAATGGGTTTCAGTTTAAAGGCATCTTAAAGGTGCAAAGTTGTGCTCTTGCTTTGAAAAACTTTTTTTTTTTTACTCACAGGGAGCGCTCCTTTTTTCACCTCGGCGATGGCGCTAATGGTCGTTCCCAGTTTGGTGGGATTTGATTGAGATGTGTGACGAATCGCACGCTGAAGCGAATTTAGAAGGAGAATTTACAGCCCATGCCTGCAAAGTCACATGTGAACAGTAACATACACACTCTGTCTCTCACTCTTACACACACACACACACACACACACGCACACACCCACACACACACACAAAGATCCACACTCACACACTTGAATGCGCTCTCTTACCGCACGCTCACAAACAAACCAACCAAACATGTGCTGGGTATACCTATTGCCTTGGAAGAGACGATAAGCTACTGGCAGCCAGTGACTGTAGATTTGGCTGTCAGTGTTTTCCACATGGGAATCACCCTGAACTAATTATATCTTAAGCAGCGGTGGAAAATGCAAATCAGAATTTTACTCACACCCCTGAAATCGGAGAGCCAATTTAATCTAATACCCCCTTTAATTTAGCGCGCTAATGCAAGGCCCTAGAGAATTGCCCTGTGTCACTGCTGTGCTGTTCTGCAGCAGATTCTGCTCTCTCTCTCTCTCTCTCGCTCTCTCTCCCTCTCTCTCTCTCTCTCTCTGTCTCCATGCTGCTCTCAGGCTCCAGGATGGATTAGTCTGGCAAAGGAATCTCATCTAACCTAACATTTCCAGAGCAGTTACCTTTGCGTAGCTTGAGCTCCTATGGCTCAAAGGTACTTCATTAACTTTCGAATGCAATAATACTCATATGTGGGCAAGCTGTGTCTTTACTTCTGTTTACCCCAACTTTACTTTTATTCCTGCAAAGAGACTTATAAGAATTTACACTTGCCAGCTTGTGTTGATCATGAGGTTCGTTGTGGCACTGAAATTTACATTTGACGTCATTCCATATGTCCTTATAATTTTCTGAGGAAGCCTCTCCCTGTCTTTTTGGCTTGCGGCCCCCTTGAAATGACGCAGTGGCTGTTTCTGACGCCTCGTGACAGATTTGGTGTGGACATGATTTGTGGGCAGCTCACACCAAGCAGTAATTTATCCTCTCAGATTCTTTCCTTTTCTTTTTATGGGCCTGAAGCAGTGAAAATATTCCAAAACAAAGAGGCAAAAATTTGAGAATAGTTAGAAAAAAGAAAAATAATTATTTTGTTTATTATCCTGTGACCCATTATTGAGACCACCTGGTAGATCCTAACCCTCATTGTACCAGTATTGTTCTGAGATACTTACAATTCTTCATCCAACAAGTGATTCAGTACAAACCTCTTGATCTTTACAGCAAAACAAGCTGTCGCTGCAGAAGTACTGTGAGGATTACTTTGGCTTTCTAAAAGAAAGTTTATCCTTTTTTCAGTTGTTTAAACTGAATTCAGTTTGTTGGATTTTTATGCTGCTTCGATGAGTTATTTGTGGGTCAAACCAATGTTAGGTTTGCCTTTCATAAATGGTTTTCTTAAGTTTAAACTATACTGTATATGCTATATCTCACTACTGGTTTAGCTATTTATATATTCTTTGAATTTGTCACTATTACTTTATATTTCACTGCAGAATTTGAAGAAATATTCAGGGTTCCTACAGTTTAGAATCCACCAGTAACAGTGTTAAACTTAAAAAATAGTTTAAGTGACAGGTAAAGCTTTGGATGTACTGTGATCTGAAATAAAAAAAATATTATTTAAACCTGAGTAATAAATATTTTATAGTCAATAGAGGTACATAGAATAGGTTTTATATATATTTAAAGCAGACCGTTCAAAAGTCGAGTTTGTGCTTTTTTTTTTACAAGTCTTATAAGTCTGAGTCTGTTTTTTTCTGTTTTATGCAATCAGACATCTTCTTTTAATCAGTCTAATGAAAGCAGTGTAGTAATGTCTCACTGGAAGAGATAAAGTGAGTAAATAGTTAGACAACACGTAAAAAAAACATTTACATCATGTAGACTTGAGTTGGACTCTTTGTTGGTAATTTTTTTTCGTTTTGCTTGTTAATGACACTCAGTAGAGCACATTTACATCAGGATTCTAATGCCCACAGAACTACATCCTCTTTAACTACACAATTTGACAGAATTTCAAGTGCCAGCTCAGCAAAAAACTGAAACAGAACTGCTGTGTATTTTGCTCATAACACTGCAAAGACAAAGTAAAAAATCCAAACAGGTTCCATATAATTAGTAGCATAATGTGCTGTAGGAAAAAAAAAAGGCATGAAAAGGACAAAAAGAAAAATCCAATTGAACTGATTCTTCCTTTCAATTAGCAAAAGTCAAAGGCCATCATTAAGTCATGAGCAGGAAACAGCATCGTAGAGTAAGAGGATGTTCATTCTCCCCCTCCCTCCCTCCCTCCCTCCCTCCCTCTGCTCTTTGTGCAGGTTGATATGACTGCATGAAATGGACGAGATGAAAAGGTGGCATTGCTGCCTAGAAACCTTTGCTATTGTGTTAAAAGACAAGGCCCAAAATGGTTGGAAGCAGGACCTTGAGGAAAATAGCTTGGATTCAGCCCATTAATGAGAGCACGGGAGCCAAATAAGCAACGGCAGCCAGGTCTAATTTGTTTTAGGTGTGCTCAGAATAGATAAGGACAAATCTGTGGCCTTCACTACCTCCCCCAACCTTTGCCTCCCTGGAGATAAAACTGAGCACTGCCAGCCAATCTCCATGGGCAAAGGAGAGGGGGTAAAGAAATAAAAACTAAAAGAAAAAAAGAAAAAGAAAAAAAAAACGAGGGAGGGAAAGCCTGAGGGACAGACGGCCTTTAGATCTGGAGATCTCTAACTTACCGGATTTATTCAAGCTTTAAAACTGCAGATTAATTTGGTCGCAGAGGTCTGGGGGAGTGTGAAAAAAACAGAAAAATGAGGCCGTACGCCGCCGCACGTCTCAACCTAAAGGGCAACCTTAAGCTCCTGTCAAGACAATAGGATTTTGCCATCTGAACCACGATGCAGACCGCTTAATTATACACATCTTTCCCTGAGATCTACCCTCGGCTACTGAAGAGCATGGGCCCCCCCCTTATTCATTGTCATGCCCTTTTTCCCCTAGATTGGTTGTGCCGTGTGGATTTTCTGTCAGCTTCCATTTGCACAGAGTAGCTGTCCTCCTTAGGCCCTCGCTGTGCTCGGAAAGGCACAACCGCACGGCACTGTTAAAGAATTCATCGTTTTTGCCACTGCCACCAATTAAGGCCAACGCGTAATCGGAGGCGTCTGGACGATGCCCTTACATTATGTGGTCTGCCGCCTCCTCTGCCCCTGTTTGATTCAACATTCCTGGTTCAGCGGTGAAAGAGACCTCATTGTCATTGTCTTCATTATAGAGCGAGAGGAGAGAGAGAGAGAGGGGGAGAGAGAGAGGGAGACAGGGTTGGGGGTAGAAAGCAGCCCAGTGGAGGCTGGACAGCGTGAAAGAGCAGGTGCGGGAGGACGTTAATGTGTGGCACTTTAAATTTTAAACAGATGAGAATAAATAATTGATGCTGACTCTGGCTGAGAAGTTAAAAGGTATCTCGTCATTACTGAGAGCCTGTAGGATAAAGTGTGAGAGAAAAGTCTTCAGCAAATGCATCATGGGATTGCAGTGAGCGCTGAGCGTTGCAGGAAGGTGCTTTTTTGTTCTCCATAAAAAAAAAAAAGAAAAAAAAAGAAAAAGACAGGATCTTGACTTATTTTGATTTCTGCACATATTTTATGTTTTGGCTCTAATGCGGCAATTCAGCACTAGTAGTACTTTTAACCAGGCTTTTTCCATTAAAGAATCATTGCCCTAATTGAGTTAAGTGCAGAGAGGCCAGTGGCAAATGGGTAATTAAACTGATGTAGAGCCTGATTATAAAAGTTCTTCCTAAAACTGGTATTTCCCATTTTAAATCAGCAGTTACCAAATTCCTTCAACAGGCATATTCCTGCCTTCTCTGTGGCTGTTTAATTTACATTATCAGGCAGAATTATAATGTCTTGAAAGGTCTGGTGAGTTAAATTTTTGGCATGTAGCCGCTATATGGCCTTTAATGGCCTCTGGAGGGCCAGTGTTTGGTTTGTCCATTCAGGGCTACAGTAGAAATATGGCAGTAAAATACCGGAAATCCTATTTAACGGAATACATTCCCTCTGTAGATAAACGCCTCATTATAAGGCCATAGAAACACAACTTTTCTTATTTTCAGGTGACTTTACATGCCTGAAAACACAATTCTGAATGTCATATACCATTTCTTACATTTTTTGCCAAGTAATCCCCTTAATTTTACACACGGAGCCTTTAAAATACATAAATATAAAGAAAACTACACAGGAAAACAACGCATCATCCTGATGATAGCTCATTTGCATCCCAGGACAGTATGATGCTCTTAAAGACAGAAATGATTACAGTCACATGATTATTTGTTCCTTTTTGGGGGCAATAACAGTTAATTTTTTGGTCAGGGAATACTGTAATAATAGATGCGTCATATTAGCAACCTGCTAAGACAACAGAGTATCCTATAACATTAGAATTGACTACCGCAGTAATTTAATGCTCATTAATTACAAGGATGATGGTTGTTGTGCTAGAAAGCAGTCCCTCATGTCACATGATAGAAATAAGAGTTGGCAATTTCACAGTGGCTTGCCATTTAAACAATGGAGCCTATAAAGAGGGTGTTTAATGAAGCACTGCCAGCCAGATATTTCCATTGGAAACTCTTGAGGCAAAAACATCACAAGTTTTAACAGAATAAATCTGTCCCTTCATTTTGTTTTAGTTGTTCGACCATAAGCAAGGTGCTCAAAGAGCTGCAGTATTGGAGAGTTGCTTGGGAAGTTGGTTGAACTCGCTGTTGTCCTGTTGTTGTCGACTGCAGAACTTTGAAAAAAGGAAGTATTTTCCCCACAGACATCTCATATAAATGCATATAAAAATTAAACATTTTTTAAGCTGCAGCATGTCCCCCGACTACCCAAGCTAATATAATCTGTATTTCCTCATCAATGGCATCCATGGTTTTAGAGGAACAAGAGATTTTGCAGCAGGAGAACTCTGAGTTTTCTGTCAATACAACAGGCGCTGGGGAATTAATTTCTTCGGTGACTACATTTACCATCAACACAGTTTGACATCCTCTTATGACGCAGCAAAATTTCCCTGTAATGCACACTTAAGACTCATGTAACCAAGGGAAACACTACAGACAGAAACACTGTTTATTTTTGCACCGGTCAGATCTGATATTTTGGGTTATTTTGCTTCTGTGTCTTCTTATAGGCTTGTGGAAAGAGATCTGGACAAAGATGTGAACATTATTGTTTTGTGCATATTTGAAACTTAGTTAACTTTATCTAAAAATAAAATTTCAGAAGAAAACTTGTGTTAAAAAAAAAAAGTTGTCTTAATGAAATTCAGAGATGTCCCAATATCAGATTTCTACCCCACACTTATCATGGCCTTAAGAATTCAAAGTATCATTGATATTATCATAGGCTCTATAGAAACTTTGGAAGAAACAATTTATTGCTGTCAAATAAATCTATAACTTTGTCTATTGTATATTTTGCCACTTTTTGGTAATTACACTCATAATAACAGTGTATGAAGGTAGAGTGAGAGAGTTTGTAACCATAACAGTAAAAAAAAAAAAATGCACATAAAAAGAATTACGCACAATGATTTTCCATTCTATGGCGATGGAAACCAGCATTAAAGTGTATCACTGTCACCTCCCACTTCCTGTGACAAAGGGTGAATGGAAAGAAATGGATATTATATAAGAGACATTGTATTATTCACATGATATTATCATATGTCAATATCAGTTATTTGTTTTAAATATCAAGGTTATCACTAATAACAATAGATCACAACATCCCAATGTAGTCAGCCGAGGAAGTTTCATTTTGATACGTATTTGTTAAGATTTTTACTTTATTCACTTGCACTGTCCCTTTAAGAAGCATGGAATTAATTGCTTATGGGGCAACAAGTCACCTCTAAGTGTAAAGAGTTAAAATAATGCTATAATTCTAAGGTCAAGCAGTCACAGGCCATTGAACCCAAAGTCTAGCTGGTCTGCGCTGTGTACGAGGATTTGTATTAGTTCTTTCCATCTGTCTGCCTCTTACTCTCTCACTCCAACATTGATCTCTTTGACAGACCATTAAATTACAGTTCTTCTATCGATTCTTCCTCAAGTCAGACCTCAAAATTCACCTCGCTGCTCGTAGCACTTGCTTCCTGCTGCGTGTCTGGTTGACTGGATGCTTCTTGATGCCTAAGATAATGAAATAACTCTGGCCTTGATGCTGGTGGCATATTGAATATAGATCAGTAAAGTTAGAGGTGTAAGTGTTCCAATAGACGTAGCCTTTTATTGTTATCTAAAGGTCTCAAATATTTCCTATTGGTGACAAAAATTTTCTAAGGCATCCACTAATTTTTTGACTGACTTCTTTCCTCCCAAAATGCTGTTTTCATTGTTTGCAGAGGCTTTGCAGAAACTGGTTTGAAATAAGACGTCCATCACAGCAGAACTTCTGTTCTGTGTTTGTTCAAGTGACCACACTGGTGCATTATGAAGGAACTGGAAATCTCACTCGTAGGTGCAAGTGTTTATAGAAATCTCTGTCATGTAAAGTTTGAAGATTGGTTGGCAAAAACAAATCATATTTTCGAGCTAGGTTGGCGGAAAATCTACCCAAGAAACAAACAATAAGTAAACATGGCTGCAATGATTTTTTGATCAAACAAATGACATGTATATTCACAGGTATCCTTGCAAATTTTGGACTGTAGACAAAAAAAAGGAAAAAAAAAAAAGACTTTTTGTGTTTGATGACTTTGGTTTACTTGTTGACTTGTACAACTTGTTGAAGTTTTGGTGATTTTGCTCCTCTCTTCTCTTAAAATCACAGATTTTGTCTCTTGAAAAGGTTTTTCTTTGTGAAAAAACACCACATATGCTGGGAATGTATACAATTTCTGTGCACAATCAATAAGGTAAAGCATAGAAAGCCATCAGAATATTCCTTTACACTTTTGAAATTGCAAAGCTCCTTTATACAGGTAACAATATTGAGCTGCAAGAGAAAAATAAAACTTCAATCTTTGTTAACCTTGTTGTAGTTGACAAAATAGATTAAATGTAATATACAGGGCCATGGATTTGCAGATCTGCAGTTGCACTAATGAGTTTATATCTATAGGTTAAAAAGCCTAAACGACAGATGGCTTTGTGCCATTCAGCCAAGAAAAACTAATGTGAAAGTCAATGTGTGAGTGACAAGTGGTGGGAGCGACCGGTCAGCGTGGTTTAAGCGTCTCAGTTTCTGCAAGTCAAATCCTCGCATGCTGCCACCACCTCTATTGTGGCTCTGTTCTCAGATTATGAATATTTCATGGCAAGCATCTGACACCATGCCTCGAAAGATATTTCAAGGTTTCTTTTTTTTTTTTTTTTTGATAGAAACCCTGAGGTTAGAGAGTGTCACAGAGGCGTGAAGTCAGTCCGTCTCCCCCCAGCAAGGGATGGGATTTACGATGAACCGGTTGATGACATCAGGTGGATAGTCTCATTCCTGAGCAGAGAGCCCCTTTGTCCTCCCCCTGACTGATAAACCATTGAGCTGCTCTCAGTTTGTTGTCACCGCTAAAGAGATCTGTTTTGTCTGTGGCGTTCTGTTAGTCAAGAAATGATTTCAATCTGCTCAGAGTGCAAGCTGTGTTTTGACAAACTGCACCCTGGTTTCCCTGTCTGATCAGTGTGGAGCTGGAATGACTAAGCAGGGGGGAGTCTGCTTGGATTAGCTCTGTCTTAAATGCTGCCTTTAGCATATTACTTTGCCCACTGCCGCCCCTCCCCCCAACAATATCTCCTAACGAGATCCTACGTCCGTCTTGTTTTCATCTTTGTCAAGTTTCACCTTCCAGTTTAACTAAAGCCTACTTATGTAATTCCTCATTTGAAATTGCTTTAGGGGGAATATTAGTCTTATGACTTTAACTAGATGACTTAAATCCTTGTTTTTCTTTCTTCTTATTAGGGAGTGAGTTTTTTTTTCTTTACAGAATTACTGTATGCGTATCTCGGATAAATTTAATAAAACCAAATTAAGACTTTCTGCATAGCCATGGAATTTCTATTACAGTATACATAGATGCATTAGTGCAGTGAATCACAACCTTTTTGGCATGTGACCCCCGTACACTGGAATTATGCTTCTCCGAAGATCAACAGAAATGTGGGTGTTATTGGTAAGTGTCGGTCTCAGAGGCTCCCTGAGGAGGCGACACATGCACCTCTCAAATGTCAACCATGCATTGAGAGGGCCTGCAAGTCAGACACTGTAACTTGGTTCATTTAATTCTCGTCAGGAAACAAAAAAAAAACAAAAAACAGATGTAATTGGTCCATAGACAAGTTTTAAAGAAATAGCTACACCAGTGTATCAAAGGTTTTAGTTTTTTTCTTGAGTCTCGAAGAGGGTCAAGTAACCAGTAATTCTCCTAATGGCCGATACTGATCAAATAAATGATAATTTCTCATTTTTGTGTTTTAAAAAGTTCATAACCTGCAGTTTATGCACACTTTAGGGTAAAAAAAGACAATGAGGGATCAGTTAATATTTTGGAGCTCTGACTCCTAACTGGCATGACTACTTTTCCCTCTGAACCTTGTGAAATATATTTCACCTTACAGTCTGCTGAAATCATAAAAAATGGCATGTTTGACTCTCTAGTCTACACTGCCTTGGTTTACCAGAGTGCAGCAGTCTGACATCATGAGCTTGACAATAGTGTGCAGCACTTGTTCTTCCTGTATCTTTTCCTTCTCTGCATTTATTATGAGATCGTAAATTAACTTAAATACTGCCACCTATTGTGTTGGAGTTTGTATATATCATGCATTTCTAGTTGTAATAATATCGGCTTTGTTTCTGACAAATCGTATCCATCAGTTCAGCATGGCAGACTGCATTGGAATACTACAGTTCCCATGAATCTAAGCCACCATTGTTCTGGTAGAGAAATCAGTCAAAGGGGCAAATTCAGAGCTTTAGTAAAATCAAGACACTTGGTCCTAACAAACACAGAAAAACATAGAGCCACCAAATAAACTACAGAGTATAAAATCAGTTCCTGCAACAGTGTAATTTTAACTTCCCTGTGCTGTTAGAAGATCACATAAAAGAAATATAATGTGTTTCACTAAAATGCACCAAAGGACTCAATCTTGCACCTTAAAGTGTTTTTATCAAAGAACAAGATATTTTCTCTATATATATATTTAGGAAAATTTTACTGAGAGCCCACTCTCTTCTGATGTAAAACACACACACAAATACACATTCACACTTGGAGGTTACTGAACGACACACCATAGTCTGACCTTCTGGCCACTGAGGAGCTTCACTGGAGCAGCTGAGGTTAAGGGTCCTTGCTCATGGGTAGAAATGAGTGATGGAAATGAGGAAAAAAATTTGGTTTTATGTCCATTCAGGTAGTAGAAATGTGAGATATCAAACATTGTCTATGGAGAAAAAAATGCTGATAATATTACTTAATTCACCTTAAATCCTTAACCTTTAATCACTTGTAGCATCTTCAGTTCGTTCATATTGTCTAATAAGAGGCATGAGGGTAAAAGCAGCACTGCAGGTGCTAATTGCCTATTCAGAATCTTAAAGTTTTTGTTACTCCCTAAATTTAATGCGCAGAGATTTGGCTCAAGACTGTGTGCTTTTTCTGAGCCTAACCTAAATATTATGTTGATATACAGTAAATATGCAGAGCTCTGCATATAGACCTTCTGAGTTTAAGGGCTCCCACACAGATGCTGAGAAATCTGCTCAAAACAAGAAGGCCTGCTCCTACTTTGCATTTCAATTTAACATTTCAGAGAACTGGCAGCATGTTGCCTCGCTTAGCCCTCGCTTCGTTACACCCACATGGCTTCTCGCCGTGCTTGCTGACGTCTTCCGCTGTTCAAAAGGCTGCAACTTGGCTGAGAAATTGGGGATTTCCATACTAGATCCCTCAGGTATCTACACACTCAAATGCGTGTCCTGTTCATCTTCCCTCTCCTCCCCCACTCCCATCCTACAGCGCCTGCCCTTCTCCCCGCTCACACCGCTCTCTGATTTCTCATCTTGGGGCTCAATTGACCTCGCCGCCACATGCCTTTGTTTTGTTTTCCTAAAATCTCAGCAGCACCTGAAAGCCCCTCTGCTGCCTCCCTTGTAGGGCTTTCTCCCAAAGGAGAGTTAGCTTTGTAGCAGCCTTGTGTAAAAGTGCCTCTCTTGGACAAGGATACTTAGGTAGAGCTAATTGAAATGGAGACCGGCACTGTTGTACTTAGTAGCAGGTAGGTGATCCTAGCTACAGACTGCGCCCTCTGACCTATTTGTGCTGCCTCGGTTTCTTCCTACGAGGGTCGGCTCAGCCTCCGTCTGTGTGGGCAGGGATTTTCCATGCATGATAAATGGAGGAGGCATGGCGTCTGAGTGCTGTATCAGCTGCTGAAAGTCACTCCCTTTTTAGCCCAGATATCTCTCACTGAACTGGTGCAGCGAGAGATTTTTGAGGTTTTTATTTTGTGTTTTAGGGTGGGATAGATCTATTTACTGAGTTAGTCAAATGTGAAAACATTAAAAGGAAATATGAATCTGAAAGATCTCATTTCCGCCACTGTTCCTTGTTTTGAGCTTCCTAATATAATTTGTGAAATAGATTTTGAAGAAAACATAATTGCTGAATTTTGTTAGTTTCCATTGTTTTTTGTGCGTGTGTGATATTTTTAATCAGGTCAGGAGTCGTGTGGAGGAAGTTATGTTAGATGGTTGGAAGCCAGGGTTTTGTGGACTTAATCCCTTTTTTTTAGCTTGAGGCTACATAGTTAAAGCCGGGGAGCTAACTCGTGTTACAGGAGTGAAGCTGAAGGTGTTGACAGAAGTGGAGATTGAAGGAGAAACACGTGAAACACGTGAAACACGTGAAAGATGGAATGAGCATTTTAAACTGGCAATGAATGGTTTGCAGGCAGTTTGATTTTGAGGTTTCTTTGTTATCTTCTCATATTGTAAATATTGTATTCTAAGTCCCTCTCTTTAGCATTTATAAGCACTGTAATGTACATTTGGAAAATGGTTTATAACCATTGTTTCCAGAGTAAGAGACGCCAGGGGCCATCAGGGGCCATCAGGGGCCCCCTTATGCAAATCGTAATGAAGATGAAATTAAAAAAAAGGAATATGATTTTTATAGAATCATGTATATTATTAAGACATATGATTTTTGCTGATTGAAACATTCTTTGCTGTGAATATCATTCTAAATCCCGACATCACATGGTAAGCTGTCAGTGTTGACCTGGAACAGTCTGTGTCTGCCACAAAAATGCTTTGCCCTTGAAATTTAACTGCTTGCTTACTTGCTAGCATCTAGTTAGCGAGTGTCAACCCAGTTAAAATAGATGAAAAAGTAAAGATTGCTATAGTGGCCTATTGTCTGTAGCAGAGCAAGCAGATATAAGTGTTTATTAATGTATAGTGTTTGTCACTACAAATCCACAACTACAAGTCCTCTGACAATAACGAGTTGCAGGAAATGTGCATGCTTCATGCTTTATTAAAACATAGTTGTGGCTTCGCAAACATCTCTGCTATCACTTGATACTGATACAGCCTCTTAGTAAAAGAAATCTCAGCGTGAAACTCAATGTTGAAACACATGTGCAATGTACGTTCGTCACAAAGATTTTCTTAAGTGGGCAATAGCAAATAAGCCAAGCCCTTGCACAGGATGTTCATGTCTATTTCTAAAATATTATGCAAAATGTATTTTACACAATGGGTTTATCAGATTATTTAACATAATTTTGCCTGTTAATTTTCAGGTAAAGCTGGTTATCCCAAGATTTATAGGTTAAATTTATGTTGATTTCACCAAAGACAGTAATGTCAGTGGCTCAGCAGGTGTCTTTTTTTGTCAGTAGTTGATAGGAAATATTTGCCATCACATCACATGTGCAGGGAAGAGCAGCAGCTTCGCAGTGCAGCCGCTTTCCTCAATATGTGATTCAGTGTGGATTTACCCTTTTTCAAACATTTGACTGTTTGTGTTTCCATTTCCATCTACATACAGCACACTGACTTCCTCATAAAGTGACATATTGCAGTGTTGCCCCAGTTATACTCAGCCCATGCGATTTCCCTATCCACTCAGTTGCTCCCTGCTTGTTTGATAAAAAGTGTATTTTCCGAAGCCACTGAGGCTTGGCCTGTCTCACTGCAAACCCACTCCTATGGAGGGCTCGTAGAGTATACGTCCTACAGGAATGCTGCACTGTGATTACATTCCCCCCATTAGCATACGGAGGCTTGGAGTCACACTGCACTCAGCCTCCAGCAGCACTTTGCCATATGGTCCGTCTGCGCTTCTCAGGCGATATTTGGCAAGATTCTTGCAGAAGGTCAAATATCAAGTCAGAGGACTGTGCCAGAATTGCATCTATGCTAATTGCTCTCTCTCTCTCTCTCTCTCTCTTCCTCTCCTCCCTCATCCAGCTCATGCTCCTCTGCTTCTCTCTCTCTCTCTCTTTCCACCCTCTCCTCCTCTCCCACTGAAGTAAGTAATCTGCTTTAGGATGTTTCTGAGATGGAGATGGATTTGGTTTTCCTTCGCTGCCCCTCAGCCTAATCTCCCCCCTGTGACCATCCCGCCTCTCGCAGGCACAGCTCTTAAGCACACCATCATACCCCCCACCCCCCCACCCCCACCTCCATTTCATACACGCCTAGTCAGCAAAAAACTCCCAAATTCCTCATTACTCACAAACATCCGCAATACACTTAGCTTGATTTGCTCGAATGGATGGCGGGTGCAAGGCTGGACCTTGAATTAAAAGATTGCAGCTGTATTTCAGTATTGGAATGCTATCAAAACACTGGTGTACTTGGGTTCTTTGTCTGTGCGCATTAAGTGTCATGAGCATATTCAAGTGGAATGATTATTAAATTCAAGTAGGGGAAAAATAGGTGTAGAGAAATCATTTATCCCACTTAATTTGTCAATATCTTTGACTTTAAGTGTTTATTCAAAAGAAAATGAGCTTTAAATTGCAATTAAATGTCTGCAAAGGTTGACAATATACCAAATTTTTTAGTATAAACCTTGTAGATTAAAGGTTATTCCTCAAATTGATTCTAAAGGCAGTAAAATTAGGATTTAATTATTTGAACTGACTGACAATAAATAAGCCATAGACCTTGACTTTTTATTTAAAATCATCATAAATTGGATTATTCTCAGTTGTAGATAAGGTTAACTGGAGCATCACAGCTCTGATTTATTTGAGTCCAGCTTTTATGGCAACTGTGAAAAAATGAATGGTATTGAATGAGAGAGGGTATGTGACCTTTGTGTACTTACACGCCACGGGACTCCTCATTTCATTGTGCTGTCTGCTGCCCAGTGACCTCGTCTTTCTGTTGTGATGAGGAGAAAGCACCCAGCAATAAAGTAACTTGAATATTTGGCAAAACTGTGAAAAATTGAGCACATTTAAGGCTGTCATTATGTCAGAATACTGAAAAGAACAGTCACAGACAGAATGACTGCGACAGTTTGAGAGGATTTGATTCACACTTCTAAGTATATGTTTCACTGAAAAATTTATATTTCTTTGTTTCATAATGCTGTTAAAAATTCTGAATGAATAATCTGAGGGAAATGTGGAGAAATTGAACAGAAATTGAATAGGCTAGAGCACAGTGCTGAAGAACTTTTGGCTGTGAGAATGACAATTTGTAGGATCGGGACAAAGATCAGTCAAGAAATAATATCTATTTCTTTGCATGGACATCAGCCAGTTTTGTGCCACAACCTGGTTTCTGAAGGGTCTGTTTTAGCTCCAGAAGTTGTCAAATAATGTAGAAGAGTAAAAAGCTGAAGACTCCACCCTATGATTTGTGGTCAGAAAATTATAAAATAGAAATCCTCACATAAATTTCAACTGTAAAATTTGTGCTTTGCTCAAGTACTCAAGTAAATGTAGATTAATATAAATGTTCCAGAGTTTGTCCCAACAAGCAAAGTCCGTAAACTATGACGATATTAACTTCTTCCTAATCTTACAGCTAATTAGATTAAAGATGTTTTTTATCAATCATGAAGGTTCAGCATGTGGGTTGGTTTTGCCAAACCACTGTACTGAACCTCAAAAACTTCAATAACAACTGGCCAATAAAATTCATCACCTGCACACTGAAGCAAGCACGCCACGCAGCAGAACGATGATTTCATCACAGCACATGAATATTGCATGATTGTCATCTTACATATATTTTCTCATCGTCAGTAGAATTATTGTTATTGATGATTCTCGTGCAGCTAATATTCAGGCTTTGAGTTTTTTCGCAGAGAGTTGGTTTGCATTGTGTTGTGATGCAGGACGGTGGGGGCAGTGGCGTGTGGACGACTTGATGACTGGTCTGTCCGTGATGGCAGCCTTGGAGAGCTACCTTTTATAAACGGCATTGGTGGGCTAGAATATTGGCTACAAGTTTCAAGATGAGATTTCAACCCCCACCCAGCAGCGCCGGTAACAGTGCAGGTGATGGATTGCTATACCTTCCAGGTTTGAGCTTGGCAACACCCCAATATTCCCGCAGAATAAAGTGACAGGCAATATATAACACATCAGCTAAGGCTGACTGCACTGCTGAAACTTTTCCCCCCCTCCTCTCTTTCTTAGACCTGGAGATCAGCCCTGAATGTTTGGCTGCCTCCCAAAGTCCTCCTTCCTTCACTCTGATGAAACATGCTCTGTCCTCACTCCTCTTTCCTGTCTTTTCCTCGTTTTGTCTGCCTCCCCACCGGTTTGCCTATAATAAAAAAATCAAAGTTATTTCCCTGCGTGGTGTTTATATTGAAATGATCACAGACGTAACTTTTCTGACTGTAGTTCAGAGGCGTTGGATTTATTTGGAGGCTCATAAGGTGCAAGGTGTTGATGACGGCAAGAAGAAAAACTGGCCGACCTGGGTGTGCACACACTTTTCACAAAGTGTTTGTAATTTTTTTTTTTTTTTTTTAAAGTAAGCATCTAGACAGCTAAAGCAGTGTAAAACTGCTGTTTGCGTGTATGTGTGCGTGTGTCAGTGGTATTTATTTATATATATCATGTTTGCAGCCTGTCAGAGCTGCAACCAAAGGATTGCGGTTATGAAAAGTGGCCTGCTTCCCGGTCTGTAAGTTAATAAATTATGTGTATTGTCAGACTAATGTATGGGCCATGTGTCATAATGAGCATTCTGAAACACATCAGCCTCCTCCCACAGGCTGCAGCTCAACCCGGCCACTGCCACTGTCTCTCCCTGAGATCTCTCCCTTCCTGTCTCCCTTCTCTGTCTCCCTCTATATCCGTCTCTGCCCTGCTTCTATCCGTTCCATCTCTGACTCTGATTTTTGTGCCAGTGCTACATTTTTATTTTTTTTTTCAGGATACATTCTCATCTCTAACACATTTCTTAAATCTCAGAGTTTGAGGAGATTCTTGAGAATTCCTAGACAGAAATAGAGAGACAGGAAGGAAAAGGCAAGTTTGTAGCCGACTTTAAAAAAAAAAAAAAATCCCACCCGTAATTATGGTGAATTAAAAGTTTTATGATGTTGTTCATGCCTGTGTGTGTGTGCGTGCGTGAGGTTGTGTGTGTTGGTGGGAGGGAGGGGACGTGGTTCTGTGACAAGGCTGGCTGGGAGCATAGAGCTGAGGGTGAGTGCCAGACATGTCTCAGGAGAAACCGGGGCACATTTGCAATCACCCCGAGTTCAAAAGGGTAATTTATTCACAGTCTGTGGTTAAAGCAGGGCTGCTCAGAATGCCAGTGGGATTGTGCCGGGAAGCGGAGAAGTAGAGACACATTATTTTCATTTTTTTCTCTCCCTTTCCTGTTTTTTTTCTTTCTCTCTCTCTCCCTCTCTTGCTTTTTCCCCTCATCGTCCTCTTCATCGCTCGTTGTTGTTTCTGCGAGCCCCTCTTTTAACACACGCCGGCGAGCATATTTCACTTTTACACTCATCCGCATTGACGTCCCGGTGCTGATTGAATTTTGAGGCGCTGCGGCGTCTGCCATTATCATCCTCATCGTCTTGAGTGGTTTATCTCTGGCCCCAGCTCTGTGTGAAGCCAAGGCTGCAGGGGGGAGGAGGGGCAGGGGCAGGGGTGGGCCGGGGGTTGAGGACTGTTCATGTGTTTTCATTATTTGTGTGGAAAAGATAGGGAGGATTGGCCTTAACCTGGGTGTTAGAGATTGAGGTTTATGTTGTGTGTGCATGCGTGTGCCCCCCGTTGAGGTCGAAGCAGCCTTTACAGAAGCCGCCTCAGTCCAGTCGGTTTGATTATAATTCAACATCTCGCCGTCTTTCTACCACCTCGTCTCAATCAGCCGCCAACAACTTGGCTACGGCATTAACTGCACCTGCCAGGTTGAGTTAGGATCACAGGGTGTCATGGCTGCCCAGAGACCTCACACTGCCTCGCCAGAATCAGCAGAGAATTATTCCACCACGTCAGTTTTACTGTGTCGTTATCACCAAAAGCCACCAGCAGACACTTACAATACACTGCCTACCGTGGTGGTGTGGTGGGGTTAATTTGAGGTCTGGAGAAATCTCTTCCTCCTCCTTCAGTCAGTTCAATACTCAGTCGTGCGCATTCATTGCCAGAGCGGGAAATTGTCTTCCCCTCTGTGCGTCGTTGTAGCCAGGTTGTTATGCATGCTCTGCTGCAGAGGCAGCGGTGTTGACGTGAGGCTGAGCTACTGCCACAGCGTCTTGATTTGAGGTGAAACCTCAGTCCTGCTCCTGGGTCCCTGGTGTAACGCTATCAACCGCTACCTTCTCCCCACCTTTGTCTCTTCTGTTTTTCCCTCTCTCTGCTTCCCTCTCTGTCTTTCACTCTCTCTCTCTCTCCCTGTTGTTGCTGTTTTCGTGTGTCTCTCTCCCTCCCTCTCCCTGGCGGTTGATGGAGTGATGTTGAAGGCGCATGCAGGTGGGGGAGCAGACAACGCAGAGCTGTGCTAATTGAGCCTTCTTTGTGCCTGGTCACTGCAGTGTGCCGAGGCGACGAGGCCCGGGAGTGAATCCAAGCAGCACTCAAGAGCCCCACTGGATCGATAACGCAGGAACTTAACAAAACAGAGACATGCCGAGTGCCCAGATCAGGGTCATTATTGTCTCTGGCGAGCCGCACTTCCACCAGGGACTAATCAATGTGAGAATATGGATCAAGATAAACATTCTCACCTCCCCTTTTCTCCTCTTTGCCTCAGCTCTTTAGAGCATCACTAAATAGCATGGCATAAGGCTAAAAGTGTGGATGCACCATATTCACTGCGGATGTGCATACGTCTACAACATTTGAAGTGTTTCCTCGTCGTGCTCTCTTTTGTGCTCCTTATTAGGAAGACTAGTCAAAGTGCTCTGACGCACTCTTTACTATGTTTTCTAAAAAGCTCTTGCAGTTCTTGTTTTCTCATTTCAAAGAATGTGTTTGGTGAGATTCCCCCTGCTTGTCTTTTATATGTAATCTTGCAATGTACTTAAGTGGCTGTATTAGGCTCATTGTCTTAAAGACTTTGTGTCTTCATTTCATTTGTTGTTGGCACAAGTGTCTAATTGCATCACCAGGTAACTCCTTCCTGTTTATTTTATCAGAGAAACCTGTATTCAGTTGCCAATATATTAGGCACATTTAGCGAAATGTAGCCACCTCAGCTAAATTCCTTAAATTAATGTAAGCACGGTATATCTCAACTTGCAATTTAACTTCATTAAATTTTGATCAAACAATAAAATTTGCAGTTTACATTTGTGGGATTTTGCTTTTTTCTCTCCACATGCAAACTATAAGAAAGAACTGATCAGTTATCAGTTTTTAAAGAGAGCCATATGCACATTAAGTTAAGAAACATAAAATAAAAAAATAAATAAAAACATGAATAAACATTAATACGTTTTTTCTTCTAGAGACCATCATCAGTTTAGGAGGCAGGATACATAAAAAATACAGCAACCTTGCATAGAATCACAAACAACATCAAATTTATATAAATTAGACACATTTGTAATACATTCCACACATTCCTAAATGTTTTCTGGTGGTTCAGGCTGCTAGAAAACTCACAATGTGTAATCACATCTTGTTCTTTTGTTTTTCTCTACAATTCTTAAAAAACAAATACGGCTAATGGCTAATAATGGCTTTGCTGATATATTTTATAAAGCTTAATTGCTTCTTAAAATGATAAAACACAATTAATGGAGCCCTGGTCCTGTTGGAGGGCGCAGGCCTCAGCTCATTGCAATTAGGCAAAAGAAAAACCACCAGAATCTGTGAGAATGCCTTGACCCTTTGAATAACGATGGTGTTTCATTTCATCCATGACTGTAAATTGGTGATGATGGTATCCTGCTGTTCCCGGTCCCTCCATTATTCTCTTGGAAGGATAATAGTAATTGCTTAATGTGGTGTGAAAAATGGTAAATGGTTGCTACACACATGGGAAGGAATATATGTGCACAAAACTGAGGCCAGCATTATTACAGATTTAAGAGGAATGTCCTTAAATTTTATCATGAAGGCAACAACTGCTGTTTTATACCTAAAGACTGAACACCCACTGAGCTTACAGTTAATGTGACTTGGGGCTTAAGGATGATTTGTTGGTGGTGGGTATCATTTCACTAAAAACACGTACTGATAACTGCATCAGATGAGGAGTTTACACACTTTTTTCTGTCACTTATTAATGGTGCTCATGATTGTGTTTGTGAATGTTTGTAAAGCTGGCACCTACTAAGTGAAGTTCAGCAGTTATTTCGGCGGTATGTTTGGCGTGATATGTAACAGAGCAGTACTGGTGTTTTGAATAACATACATGAGTTCAAAAGCTCTTCCTCAACAATAATAATGGAATAACATGGCAATAGCACTCTTTTATTATCTCTGTTACATGTTTATTAACCCCGTCATAGGGTAAGGAGCTCATGGACATTCTGAGTTTCCGTTCTTCTTCTTTGAGTTAGCTGATAATTGCTGCTAGCAGTCTTTGAAATCCCCACTAGTTGGTTAAGACGTTACGCCACTGCTGTCTCAGCCTTTTACACAGATGTTGTTTTAACACTGTTCCTTCCTAAACTTTTTATACAGAGTGGTAAAGCACAACAATGCCACTCCAGACCGGAGTACCATTTTTGGCAGAAATTCACATTTGGTAGATTGAAAAACTTCTCCATAGACTCTGGACTGTATATTCACTCTGTCAAATTTACCTTTCTTTGAGATCCATTATTGTCTGTTTATCTCATACTGGTGAAGTGCTGTTTGTGAATGTTAATGTCAGTGTGAGTGTATAAAGGCTAAATGTGGCTCCATTCAAGTGGAAAAGTGTCATAATAACAATGCTGGCTGGACGTACATTGTACAGCATGTACCATACATATACTAGATTTTTATAGCTGGAAGATTGTTGTGACTGCATATCACGATGACAACAAAAGTATGTAAAAATAACATGAAGTCATTTAACTGGCCCTGTGCTCTGTAATCTGGTTTTGCTGCTTAAAACTATTTTCTTTATAGACAAGTGACTTATTTTCTCCACAAAGTGTCAGAAACTAGTGAAAAAATGTTCATCAGAAGTTCACATGCAAATGCTCGTTTTTCTGAACCAAGTTCAAAGCCTAAAAATGTTGAGTTTACTGTAGAAGACCATCAAAAAAAGAAAGTATTTGCATCTGTGAGCAAACTTGTAACATTTTCGCTTGGAAAATAACATAATCCTTTAGTCATCAAAACTATTTGTCTGCCAATTACCTAGTTGATTCACCAGCCAGCTTTTTTAGCTTTACTATTATTCAATGGACGAAAATCTTTATACATACGAAATTAAAAAAAGTAATAACTCATTTTGTTTATTTGTTTGAATAAAATACTTTGAATAGTTTGCAACATATTTTTGTAAGAGAACAACATGAAATGATGATGTGTGAACCCATCAAAAGTTGAGACATGTTCACATATAATTACTGCCTAGCTCTGCTGTACACTGTGCAGAATGTTTACGTGTGGTCCATAAACTGCGAGGCCGAGCGTAGGCGTCTGTCTGGTGCTGAAGCATTCGTCAGGCCTTTAAGGAGCCACAGATGACACTTGGTATTAAAATGTCAAATTGCCCTCCACTCAGACTAAAGTGATTTTAGTTGTGATTATGCACTATTTCCCCCCCTGTCAACAGCAGAAAAAAATAATCAAAAAATGTGCTAATTGGTCATGGGGATTGGTGGGAGACTTCAGTATTTTATGTCTTTGACTTCCAAATGAGTTTTCAGAAAGGAGAGGCTGTCACTCTGGCATAGAGGTTTTGGGGAGGGGGGGAGGGGGGGAGGAGGGAGGAGGAGGGGCGGCTGCTGGCGCAGCCTCAAATTGAAATGATGCACTGTTCCCCCTCACTGCGGCTAGAGCTCACAGTAATTAAATGCCTCATTGTTGCTTCTTGGGAATTTGTATTGAATATTTCATCCAGCTTAATGATTATTTGGGTGTGGGTGGGACGTGGATGTAATCACCTTGGCTGGCTCTTTGATGAAATACTTGGTTTGGCAGTTGTGCTTTACAGCCGTTTTAAGTGCCCTTCTGGGTTTTTACTTAACTTAATGTCCATCTTATTTTAAACTGCTGTTATACAGTTGTGATCATAATATTATAGATTATTGGCTTTGAAGCGTGTTTGTTATTTCTTATTATATGTGCATTTTTCTGTAATTTTCCAAAGAAAGCATGCATTAAAACTATGGCCTGACCTGAACAATCGTAAATTAAACTGTGTCCTTCACATTTTGTTTCCCACAGAGGACGCCAGTCAACAATGGAGAGGCTTTCCGGTGGTTCTTTTAGGGAGGCAAAACGTGGCCACCCCATCCAGCAGCAGCAGGAGGGCAGGTGGGACTCTGGACTCTCTGCCAGGACCACCTGATGGGTTCACTGAACCCAACATGCCCATCACATTTGTGGAGGACAAGAGAAGAAAAAGTGGACAGACAAAAAGATAAATGAAAACATAATGGTGTTGTTTTAACTCTGTAATTTCCTTTTCTGTGTAATTATTGTACCTTTTGACAGTATCATAATGTATATTTTTGGTGTCTATGAATGTGTTTTCAGTGTTGTGGCTGTAGGTTTACAGCCAATCCTATGTAAAGGACTCAAAGAGACAATCATACAATCATAATGAATCCGTCAAACAGAGGAGGCCACATGGATTGATGATATAACAAACACAACACACTGAACTCTGGAGCAATAATTTGATCTGGTGATTATTCTTCAATCTTTATTTTCTGTTGATTCTCCAATCATTTGATCAGACTTAATCATATTTTAATTTTTATCTTAAAACCATTTTTTTTAAAAATACAAATCTAAAGATAAGACCGTCACTGGCAGCTCAATGAGTGCATCCTGGAATAAATGTCGGCATTGAACATTTCTGCAACCCACAAACATTTCCGATTTGGGCCAGTGTCCAATTAATGGCATGGCAAGGCTGTGGTTAAGTTCTGGTTAGGTTAAGGTATAAAACCTGTTTGTTAGGGTTTGAAATAATAATGTTTTGGCTTAAAATAACCACTTTTGTCCCCACAATAAGGCTAGAAAATGTCCCGTTGCTGCATTAAAGACACCTGGTTTGGCCGCCACAAACATGGCTGGAAACTGTTGGAATGGCCGCTAAAGTTACCCGGGTTTGTCAGCTCAAACAGGAAGCAAAAGTTGGTCTTGGTGTGGGCTCGAACTCTCGTCTTCTTCTTGGCTGTCACACCGCCAACATACTTCTGCATTCTCCCACTAAGGAAGTCTGCTTATTACATGTAATCTAACAATTTAATTCTGATACCTACTTTAGAAATGTTGATACATTTCAAGGTTTGCAGAAACACACAATGCCAGTCGCTCATTCCTGGCGAGTTGGCAGATGTGTCTCATCCAAAACGAGTTAAGTGAAGGATGTCCGCAGTGTGTCACTGCAGAACAGGGCACATTGTCTTGTGTGGTGAATTGCACTTCTTTAAAATCTAATTGGGCATCATTTGATTGTGACAGCACCAGACGTTTGTGAGTCAGTCTGCTGTCTGGAGGTCATATTCTCAAAGACTATTGAAGTACATGTTTTTTTTTAACCAAAACCTCAAACCTTTTTCCTTTTTCTTTGGTTTAGATCACTTAAGATTGTAACTGTCTAAAAGGTAGAGAGTAATGCCAGTAAAGGAACTGTATGTTATGTTAAAAAACATTCAGATTTAGAATTGATTACAGTACACTTTACATATCTGACCCATCATATGTTGTTCTGGAGCTAAAAGGGATAGTCTGATTTCTCTCCTGCAAAGTAACGTTAAGACATTCCAAAAGCAAAATTATTCAATAAGTTACTCATTGTCTTAAACCCTATTGTTGCATGTGTAAATGTGTTTTGGTTTTAAAGATTACTAAGAATTTGTATATTGTTGTTGTGATGCTTTTATGTGTTAAAATAAAAAAAAAAAAAGGATTCAGTAAAAGAGATCTTGACAGTAAATGTTTGATGTGGAGGAAGCACCGAAGAAAGGGAAATTAATCCATAAAGAAAAAAAAAATCAGCGATCAATTATGATCACTTGATAAAAAAAATTTTTTTAAAAAAAGCAATTCTCCTGCTTCTTTTCCTCCTGCGAAGCATCACCCGAAATAACAACCAGGAGGAGACGGGAGGAATATAACAGCATCAGTTGCCTCCCCAGTCACGTATTCCCTTGAATACTAAAATGTTGCATGGAGAAGAGTGGTTCCCAGAGGCAGCAGACTTTAAAGGACTAGTGAAATCCCATGTGGTTTGTCATGCTGGAATGCACTTGGGGGGGCGGGGGGGTGGAGGGTGGTGAGGGTGGAGCGGAGGGGGGGTGGTAGCAAGAGAATGGAGGATGGCAGGTTGAGGGGGTGAAGCGAGACAGGCTCCTGAGATAGCTTGAGCAACTGAGCGACTGCGGGGTCTTTGGGTTTCAGGGGCAGGGAGTGGGAGTAGTTATGGGAAGGGGGGGGGGGTGCAGTAGGAGGAAAAGAGAGGACAGAGGCACATTTGGGCGCTATCTGAGGTGGGGAGGGCCGTCAATGCTGAGGAGAACGAGCGGAGAAGGAGGAAATCATCCGGGACTGACTTCTCCCCTGACTGAGCACGCTTGCCATCACCCAAATTGAGCTGCTGACTGGTTAGGGCCGGCAAGGAGATGGCTTGAAGTGCTCTGCAGTGGCCGTTTTTGGGGGCATTGTGGTGTCTGAGGCGCCCACTCCCCCCCCTCGCTGGTCATCAGAGGTTGATAACGTGCATCAGGGTTTGCTGGCTTGCTCTCTCCCTGGCCGGTGAGATTAAATAACATCAGAGACAGCTCTCTCTAATCCTCCCCCACCTCCACCACAACCAACACCTCACAGTCTCCACTGGAACTGGGATTTAAGGTCCTCAGTGGTAACGTTCAGTGTCCTGCCTCAGACACACACACACACACACACACACACACACAGGCTGAGGACGTAGCACGCACACATTAACTCATCAGCGCTAAGCTAAGACACGTCCTGTGGCCTCATGGGTCTGCAGGTTTAAGCTAATGTGTTTTAGATAATTTTGTTACACAGAGTGTAGGAGATTATAAACATCACAAAAACATTAATCTATTCCCTACCTGTTCTTGATTATACCAATTTTATCACCACAAGAACTCTTAAAAGGGGAAGCGTTAAATATTTTCAGAAATTGTGCTTATATGCTCTCATTCTAAGCCTAAAATGAAAAAAATTGACCACCACACTATCTGTGTGTTGAGTGTGTTAGAAAGGGGTGGCAACTAGCCTAGCATAGCTTAGTTAGGATTGGGAAACAGAATACCCTACACTAGAGTTCAAAAATAATGCTACCAACATTCTTAAAATGACTACAACAACCTGCTAACTCATGGAGATGACTAATCTGGTTACTAGTCAGCAAGAAAATTATGAGTTAGAGCAATAATGTCAGCATTTTACCCTTTTGTTCCTGTTGATAAGAAACTAAGAAATGACTACCACTGTAAGTATTTTGTCAACTGAATGGCTCAGTTTCCAGTACAGCACAGCACCCTAAAGGTATCAAGTACTCTCAAAATACTTACAGTATAAGATGTTTCGTATTTCCTCTAAAATGCACAGTTCTTACTCTCTTATTCTGCTTTACTTAAAGTGTCAATAGAAACCAGTTAAGTATTTTATATGAACTGGTTTATACAACTAAATTACCTAGTTTTGCGGAATCACATGATGTCAGGAAATTATACTTTACATGTGAACTAGATTAGAAAGTGTTACTGACATTTTTCCCATTATTCCTTGAGCAACCATGAGCTGACCGTATGCTGTACAAAGCATGAGTCTGCAAACAGCAGGGCACAATGAAAGGAGCTGGTTACATCGCTGAGAAGTTGGAGGTTTGCAGCCTGTCCTCTGTAGGTCTTCATCCAAAGCCGAAACTATACCCTCCGTGACCGGGAATGAGTAAAGACAAACAGCGAACAGTAAACAAAATAAAATGAAGTGCAGTGCCGTGGTGGTGTCTATATGCGCCTCCACTTGGGAGTTCATTCAGGCCCTAACAGTTCACCGCCACTGCTCCTTCTTTTTTCAGTACTCTCTGCAATAATTGGATTTGTTAAAAAAAAAAAAAAAAAGAAAAAAAAGATCATTGTCTTGTTTTTAAGTGCATTTTTTAATGGACAATAGCGCATATCACATTGCATTTCCTGAGACTATTTCAAAATAAAAGTCAGTTTGTGTTTCATCAGTTAGATGCTCTAAATATAAAATTTTTTGTTTGCATCAGAAGTAACTTAATGATGCGAATGTAAAAAACTCTTAGCTGCTAATACTGTAAGACTATAAACATGCAATAACTTTCATCAGTCAACCACATACTCAGTCACCATCGTCTCATTCATCTTATTCGATAATGACTTAACAGATAATTATTAAAATAAAAATCTTTTGAGGTTGTTACTTTATAAATCATCTTACCTAACTAAAACACTGAGAACAGTTTTAGACCACAAGGGGCATAATTTTTTCAAAACAAACATAGCTAACTTGCCTGTTCTGCTGTCAGTCTACAAGAACATATTTATGACTGAGTTGTATTTAAAGACACACAAGCTTTTTAATCACCTCAGGGTCACATTTAAAAACAAATGTCAACCCAGTATTCCTTTTTATTAATGAAGCTTTTTAGCTCTTATTTGATCTCCACCAACTCCTTTGAAAAATAACAAGAGGCATTTAAGCTCTTTGGGTCTAAAACGGTCTTCTTTACTGGTTAGAATACTAATAAAAAAAAGAGATTTTTATAATTTTAAGTTGGACAGATTCAACAACCTTACAACAAGCAGACTAATGGAACAGACAGGACCAACTTAACCCTACAGCACCTTCACATTATGCAGAGACACTATCCTTCTGAGCTGTTTACTTTATAAATTTGTTTTTGTGTTGTTTTTTGGTGCCACTGAAAGTGTCACTGCTGCTCTGCTCTAAAAAAGAGCTGCAACAACGTGGATCCTTAAATTCTCCCAGTAAACACACACAAAAACTCTTGATCCGCACTGGTGAGACATGATGTAAAACAGTTTGAGGAATATTATTTTGCAAATAAAATTGCACCGGTTTTAACAGATGCTGAAATTTAATCGGCAGAGTCTTCTCTTTTTTTCAAGCTGTGAACTCAGTTTGAACCCAACTCTATTCACACACACACACACAGACACAACTGTGCACATACATTCGAAACTAGTGTAGCAAGCCAAAAAACTGCTGCAGTGCTGGAGCTAAAATCATTCCGTCATCTGGTGAACGGAGAGCTGGAATGACAGTCAGACAAACTAATCATTCATTAGGTCTGTATTGCTGTCAAGCCATTATCATAAATCTGTCACAAGACTGTATTTAAAAAATATTTTTGTCCAAGATGGCGTGCATTTCCATAAGAGCAAAAAGATTTTTTTACATGCTAGCAGGAAACACAGACATCTATTATCCCCCAAGTTTCCTAATGACCCTCCAAAGATCCTGTCAACAAAAGTGGGAGTGGTTAAATATCAGCTGTCACTCAAATAAACAGCAAAATGAGTAAAGGTCCCTGAGATGCCAGCCGTACCACTGGGTGCCAAAGCTTACTGGGCCAGTCAGATGTGCTCAACCTCTCCGTGTCCTCCACAGATATGCAGAGTCTCTGCGATAATCCCTTCAGGAATTTTGACTGAGAATGCTCCCTCACTCTACTGGCATACTTTTTAGCACTGAGCAGAAGACAAATCCACACACCTTCCTGCAGGGAGGCTCTCAGAGAGGACATATACTGTTGAAAAATTAAAGCAATGCTGACGAAACATTAAAGAGCAGAACTAAAATGCCCTCCAATTAACCTGTTACCTTAACTAAAACAAAATGAATGTATCTTAGGTTCTAATTTCAAAGTTAACACAATATTTAAAAAAAAAAAAATCTTATGCAATTAATCCCAATTTCTTTTTTTCCATCTCCAACTTCATATTTGCAGATGCTTGATTTGCGCATACTTACATACCTATACGCAAAAAACACTTTCTCACACTGAGTCAGTCGCACACAGAGGACAGAGAATGAGACCGAAAGAGAACGACACGTAGAGCCTCCCCCCTTCCTTTTCTCCCCCCTTTTCCCTACCTTGTCTTTCATTATTTATTTACTGTCTGCAGTTTTTCCATCGCACGCATATTGATGCAGAGAAAGCAGGGTGTGAGTGCGTGTCAGAATCATTTCCTGACGAGGGAGACAAGGTGGAAGTAATCAGCAGAGCGCTGATGCAATATGACAGCCCCTAGAACCGCTGGTACACAGTTAAGAGCAGGAGGGAGAAGAAAAACATCTCCCCACTGAAGGAAGTGGCAAGATTTGCACAAGCGGCGTTTGGGTGGAAAGGAGATTTACAAAAGTTCTAAAAGTTTGTGGGAAGAAAATCAGATTCTGAGGCTGTTTTGTCTGAGCTTTTCTATTAAATCCAGAGGCAAGAGGATGTATCTTATTTTTTTAAACATACCCCTTTGAGGTCATTTAACAAGCCACATTAGAGTCCATTTGTTTAGAAAATGTTTAGTACTTCAACTTTAATTTTATTTATTTTGTTGCACCCTGAAGGTATTTAAGTTATTTGGGGGATGTGTGGTGAATCACAACCAGAGGCCAGATTTTGGGAAAATGAAAGAATTCCAAATAGGAAGCAATACTAAAAGCAGACATTTAGTTACTTTTCTGAAGAAATCCAGTCAAATAAAGTCAGACTTGTTCATGCATAACCATGAGAAACATGCTTTAGCTCAGTGTGTATGTGCAGTATGGAAAACAGGACACAGACTAACAGGGTCTGCAGAGGAGCCGGCGAGGCACCTGGCTGACATCATCCTTCTCCACTAATCTTGTCTGACTGTTTCTCTCTCTCTCTCTCTCTCTCTCTCTCTCTCTCTCTCTCTCTCTCTCTCTCTCCCCGTCTCTCTCTGAGGCAGGTGTAGATTGATCAGTTATCCTGCAGCCATCACGGCGCAGTGAGACGGCCGAGCACGCCGGCTCTTTTCTCCTGCTTCTTCCCCATGTAACACACCTGTACATATCTCCCTCACACATCTGTACATCTCTTTCTATCTCTGTCTTACTCACAATCTTTCTCTCTCACACACACACTCAAAAAACATAGTGCAGGTTATGTACATGTACACATGCAAAGACACCATCTGTGGATCCTGACAGGCACAACCTTTCTTGGGTGCAGTAATTGATGAATGCAGGAGACGTCCCGTTCTCCCTGCCTCTCCTTTTCACATTCTGACCCGGGAGAGCACGTGGGTTAACTCCATGCTCAAACACACACATTTATTCACACACACACACACACACACACGTACACTAGCACATTCAAACACATACGCAGAGGTGTTAGCATGCTGATTGATTGATTGGGTCTGTAGGTTTCATGACGGCTGGCAACATTTCTCCACATCATGTCAACGCCCCTGGCAGCAAGAGTCCCAGAGTGATCTCTGAGGAATTAGGTTATCAAAGTCAGCAGGCTGATTCCTGAGCGGTGCCCATGCAACAGTCCGAACCCATTTAGAATAACGAAAAAAAAGGCCTTTTTAGGCGACTTTGTCTTCAAAGAATTAGGTTTACATATAGTTGTATAATTGTATTATGTAATTTTCTCAAAATAATAAGGAAACAATGTTAATATTGGATGTATTGCTTACTATTGTTTTAAAGCA
Source organism: Acanthurus leucopareius (assembly GCA_029814765.1). NCBI lineage: Eukaryota > Metazoa > Chordata > Actinopteri > Acanthuriformes > Acanthuridae > Acanthurus > Acanthurus leucopareius. The sequence goes on along the minus strand of JAQMCX010000043.1, from coordinate 1,484,415 downwards.
AATGTATCATAGCAAATGTTAACAATTTTGTGTGTCATTTAACTCACTATAGTTCTATTAACTTTTGGCAACTAAAGCAGTTTCAGATATTTTATTTAGATAACTTAGAGTATGTGATTATGTTAACCAAAACAACACTCCTTCCTGTGACTGGCAGAAAGTAAAGTTTAATTCAGGGCATTAGACAATGCATTCTGTTTTCAAATATTATTAAGTGTTTTTGGTACTTTTTTTTTAACCAATTTTTATATTTTTCTTCCATAAAAGACATAAATTCTAATGAACAGAGTACTAATTAGCAGCACCTCATGTATCCCCCCATTCAGTTTTTTTGAAAGATTTAAGTTCATAAAATTAAATTCAAGTACATTTTGAATGTACTTGTACTTGACTTGAAATTTTCCATTTTATGCTACTTTATATTTCTACTCCATCGCAAATCAGAGAGATCTTTGTACTATAAACTCTGCTACACTTCTTCAAAACTTATAGTTAATAACTACTTTTAAAATCATAGACTTTGTTGCCTACAAAGGTCTTTTCAGTCATTAAATATAGAAATAGCATCAATCATTAAGCTGCTGCAGACAATAAGTAGCTAGCATCGCTCCATCTCTATCAGCTACAACACTGAAACGCTGCTACTACTTATATATAATTGTGTTAGTAATAATGAGTGAGTCAGAGTTCAATCTGCACAATGAGAATGACAATTATACATTTAACAATTAAGATACACTTTAAAAAAAAAAAATGAAATTACTTAAGCACTTTCATATGCAAAACTTTTACTTGAAATAGAGAATTTTACACTTAAAAACCAAGATTTACCTTGTTAAAGCATCTTAATGCTTCTTCTGCTAGAATTCATATCTGCCTTTTTCCAGTGTTACTTTTACTTTACTTATGTCATTTGTAACATCAAGAGAGAATCAAGATGCAAACACTGTTCTCCAGTTCCCCATGTAGCTTCCTCGTTACAACTTCTGTGCTTGTTGTCAAATGACTGGTAATGGAAAAAACATTGCTAGCAAACCTTATCAAGCGTACAAGTAGACTTCCTCCAACATTTTTGACAATGAAAATGAAAAGCATAGAAGCCAAAGCAACAAAGTGGCTTAAATCCAATCATTCATACCTTCAGCGGAAGGTAGTCCCACAACATCAAGCATATTCAAAACATTTAAAATAATTCATCACTAGGTTAGTTTTTATGGGCTCTGTCATTCTCTTGCAGCCAATAGGATTCAACAACAAGTTTTTAATTCTCAGCTTATTGAAAAAGCTTGCAGTGTGAGAAAATGTCATATTTACATTAATCAAATGTCAAAATATGGTGCAAACTATGTATGATTCATAGCAGTCCTCCACAATATTACCAGATTTGTTCTACAAATGTTTCAGAACATAGAGGAAGAAACTCATGTCTTGATTTTTTAAATATTTTTCTTTTTCAAATTCTATTAATTGCAAACAGTCTTTTCCTTTCTCATCCTGACATACCAATTCCTTTTCATTCAACACTCAACTCAACCCTACTGACTGAAGACATTAGTAAAATAAATAAACAAATAATAATAATAATAATGAACTTGATACACCAAATGATAAATTGCAGCTTTATTGTATGTGAGATGCTATAAAAGGTCATAGAAGCCAAGAAACAAACCTGTCATCATGATAAAAAGAAATTATGTTTCATACTGTATCTCTGAGGAGGTTTTCATTCACTTATCTCTTAAGATATCATTCATCCATCAGTATATCCACCTGTTCTTTCATCCATGCATCGACCCCTCTATTCATCATCTGTGCATCCATCTATCAGCAACTGCATTAACCCACCCATGCATCCACCCACCAAGTCTCTCCAAGTGATTCAATGAACCCATCAAGTCCCTCAATGAAAAACACCACTTGGCTTTTGTTGACCAGAGACTCATAGTACAACATCGAACTACCGCGACACCATAAATGCGTTGGTGAACGAGCTGAACGTTGGGAAGAGGACTGGAGGAGTGAGACGGAAGGACAGGGAGGGTCCAAGTGTCAGGTCCCATTGGGGTCACAGGATGGTGGCTACATTTACCAAAGCAAACAGCCCAGAGGAGCAGAGTACTTCACCTGTCGCTGTGGATTACTCCATTATCACATCCACCAGTCTCACAGTGTCCCATTCCAGCCATTTACTATTCAAAATTCATACAACATGCAGAATGCTGGGCACTATAAAATGTTAAAATGCAGCAGGAAGCAAATTTTTGAAGAGGTGTTGAGGTAGTTATTGAGGGGAAGTGACTGAGTTATTAGTCTGTTGCGTGTGAAACAAACAAACAAAAGAAATGACCTTTTGGTTATTACAGAGAATGTAACAACGCAACACAGTGCATGCTATGACAGTTTCCCAAGTAAATACATTTATAATTAATGATTTATGCAAGTGGTAACACACAGTGTCAAGAAAAGGTTTTAAAATATATGTTAAGGTAAGGAGAGTATAGTATGAACAACATCAAGATGATAAAGAAATGGACAAAAATTGAACAGAGTTCAGGAAAATTCCACCAGGATGTCAAGGGCCTGCGTTTGCATTTGGACAGTAGGGACGTCCATAACAATATTTTAGAGGGAAAGAATTGTCTTTACTGATATTTTTTGCTACTGGTGAGAGAGAGCGAAAATCAGCTGTTTCACATCCCTCCCACTGCTGATTTTGACTTTAATTCTGATATAAATACAAAAAAAAATTAGCATTATTCTCTGTACAATAAGCAATTCTTAAATTTTGAGACAGGATGCTAAAGGCTAAACTCAGTATCATCTTAATAGTTGATAAAAATGGGACGTAGCTGAATTTTCTTACCAGCAGTTTGGGGGGGGGGGTTCGTGTGGCTCGTCGGTAACACAGCTGCCAAGCACAAGACTAGTGTTCAAGGCTACACCCCTAGATAATTATTGTAATACATTTTACAGCTGTTCTCTGGTGACAAAAAAACAGGTGTCTTGAAAAAAATTCTGTAGAGTTTCCAGCTTTTTCTCCGTGACCCAAACCAGGGTTAACAACATGAAAAATTCTGACCTTGCAGCAACAAAACAAGATCTTTTCTAAAGCTAACCAAGGTGTTCCCCTGGCTTGAACTTAACCAGACCATAACCACATAAATGTAAAAAACAAAAACAAATGGAAGTGGAAAGTTTCAGCATATTTGTAGTTTGCAAAAACAAGCAATACCATCATTCACTCTTGGTGACCACATTGGTATCAACCAAACATGAGACCAAGCCTGTGTTCTTGCACCATGTACATCCAAACAAGGTGTGAAATAAAAAAACACACATAAGAATATGAGTGAGTTTGAGGATTATGAAGTACAGCATTTATAAGATTTTAAGCTTTATAGGTGTGAATCCATAGGCAAAATGTGGATGTGTAAGGCGTTTTTTTTATTATTATTTTTGTGTATCTTTTTTAAAATTTAAGTCAAACTGAGCAATTTGGCAGATCAAGAGACTCAAAACATCCTGTAATTTCATTCAATTTTTAATAATTGAGATTAAAAAAAAATCATTCCCTGAATTTCCTCGGATGAAGAGATGAAAATTACACCTCCCTGAATAATGACATAAATCTCTAAGTCTTACCTTTACTAGTTTTAGCATCATTTTTTTAAACCAATTTCAAGCTGGTGATAAAAATTAGTTTCCTGCCATCATTATCTTGTCCACTTATGTAGTAACTACAGTCTGAATTTTTTATGTAGACATTTAAATTTATAGCTTGTTTGTTAACGAAACATCAAAACCCATCACAGTCACTTACAATAAAGCACATTAGAAATCATTTGGATTATTAAGATCTTTTAGTGGGTTACTTTGTTTTTGCAACACACTAGAGATTAGAAAAATGAGTCTGCTATAGTACAAATAAACCTTTTTTTAAGACAGCCTGTTTAGCCTGTTCAGTGGTTCCAACACCTTCCAGGGGGACAAAGCGAATAAGAAACTGCAGGGACTGGCTGAAACAAATAATGCAAGAGGAGGATTTAGGGAGAGAAAGTAGTGCTGCCGGGCTGACACATCTCTTATTGGGTATGATTCACATGAGAAGAAACTGGCAATCATCAAATCTTGGGTGCTGAGTTTATGTCCACCATAAACAAAGAGAGCAAAGTTGAGGATATTCCTTTTTTTCACAGATATACAGTTTACACAGTTTATTATCTTTATTCAGCATAAACTGAAATGTGCAATATGTAAAGTATGTGCAGTAAATAAACGACTACGTCTATGAGAAATGTGCAGTGTGTAGGATTAAGTGGCATCTGGAGATGAAGCTTAGAATTGCACAACAGACTCTCCCTCCACTCGCCCTCCTATTCCACGTATGTAAGAGAAACTATAGTGACCAGAAAAACTCACAAATAAAAGTCCTCTCCATAGTCAGGGTTTGGTTTTTTATTCTGGGTAACTTTACAAACATGGTGCTGCAACATGGCGGACTCTGTGCAAGAGGACCCGCTCCCTCTGTGGATCTAAAAGGCTCAGTCTGAAGTAATGAAAATCACAAACATTAATATTTTCAGGTGATTATGCACAAATGAAAATATACATATGAATATTATATTCAATTTCTGCTACATTAACCCAACCAATCCTCCTAAATCTGATAGACTGGATCTTTACATCTACAAAAAAATGTCTAAAAAGTGCCCTGCTGAAGTACATTTTTCATCCAACCCACAGCCCAGAGGCCTAATGTCAGTGTACATTTATATGTAGAGAATAAAAGTAGCAAATTCTCACATGTAAGAAACAAGAATCAGTAATACTTAAGCAATTTTTCCTTTACAAAAGATCAAAAGTGTCCAAAATATTTGCTAACTGTTTATCGACTGACTAATCCATGATTCACCTATTCTTGGCACTAAATAGTGTCTACATTACATGAATATAAATTGCATTTAATATAAAATTAATTAAGAGTGTAAAAAAAGTTTTTTTCTGCATTTAAGCAGGAATTTCTGAACTGTAGCCCTGAAGCAAGTGGCTTGAAATGGACTTTGCTGCACTGTACTTTTACCCTGCAGCTATATTAAATGCAGAGGCACTCATAATACCACTGTGGTTTAGCTAGGAAGCAAATAGAACATGGGAAATGGCACAAAAGACATATCCAGGGTAAAGAGCCATCCCTGGAGAGAAGAGTGACACCAAGGAGTCCCTCTTCTCCTCCTCAGCAGCGTGATTAATAACCCCAGCGCCCCATAATCTCTCCATCATCTATCTATGTAAATGCCCCCAGACCTGCAGCGCCAACACACTTTGACTGATGGCTGTTCCACAGCATTGGGCTCGGTGTGTGTGTGTGTGTGTGTAGTGTGTGTGAGACAGAGAGAGAAAAGGGAAAGAGACAGAGAGATGTGTGTGCACATTTTTGCATATGTACGCAGGTGTTGTGTGCATGTGTGTGAGGGGAATCTGAGGGCTTCTGTGGATAGAGAGGAAGAGAGGAGAAAAATCACATGGTCTGTCTGCCTTGTCACTGCCAGTTCGGCCTCTCAGACAGACTTGGAGCCCTATTTTGACAATCAATGGCACATAGTCACAAGAAGCTGGTTCAGCTGTGGTGTGTACACAAATTTCACTGTTTTGTTAAATTGAACAAATTAAAAATCAGGATTCAGTTTGCATTTCTAAATAGTGCCTTATCTAAATAGCAGCTTTAGCTAGACTTTAGCTATGGTTTTAGTTGGTCAATAGCCCAAACACTCTGGTGCCACAAGACAGTGATGTGCCAACAATCTGCCACATTACACCTCATTTGAAGACCAATGATCCCCTTGGAGCACAGATGAGTGCAAATACATTTGGCTAAATATTTTAATGATTTCTCATTATTATCTCAAATGTGTGTTAATGTTTCGTGTACACATACCAGTAAGTGATGCAAATTGTATCTAGTCACAACCAACAAGTGTGATGTTCAAAAAAGCACAAAGCTTACTTTACCAATGTTTACCTGCTATATGGTCCAATATCAAACACTGATTTTTGAAAGTCACATTTTTTGCACCTCTTCTCCCTCTATTTCAGCTACTGAGGATGCACAATGAAGATGATAAAGAGTTTTCCAGGTCAAATTTAACATCTTTAAAAATATTCAAAATTGTCTAATTACTTGTATTTTTTCCAGTATCAAAGAAAATAAACATGTTTAAGTGTGACCTTTATATCTGACAACACTCCTGAAGGGGATGATGAGTGCTGAGCTGGACGAGTTGTGACATCCTTGGGCACAAAGACCAAAAACAGGAAAGTTTGGAGAGGAATAGTAAAAAGATCAAAGAGCAACACTGTCTTAATGTACAACTGACTCTGTCTAAGGACAGAAAGGGCATCTGTTTTTGATACAATAGGTTTAGCTGTAAATGCATCTTAAAGATGCATAAATAAATAGAGTATAAACTACACAGGATTTTAATTTATACATTAAAAAGTAGCAATGAGAGGGCACTATGAATTATCTATTAAGTTTTTTAATGCTTATCTATCTTTGATTGAATAAAGATACAATGAAAAACCCCATTCTCATCGCTTTGTTTTACATCACTGTTTTCTCCTCACAGGTGAATATATCCTGCAGGATTTCCTTTGGGTGATCCAAACCTAATGATTTGTGGGACTGTTGTTGCTGCTGACAAGAACCTAACAAATCTTGACCTAATTCTGGCTTTAATGCTGAGGGTAAACCTGATCTGATTGGCTAATTATCAAGCCATCTCAATCTTGTAATTGATAATTACAGTTGACTGATTGTTGGATAATTACAATGCAGCCGAAATGAAAACAGACACTTATTGATTAGACGCTGTTCGGAGATCCATTACCTCCCATGATTCCTTACCAACCACCAGAGACTTCTTGCAAGCCAAAATACTCAAAGGGCACTATCATTCCTGCAAATGTTAGGCAGCGAAAAAGATGAAGATGTTTCAGGGGTATATTGGCAAATGACCTCCACCCAACACCCATGCACCTATACGGCACAGTCAATTACTACTACTACTATTACTACTTCTTCTACTATTACTACTACTATTACTATTAGTTAGTCCTTTATACATGGCTCACAGTAAAATAAATTCCAAAATTATCCAAAATATAAAATATATTATCAAAATTTAAAATTTTTATATCTAACATAATATATTGCGGAGCAAACACTGTGAAAGTGAGAACATGTGTGAGAGTATGGGGGATGTCGGGTAAGATATTTACACCCCCCAAGTTCACAATCCACTTCCTGGGTCCTCTGTCCCACAGCTGTAGACACCAGCTCACAAGCCAGACAGCGAAACAACAGGATTGGACGACAGTAGCTAAGTTTACCTGAAACCAGCGAACAGGACAGTTGGTTTGGGTCACTGGTGAGCAACAAGGAACTGTGTTTGGTGCCTGTTACAATTAAAAATTAAATCCATTATTGTTAGAAAATGCTATTATTTACAATATTTAAAGTATATTTCCAGTTCTTTGTCACTTTTCCTCTAACTGGTGACTCTAGACTCGTCAGCAGAGAAGAGATTTGCTTTTAGTCTCTGTTCTGTTCTTGGAATAAACTGATTTAGTCATTCAGCCTTTGACGAATACTTTTTCAGCAGTGCAGATTAGAGTAAGGCGGGCCTCTAAAGCTCTGAAGTTAGGAATTTTTTTTTTTTACTTTAGTAAAGAACATGGAATTTTATCTCTAGTAACATCAGCAATTAAATTATTTATGCAACATTTGCTATCTATCAAATTACATACTGTACACTGTTGAGTCACTAAGATACCTTCAGCAAATCATAAAATCAGGACTTTCTGTCACTTATGAATCTAAGAGCCAATCAATCCATTTCTTCTCCTTATGAGAAAAAAACATGGATACAAACCTCCGGAGGTGATCATTTTCAAATCTTTCATTGGGACAGACTGACTTGATGATGATGATTGCCTTGATTTAAATGTTAGAGAAACTGAGTCACTCTGGGCTTCTGTTTACAAGCGAGCTTCAATTACAAAGTCTCGCATGAGAGGGAAGGGGAGGATAAATATCTACAAACCAACAACTTTCCCTAAAGACTTTACCGCCTTAACTGAACATATCTCAGAATCCAGGGGAGAGTCGTCACCCAGCCCACACTCCAAAGCACCTTTTTCAGCGAGCCGCCCTCACACAGCTCTTCAGAGGGGAGACGTGTTGTTAATAATTAAGGCTGTGGCTGGAGGCACAGGGAGGCTAAACTTCCTCTAACAAGTGGCTCTCTGACAGCGCAGACATATGGCTCTCGCTTCCCCATATTCTCCTCAGCCCTCCAGACTTGTGCATTTCACACACGTCAAAGGCGGGGGTGAGAAACCTCCATCCTGACTGCCAAAGAACAATAAATCAAATTCCTAATGGTCGGCAACAATCGGATAATTATGAGTGGGGCCACGTGGCATGTAAGGGAATTTTCTCCTTCAAATCAAGTAAAGTATTTGGCCTGATTTCTTGCCAATGCTCAGAATGTTTGTTACAAATGGCCATATTGTTTTTTTATTTGGAATGAAGACCTTCCAACTGTAGAAATTTGAACAATATTGGAAAACTCTCCACACTCTGAAGAGACTAACAGTCTTTTATTACATACAGACACTACAATAGAAGGAGCCAAAAATTGTCTCAACACTTTAAAAGAATCTTTTCTGCTTGATTTGAAAGTTTAAATTGAATGAGAAGGAAAAGACAATGTGTACATTTGTTTTATTGCCTATAAATCACATTAAGAACAACAACACTGAATCAACCCCACTGACAGGTATTATCTGCATATCATCAGCCTAATTATAGTTCAATTATTTTTGCCACCATCTTCCACTGTAGTCAAAGAAAAGGGGAACTACTATTAAAAACTCATTAGTAAACCATGTTGTTATGTTGCTTCATTACCACGACTGTGAGAACTGTAGTTAAGTGAGAGTCAACTAGTGGAAATTTCTGCTAACAGATACTCAGAGCACCATATGTGTTTTATAAATTTGTAAATAGTCCCAAACAAATCTGCTGTTTGTCCTGTTTGAGTGTTGTTTAATAAAAAAAAGTACAGTACCCAGCTGTTTTAGCAAATTACTCATCCTTTTTAGAAATGAAACAATGAATATCTGTGATCCATTTTTAAGGGTTTACATCTGATCTCACTGGGCTCTGACCTGTGATCCACTTTCTTCTACTCGCTGACAGTAAGAAAACATATAACACCAAGTTTAACCTTTAAATATACATGCTATTTTTACATTACTACATTACACAAACAACTACTGCACACTGTAACCTATCTTAGAGAAGCGGTCATTTTCCTCATTAATGCAAGATGAGTTAGAAGCTGATCATCTGCTATCGTAACTATAAAAAGAGCTGAGGCTGAGAACAAGTACCAGTCTGAAACCCGTCAACATCATACCCATAAATAATGACTGCTAACGAGTTAGGGTTGCCCATTTAAACACATCGAGACCACTTTTATCCTTTATGGCGATACAGTGTTTGAACAAATACTGCAAAATGACAAACCATGGCACACTATATTATTTAGATAACAATTTTTGTACAGTTTGGGTAAAGAACAGTGTACGAGCACTGATTTTATCCAATAATATTTGGACTTGTATATGGTTATATTAGAAACAAAGGGACGCAGAGATGACAAAGACTGCACATGGCAGGCACCAATTGTGCAACTTTTCGGGGCACACATTTGGCCAGGGAGAAAAACTGTCAATTTAAGCAACCATAGCCTTTCTTGCTTCCTTCCCCTCTTACTGTCAGGTGGGGGAAGGGGGGACAAATCTTGTTTTGATGCTGCCGCTGTCAGGGGGCTAGCCAGGGAGGATAGTAAACACTGCCTTTGCAGAACATTTAAAATCAATCCTTCAGCCACAGGCCTCAAACCCCCCCTCGTTTCTCTCTCTCTACTTTCTCTCCCTCTCTCTCCCTCTCTCTTTCTTCCTCTTTTTTCTCTCTCCTCTCTCTGTAATGTGTCTGCTGCTCTCTGAGAATAGAGGCAGCACTTAAAAGCCGGGCGTAGGGGCCGAGTTTTGTGACAACAGCTCCGGCTTTTATTACCATGCTGAGATGTGACCAGAAACCCCCTCACCACCTCCACCACCACCACCAACCCCCAACCAGCACTCATATAGACTTTCACGCACACACACACACACACACACACACACACACACACACACATCCACACAGTCTCCCTCACATCGCCCTGATGAGCAAATAATCATGTCATTAGACCGTGCGCGTTCAAGGCAGTGGCTCATTTGCCCGCTTCCAAGCCGTTACCTTTGCTCATGATTGGCCAGAAGATTAGCTGAGAATCATTTTGTTTCCAGCGTTATTACTTGATTAAGTCACCATATCCCAACCAATAGAAACAGTCAACAGATACTTCTACCAGACGACCATTGACGGTGGAGTGGAATACTAATGAATCCGTGGTTACATAATAATAATATGCTCGTAAATTTTCTTGCTGCAGGGTTTTGTGTTTAAGTGTGAACAAGCCCAAAAAATTGAATTTCCTCAACATCTCACCTGTGGCTTTGTCTCCATTGGCGTTCAATAGACGGCTGAGCCACACTGTGGTGTTGAGCAGCTGGTGGAGAGTGTGTGAAATCTGACCCAAGAGAGGGTAACGTGAACCCAGGTGCGCACAAGCAAAACTCTCACTCTGAGCTGGCCACACTGAGGAGTGTGTGTGACTGTGTGTCACCCGGCACCTCCTCCATGGAGTGTTTTATTCAGTTTCTTTTAACAGGTGAGGTGACAGGAAGTGGAGGACTTTTTTGTCACAGCACCACTTCAATACATATACTTGTATGGCTTATTTTTGTATTCAACTTTTGTTTCATGTCTGCAAATTTTTTCATGCAGCACCAGATGAACATAGCAACTATATGCATGTTTCCCCCTCCAGTGATGCAGTCATCTTCACGGCCAATCAGTGACAAGTACGTCACCTCGAGACCTGTAATTATAAATGTCACTTTTGGGTCAATCTGTGTTATTTAAAAAATGCTTGAGTGTGCTGATGAGATGTACAATATCATTTCTTAAGGATCTGTCAGGTTGACGTGGTGTCTTATGTTTGAGCAACAGCAGTTGTTCGACACAACACTGTAAACAATTAGATAACAGTATTCTGATAAAATGAATTTTCTTGTATAAAAAAAATTCTGTTAACATGTGATATAGAAATGGCGTAGTGAATGAAATTTAATGCATAAATAGGTAACCAGTCTTCTTGATTTCACTGAGGTGGACAAGTGGGAGACAAATGATGCTAAATATTATTCCTTGCACCTTCATTCCAGCAGAAAAATTATTTTAGTATGTCATAAATAAGAAACATAAAAATGACAGGAAAATTTAAATAATCAGAAGTTTGTGTCTGAGGCGAGCTTGTATGAATGCTGTGAATGGTCTTACCCTCTTTATCCCTGAAATCAAAATGGGCTTTCTGCTACTGACTGACTGAGCGGTGAGATTTCAACGCTGCGGAGCTTTACTTCAGATAGGGGCTGCTGGAGGTGGGTGGGGGTAGGGAGGGATTTCTGGTACAAACAGCCATCAAAGATGGGGGTGTTTCATGTGAGCAAAAGACGATGCAGCAAGGGCCATCTTTCATAGTTCATGGACAAGGCTTACACAGCAAGGCCCCCCGAGGACCGAAAAGCAAAGATGGACCCATTTTACCCTTTACACTGAAAACAGCATCTGTTTTGACCACCAAATGATCAGGAATGAGGAAAACTCTGTTTAATTAGCAACAATATATGAGAAATTTTTGGGGAATTCTGTGCATTTGCAGTTTTTTTAAAAAAGGAAAATTGTGCAAGGAGCTGTGTTTGAGTCTACTGTGAAAGTAAAAAAAAACATGTTTATTGAGTGATAATACTTTAAATATTTATTTCCTACTTATCACATTAGGGGTTTAAATGTATACTTGAAAACTCACTTGTAATAATTATAATTGTAAACTGTGCAGCCAAGTCTCTGAGTGCATTAAAGACTAATTATGTTGGCACCATGTAGATTGCAGGAAATGATCACAAAATGTAATTTTGTTCATCAAAAATGATCTCAAAAACTTTCTAAGTCATTATTGTAACTTTCAGCTCTAACAATGTACACACTATTTTTATGTGAAATGCATGTGTGTGGTTTCAATTAATCTTAACAACATTTCATTCTAGAAACTTGAACTGTAAATTACAATAGAACAAGTCTTAAATTGTCAATCTTACTTGAGGTTAATACACAGTATTTTTTTATTTTGGCACTTCAACATCAGTGTTGTGCAATGCAGACTTTACTATTTAAGATGGTAAATATGCACAAACAGTGGAAACATTTTAATTGATCTGGTGGAAAATATTTCTTGTAACTAACAAACTGCAAACAAGTGGGAAGGTATTTAAAAGCAATTTGATGACTCTGCACAACAAGGTAATCAACATGCGGCTGGACATTTATTGTGTTCCAGTTTTTATTGGACCATAAGACAAGAAGGCTCAACAAGGGCAAATCCTCTAATGTGCGAGGTTTAAAAGATACAAAGTGCACGCAGGCCTCCATCATTGAGCTGCTCAGTCCTTTAAAGATGATTTGCAGAGCCAGATTGCACAGCCAACCTTTCTCCTGTGTTATTCAAGCAACAGGCTTCTTCCTGGGAATAAAAGGAAGGCATCCCGCAAGGCTCCGTCCAGGATAACTCATACATGTATGACAACTACTTCTTGGTGCAGCTCATAGTGAGCGAGCACTTGCACAAAAACATACAATTGCAAACACTGTCATGGGCTTTGTATTCTGTTGTAGGCTTTCAACAAGCCATTATGGTCATCAATAATATGCCACTGAGAAAATGCAGAGATGGAGTGAAATGATCCCACCAGTTTCTGGAAGTTTTATTAGCTGATGCTGATCACAAATCAAAAGGTAGTTTGTTTATTATCATTTAGAGGAGTATAGTGGCATAAGGAAACACTTTTAAAATGTTGAGGAAATAAACAATTACTTACTTTGCTGATTCAAAAAAATGGTTTTATTAAAACAAAACTGTGAGTAAAATAATATTGACGATGCAGATTTAAAGTGTCCTCTCGGTTTAACCTACACAACATATTTGTGAAGTCCAGCAAGCTCACAGCTATAATATAAACTCAAGGGACAGATAGACCAGAACAACCAACAGATGAGTTGTGATAATGTTAACTTTAGCATAACAAGACAGCTTCTATTGTTGTCAGTGCTCCAGTTTGTCATTTGCTAAGTGATAGTTATCTATACATCCATACAAAAGTCCTTATTATCCCATAGGTGTCCTGGAGAAGAATTTTTTTTCTTCAACACATTTTCTCCCTACAAGATGTCATTAGTCTCAAGCCATTGCTATGCTACGCATTTGTAGATTAAAAGTGTCTGAAGTGTTTTGCATCATCTGATAAGCCTTTATAAGGGACCACTGGTAAAACTGTTTGGAGTTAAATCGGCCAGTTACTAAGGATGGCCAATATATCAAAGCAACCTTAGGTATTTAAAGACATACAAGCATAAGCACAGAACTTCCAGTTCGGGTTGTGACACCAATATTTTGTGTTAAGAGCAACATAACTTGAAAGTAGCCTGTCAGAGAAATTTCATTAGAAAACTAACTTCCTACATCCAGAAAACCTTCATTCAGAGATCTTAATAAGTTTTCAATAAGTTTGCTGTTTTATAGGTAAAACATATAGAGCAGAGCAGTCAAAATCATTTGAGATTTTATGGCGTAAAGTTTTAAAGTTTGAGTTTTTAAAATGATTGCACTGGGGCAGTATGCCAATTCAATCTTTGTGTGCAGCCATCCTAAAAAAATTAATTAAAAGCGTAAAGGCAATATCTCACTAGTAAAATATTAAAGTGCAAAAATACCTTGAACTACCTTTATATACAAGTATAGTATTTCAGATGTTTACTTTGTAAAAATGACGTCCATTTCACTGCAAAAAAAAAAAAAGTTAATGCCTAAAATACTCATCTTTACTTTATCAAATAAGAGGCTTGACTGAAAAAAGGATATGAAGCACACAAGCCAAATTTTGGTTGCACCAATTATTAGTCTGCTGTGTGAGAACAAAACCCTCTGGCTTGTTTGTGTGTCACCCAACCAGTCAGAACTGTCTTGGGTGACACGTAGGAGCAGGGTGCAGCAACAGTGCCCTTGTAAAATTGTAACATATGTCACAGAAGGGACAGAGTGCTAACATGAGCTAACATGAGCTAACATGCTAAAATGCTGAAAACAATCACACTGCAAACATGAGTGTGATATTTATCATGTTCATCATGTGACGTTAGCGTGAAGCCAGAAAATAACATTTTGCCATTTTTAGATTTCTGGATGTGAACAGATTTAACAATAAAGATTCATCCTGTTAATAAGTGACAACATTAGTGGTGCTGGTAATCCTGTTTTAAAAGTTTGGTCAGAGCCACCCATACTGTTTCCCTCTGCGGCTGCTTAAGCTTTTAGCTCCATGCTTAATGCTCAGAGATGGTATCAATCCATCTCACTCTCAGCAACAAAGGTAGTGAGGCTTTTTACCAAAATGTTAAAAATATTTCCTTTTAGGAAAAAAAATCTGCTGCTCTTGTCAAGTGTGCACCTGTGGCCACGCCCCAACAGGAATGTAACAGGGGGTGTTTTGAACACCTACCTTGACAACACTGTCCTTGTTTGAAAGTTTAAACCTACAGAGTGCAGTGAAGTGGTATGTGTTACCTCAGTATAGGTCCATGTATATGCACCACTGGCAGATCAGAAACTGCGTGTTTGTGTGTCTGTGTGTGTTCACAAACAAGTAAAGTGAGCCATTTGAAATGCCTCAGCAAACTGAGATATAGTGGCTGACTTCAAGTTAATTTCATTGTCAACACCTGTTTGTGCTGAAATCCACGGAGAGATGATGGATCCCGAACAGAAATGCCATCTTTCACCTCCGTGAAATATGGAATTCTTTTTTTACTCTTTTTTTTTTCTTTTTTTCGAAGAGGAAGGCTTTCTTTATGCATGGCTTCCATTTGCTGCACGGTGAAGGATGTTGTTACCAGGCAACAGGCATAACAATGACACAGGTGCTCTCTCTCTCTCTCTCTCTCTCTCTCTCTCTCTCTCTTGCTCTCTCATCCAGTGTTCGTGGCTTTCGCATCCTCTCCTCAATAATGTTAAATGGCACTTGTTTTAAGTTCAGCATGAATTTGTTACACTTATAAAAAGGTTGCACCTTGATTATTCAGAACATCCTGATCTGGTCTCTCGTCTTTCAGATTTAGCCATGGGCTTGTGTGTGTTGTTTCTTCTTTTACTTTAATAGTTGTCTGATGTACTCCAAACATATGCACTGGAAAAATCTCAATTTCAGTCAGCAAGTTTGGCTGTTGTTATTAAATCCAATAAATCTCACTTGTTTGTCTTTTAAAAAAGTGAAAAAATTATCAGTGAGGTCAGATTTCAATTAATTTTTAATTGAGAACAACCTGCTTCAGCTTCATATCTGTAATAAAACTAAACAAAAAAAGAAATCACTTAACTTAAGGCCTTTTTTATGAGTAAATTATTGAAACAAGTTAATTTGTATGATAAAAAGGTTGATTTATTCACCTGTTTTTAGAAAATAATACATTTGAAACCAAAAGAAGACAAAAAATTAACTGAGAGTCTATTTTTTGGTTTAAAGTGAAAGAGGAAAAGATGGATAATCAACAAGTTCCAAACCCATGATGGTTTTATGGAAACCCAGCAACAAACCATATTTCTGAAAAACAGATTTCTGAAGTTTCTTTAAAAAGCCCGGCGTAATCCCGGCTCACAATTTTCTAAACACCAAATCACAAACAAAGAGCCAGGAGAGGAAGAAAAGCAGGGGCAGAACTAACAGGCTGTTAACATCAGCCTGAGCCCGGCCCGATCTCCTCCATGTCTGTCTCCTTTCTTGCTTTTTAGAGACGGCAGAGGCTTTGAGCATCGTTAAATTGTCCCTTCGGCCCCTCCCCCACCTCTCCCCCTCTTTCTCCTTTTTCTCTTTCCCTCTATCTCCTCTCCCCGTCTCTCCCCCTCTCTCACTCACTCTGGGCTCAGCAGCCCCCCCCCCCCCCCCCACCACCACCTCAGCCGGCAGTCTTTCGCCCTTAATCAGAAGGCTGCGGCTCCCCGCGCTCCTCCACCTCCTCCCTCCTTCTTCCTCATCACCCCATCCGCACCATCCCCCCTCCTTCCATCCTTTCACCAACAGTCGCCACTTCCCTCCCAGCACTCTCTCTCTCTCTGCCTTTTTCTCTCTCTTTACATTTTTTTTCTTTCTCCTCCTCCCCACACACCTCCCTCTACACCCCTGCAGTTAGCGTCTGCCAAAGGCCGCCTCTGTTCATCACTCACCCGTGCACTTAGCAACAAAAGATGTGTGGTAATTTCTTTGCGCGTGTGGCAGACCGCCGGCCTGGTCACACCCTGGGGGGGCGATGGAGGGAGGGAATGCAACGAGGCTCTGTGCCTCGCCGCTGCTGACCCCCATGTCACGCATGATCGACGTGGGGGACAGTGGTGGGCTGCGACGGTGTGACTGGCAGGCTGGGGAAACGAAGGTGGTTGGGCGGGGGGGTGGGTGAGGGCACTGTCACGGCGGTAGTAGTAATGTTGTGTGTGTGTGTTTGGGTGCGTGTGTGTGTGCGTGTGTATTAGTGGGGGCTGACTGGCGGGGGAAGGAGCAGCGCTGATGGCCGCCACCGGCCCTGGCCGCCACTATGTGTTTGTTAAAATGACTTCCTTGTGCGGCATTGTCAGCGGCTCGCCGCTGCACCTGCTCTCCTCTTGCCAGCCTCCACAGCTTCATACTCTCTCAATCTGAGCCTCACCACCGACCACAGTGCTTCCTTCCACAAACACAGTTTAGAAATGACCATGAATTCTCAAAGTTCACACATCAACACAGCTGTGCAGCTGCAAGGCCTTTAATGTGCATCCCAAAAATGCACGTAAAAGGCCCTGAAAATGTGTTTAGTACCAAGAATCAAAACAAGAGATGGTATTCATGAACAAAGCCAAAAGAGGTGAAACACAACACAGGCATGCTTGCAAACACTTTGACTCATGCCAAAGCATTATTCAAGCAGGCACACATAAATACGAAGCGTGGATGCATGATTCCAATCAGGCGCACAGGGGAAAGGTGTATTACTGGAATTCTTAAAGTGCAAAGCCTTTTCCCAGCAAAGAAAGAGCAAGGGTGTGTATGTGTGTGTGTGTGTGTGTGAGTGTGCATAAAAGGGGAGGGAGGGTGCTCTGAGTAGCAGTGGTGTATGGTGTATGGTGCGGGTGCGAGGACACCTCCATCCAATCTGATCAATGGTGATATTAATCTAAGCACGAGTCAGCCCTGCCGCCCCGGCATTTGATTAAAACAGGGAAGAAATATGACGTAACCAATAAATCTGTTTGTCAAAATGGCACGTGGCTCGAGAGGAAAGGAAATACTGGCACAGATAAGGCACTGAGGAGGAGAGGAGAGGAGAGAAGAGGAGAGAAACACAGGTTGAATGACAGGGAGAGATGGAGGAAGTGCAGGGAGGGGGGTGTGGGTGGGGATGGCTGGTGACTGACCTCCTCAGCATTTCCGCTGCATGAGCGAAGCACTCAGGCTGAACCAAATCTTCACCTGCTCTCCTCCCACTGCACTTCCACCAAACAACCTTCATCCCTTCCTCTCTCTGTTTCTGTCGCTCACTGTCTCTACAGTATCTCTCATCCTCTCCCAACAGCACCCATGAAAAACAGAATAATCCATCTGTGCTGTACTGGGAGACTTAAAGTGTGTGTTTGTGTTGTGGAGTTTGAGGCCTGTGCAGCTCACTGTTGGAAAAAAAAATCTCCAGATATCAAGGGTTGACTGATGTGTCCGTACTGTAAATTTACATAAACATGCAGACCTGCCAACTCTGTTAATGACATTTCATGGAGGAAGTATAATATTGAGACAACAAAAAAAAAATATTTCTATTGGTAAACCTTGTTATTCTTATGTCAAATGTGCAGGAGAGTACTGCAGCAAGATGTTGAATATTTTCATGCTACTTTATGCTGCCCATTGCACATATCAGGAGCGAAGCATCACAGTCAGTCTTGAAGAGACTTTGAGCTGAAGTCGTAACGTCACATCCGGTGCAGTTTCTGCTCCAGCTTCTGTAACTCAATCAAGTGCAATCTCTCACTCAGCATTTATTTCATCAGAGAAAATGAAGCTCGTTCCTGGGATTTCCTGTCAAGACAAATTGGCATCTAGTGCAGCACTTGCTGTAAAAAAAAAAAAGAGACCTTCGTGATATAAAATGACTGTGTGATCACAGAAGAAAATACAGATTCTATGAAAATGTACAGAGGCTGCAGCTCAGGCAATTGGTTTCGTCCGTTTCCGCAAAATTCACCAAAGCTCTCTCCTAAAGTCATTTTCCCAAATTTATTATGTGTAATCTCTGCTGTCTCCAAACATCTACAGGGCTCACTCCTTTCTGTCATGCTGTTATTACAGAACTGTCTCAGCTAACGGCAGCCCCATTCACTCGCTCATTTACCCCACTTTTTACAAGCCATGACATATAACCCGCGCAGATCCAGGTCTTGTGGTAAAGAGTGTTTGTAATGGTTAGGGTTATGTTCGGGCACTAAAAATTCAAAGATTAAAAAAACTACTTACCATTTTTGCCATATTCTATAAATAATTCTCCCTAAAACCTACACAGTGGACAGTCCATGCAGGTGAGTGTAGCATCACACTTTGCATGTCTGTATTTAAGCCTAATGGCGTCCAGCTTACAGTTTGTAGGAAGCATTCTGTCCTCTGATTGTGTTGTGTACTGTAAATGAACAAAAAGAAATGCCTTTGCGTGTCTCTGTGAGTCTTATCCAGGGAAGGTTTATATTTGTTTCCAGAGGCTAGAAAAAAAGGGCGTGTGAGTCAAGAGAAAGCTAGTCCATTCATTAAAGTCTTCCCCACCCACTTTTGATGCATTGGCACCTTAGCCAAGGGGTCGGATTAAACTGCCACACCCTTCCTGCTCCTTATGCGGAAAATATGGATTTAGTGAGATTTATTAAATCTGGTCCCCTACAAAGTCCTATATAACTTTTCCATTTTTTCTTGCTGCTACTCTCATAATTTTTAATTCTCTAAATGTTTTGCACTGACTGACTGGTACAGCCTGCAGTATATACAGAGGTAACCACAGCAGCCCTGTGCTTGATGCTAAGCTCTAACCAAGCCTGTAGACAAGACAAGCAACAATGTAGTTGCCTTTGTTACAACTTTGTTTTCACATCTAAGCAATTTTAAGGAACAGCAGTGATGACATGATTCTTTTATATAATTAAACAAAAGAAGACAGCAAAGACTCCATAAGATTACCTTGCAGAGACAGTAAAATAAGTGAGGCTGGGAAAAGCACCTGTGACTGTGAATGTGGCCTTTAAAGTCTA
This sequence comes from Acanthurus leucopareius, assembly GCA_029814765.1. NCBI lineage: Eukaryota > Metazoa > Chordata > Actinopteri > Acanthuriformes > Acanthuridae > Acanthurus > Acanthurus leucopareius. The sequence goes on along the minus strand of JAQMCX010000043.1, from coordinate 1,464,820 downwards.
ATGGACACTAGCAAGAAACATACAGTTACAATACACAAGCAAGCACAAGAGGGTGTTAATACTGTAAGTGTGCAACTAAACTGGAAATAAAATGATTAATAAAATGATTAAAAAGCAACTCTGTGTATGTTTTAACAAAATGTGTGCACATCATTAAAGAAATATCTCTCCCAAAAATGAAAATTCAATCATCATTTATTTGTTTATTTGCAGTGTGAGCCAACACTTTTTGCTTACCAGCTACTATGAAGATTCTGGACTACAAAAAGGGTTTAAGAAATGTTCTCAAATCAGTTTGGAATCTTTTGCCTCTAAAAACTTAGATTGTGCCAAACATGCTGTATTTAACTATTTCCTTTACTCTCTACTACACTAAGTTTTAGTATTTTTTTACATCTCAAAACGAGTACCCATCTTCTGCAGCTGTTAAAGAGAATGCTGAAGTGCTGTTTTGCTGTAAAGCTCAACAAAACATTTTGAGGACTGGGAAAAGTCCCTTGACTGAATAGATGATGACTTAATTTTAATTTTTGGATGAACTGTTTCTTAAATATTTTCCCTTTAAGCTTATAAAATTGTTTTTTCTTCTAATTGAAAACCAGATTACAATTTTAATTATGCTGAAGATGTTGTTAAACACATCCTCTGATTGTTGTTTCTAGGATTTTATTTTGGATTTTGTTTTGGAAGATAACATATGTTGGTTCATCAAATGCACCAACAGGGCAACACTTAAAATCAGATGTTGCAGTTTATAAATAGGTAAAATAGTACCCACCTTTATTAAATCAGGAACATTAGCAAGCCAGTTAAGAGCACAAAACATGCGAATGAGACAACTTTGAAGCTACTGGGAGTCATATTTCTCTTTTTTTTTCCACCTCTATGCTGTGTGCCAAACTAACCCCAGACGAGAGTCCACACTGAATACAGAAAGACCAGACTAATATTAACCTACCATTTAACAGATTTTTAGATTTCAGGAAAAAAGCAATATGCTGTTTTGTAGGTGAGGCTGTTAACGAAGCTGAGGAGGGGATGACTCATGCAGTTCACCTCTAAATATCCCTCCTTCACATCCAGCCTCATGCTCTGTACTGGTCAGAAGCAAACTTGTTTATATGCTTATTTATCATTTGTGTTAATCCTGATGAATGTTGCAAAGCGTATAATTAAAACATGTAAATAACATGACATTTAAAAGACCTGACAACTTTAATAAATACAAGTTGTCTCGTGAAGACCATCATGTCAAGTGGCGGCACTCGTTTTGCAGCAGTCACTCTCGTGTTGAGGGGGCCAAATAAAGCTTTGTTTGCCTTCCTGACAAGCAATGGAGTGGTCAGAAGTGGTGCCCATCCATTAACAAGGTGGAAACATCTCTGAAATGAGAGGAAGAAGAGGGGTGAGGGGATTAGGAAGGATGAAGAAGGATGGCGGAGAGATGGGAGAGATGAAGAGTGCATGGGGCCATGCAGGAAGAGGAAAAGGAGGGTGGTAGTGGTGGTGGAGGGAAGGACCAGGATGTCATGTGACCCCTGCTTCAGCTCACAGCGGGGGGAAGTCAAGCAGACAAAAGAACCTGTCAGCATGCACGTGAAAGACGCGTACATGCACACACACAACAACAGAAAACTGCAGCGAGATAAACCTGAGTGGCAGAGGCTACGGATGAAGGAATGGATTTTTTTTTTTTTTTCAGGTCAAGCTAAACCTTCAAACATCAAGGTGCTTGATATAAATAACCCATCTACCAGGAGGGATATCTGGCCAGCACAGAGGGGGGCGGTCAGTTCTTGACATCTACCTTCATCAATATCGTAATGCTGTGTGGTCAGAAGAGGAAGAGAATCACTCACAGTGTTCACCAAACGGTGCATGAAACCGAATACAAGAATATATGATCAGGTCTTTCCATGCTAATGCGTGTCAACATTTATCACGACGAACTGTAGAAAGGTAAATTCAAATATCATTTTGAAAAAAATACACTGCACTTCTTTTGATGTTCTGCTCTCTTCAGAACTTTTCCTGACTGCAATATCCAACATCAGATAGATCAAAAGTAGATATTCTTTCAAAAAGTCACTAAAGCCAAAAAAAAATGTGTCAACATCATATAGATGTTACCTTTAGTTTTTGCTTTTTTGGAACATTTTTATGTTGTTTTTAGCATTTATGGTATTTTATATTGAAAGATTAAATTACACGTTGCACAGACAGCTAAGGTTAAGAAGCAGCTTTTGGGACAAGAAAATGATCCAGAATCACATTGACATTTGTGTTATTGCACTGCACTGCACTTTGACCTCACAAGAGGTTTTTACAGTCATTCAGTTGTGCGTTTGTTACCTGCATGGCCTTTCTCTTAGCATGCAGTTTCAGTTCCAGTGCAGTGATGGGTGAGCAGGGAGAAGCCATATCTGGGCCCTCTTGCTAATTGAGCACAGCACTGGACCCCAAGGTCCGCCTCACTGACGCTTTCTTAATCCATGGCTGTTTAACGCTGGCTGTGCTTGAGTAATTAAGCAGATAATCTTCAATTAAACCCAGCTCGACCTCACAACCCCCTACCCCAGTCCTGAGACAGATGGGCCTTGGAGCACACAGCTCCCCTTCCCCAAGATAAATGGTCCACTCCCCTGCAAGCTGTATGGCAAGTGTGTGTTCCATTATCATTTTTTACCACTGGACTTAAATTTTGCCATGCTGACACATTTTTGGCCTCGCTTGTAGTGTGAACAGTACGGCTGCCAATGATAACATGTTCACAAATTTTCTTTGTGTGTTTTTTAAAGATTTTTTTAAATTTAACTCTAATATTATGTGAGATTTGTACATTGAATAACTCGATAAAACAAGATGTTGATAAAATGTTTTAAAAAGTAACAAATTTAATAAGATTTCAATGTATTTAACCATATGGAGATATCAACATCTAAGTAAGGCTAATGACAAACCTTAAAACTACCTAGTGATTTAAATTTACATTTAATATCTACTCATCATTGTTGTGCCTGCAGCTAAAGCCCACCTTATATTAAGTCTGATCCATATTCTAAAGTCATATCAAGGAGAGTGTCTTGGGGCTTGACCCTCATTCAAAACAAATCATGTGATGCTAATTAAAAAGGTCTAATAAATGCATGCAGAGATTTAATGGCCCAAATGAGAAAAACATCTAGAGCTCCAGTTTCACCGTGTTGGTCTGTGCCTTAATGTTAATGTGTGGATCTTTGCTTTGACTTCATATTCGAATGATATAATTTGGCTATAATGTTTCTATCCTTTATCCATAAGCGCAGTTTGTGCTTTGTAAATGGTGAGTTATATCAATAGCAAAGATAGAGAGACAAAAGTGTGGGAGTTAAACGACGAGGCAGGCATTTGATTTTATTTTTCTTTTGTTTCATCATATTAAAAGACCAAAATTCTGTCTTTGCAATCTTTCCAGCATTCCAGCACTTTTCCAGATGTTCCAGATGTTTTTTTACCTACTAATAAATTAAGCTAGGAAAGTTTGTAAGTATAAACATGAGGCCGGAAAAGCAACTAACTAGTAGACTCCTCACTGTGTTCAGGAAGATGGTGTTTAATGTCCTGAACAACCTCTGTAGTTCAGCATTTAGTCACTTGTTAGTGGTTGCCTTTTAAAACCTCATAAAAGCTTCAAAAATCAAGAGTAGAGTGTTTACTAACTTATTTTTCAGTTGCAGGACAAAATAAGAAAGTCTCTTGTGCTTCTGTGAACCACAGACCTTATTTTAGGCATTTACCCAAAAAACCCTATTCAAAAATCCTTTGACTTGGAGACAGAGAACTGAAAATTAAACAATGCTTACTTATTTATGATGATTCATTCCTGCACTATATACTTTTTTTTATAAGCTGCTCAGTTTTCAAGCTCAGTTTTCTTCCCTGCAAAACAAAAGCTAGCTGGATGCGTTTTAGAGTGCCCAAATAGCAGGAGGCAGCAGAGAGCAAGTGTCTCTTCATGCTCAATCAGGTGTTTTTAATGTTTTTTAGATAATACTAGTCTATGGCACAAAGGCCTTATGAGGGTTTAGTAACAGAGACAGTACTCATTAATAGGAAATTCTTATTGTTGGTTGTGGATACTTATATAACAAGAGGTAAAATAGAGAAAATGGTATCAGAATCAGCTAAGAGAAGAGTTTTTGTGTGATAAAATTACAGGCGGCAACTAACTTATGAGAAATCAATAAAATATCTCAGCAGGGAACAGGTATAATATGATCAAAATCTGAAAGAGATCCTTATTCAATGAGCCCAAATAAGCCTCAGAATTCCCCTCACCCAAAGCACATACATTTAAGATGCCTGTTGGGACCTCAGTGCCATTTTAGCCTCGCGCTAATGATCCTCACAAGCTTATCAGTGCTGCTAACACTTGCACATAACCCCCTCTCCCTCCCTCTCCATCTCTCTCCGTCTCTCTCTCTCTGTCTCTCTCCCTGTCTCTCTAGCCACTCCTGTTTCCACAGCGGTAATTAAGCCATCAAAGCGTGCAACCATGCCCATCCTCCGTCTCTAAGGTGAGAAAACGGGCCCACATGTCAAGTGGAGCGCAACCACCCGTGTGTCTCTTTAAAGGGGAAGGCACAAGGGACAGACGAAGAGAGGGAGAGATGCGTGTGTGTGTGTGTATGTGTGCGTGTGTGTGTGTGCGTGTGTGTGCGTATGTGAGGGGGTGTGTTGCACTATCACCACAGCAGCTGCAATGGGCTGGTAGACAACACAGTGTGACGTATGTGAATGTCTAGTACCTGCTGCCACACTGTGCTGGAGATCCACAGAGAACTTTCCGTGTTGAGATTGGTTTCTTCGACATTTTTTCTATGAAATTAGAACAGTTAAAGAAATATAATACATCCAGAATGTGCAGGTGTATTAGCATGCATAAAAGCCTCTTCCTGTTAAATGCACAAACACCCACAATTGCATAGATCTGTCCAAATGTGCTCTTTCCTGTTCTTTCATTAAAATCCACACACACACACATCTTCTTGCTGTATGTAATCAATCAGTGATGTTGCAGTGAATCCCAGCAGTTATTTTATGTTTATTTCCTTATACCAACAACCTCCCTCATCAATGTCTATTACAGTTAATCATATCCTACATTTTCCAGAGTGCCTTCTGACATTCCTGTGAGACTGCCGGTTTTGTTGGATTCAGACATGTATATGCAGCTGGACCGTTTAGAAATAGTTAAGACGAAACATAGTTTGGCCAGTTAACCCCAGAACTGAGAAAACAAACATGGAGGCACAACCCAGTGTAATTAAGACAGAACTGTCTTCTTAAGCATGTTTGCTGTCTAGGTTTGTGTCAACATTTATGTGGCATTTAAGAGTCAACGGCTAATGATAATAAGAAAGATGGATGATTCGCCTCCACTTTCTACCACTGTACAAAAATGAAACCAAAATATCCCCGATACAGGTGCTGCCATCTTACACTGGTGATGTCATTTTGAGCCAGAGTTTACGCGGTAGTGATCAGTGGCTGAACCCAAGGTATCCAGGTCTCGTCCATACATTTGCCAAACTTAACAACAGGCTATGGTTTGCTGATGAAAATTATATTATGCTTCCCTATTTAACGCTGAAAATACGACTAAAATGAAGTAGATCAGAAAAACAAACTCTTGAACGTACACCAGTTGGACGCCAACTACCTAAAATTACAGAAACTTTGGGCAAAAAATTGATTTTATGCGTATTTTGATTTTTGTTTATGTTACCATGTTCCATCCTTTGACTTGGAGAGATGGCTATTTTAACCCATAAGGCAGCCAGACACCAGGGGGCCTCACTTTTAAGAAGCTGTCATGTTGTAAACCTTTTTACAGTCTACAGTAAAGTCCTGCTAGCAGCCTTGTAATGGTGTACTACGCCTACAACAATAGTAACATGCTGATGTTGGCAGGTTACATCTTCATTTAGCACAAATGATACTGTTCATTCTGTGAATTACTGTCCTATTTAGAGTACAATAGATGATAAGTTAGGACATGCTTTAAGGCATTGTGACCCCATGGCTGGGTACTAAGTTAAATCCATTGAGGATGGAGGTATTAGTCGAGATCCACCCTCACTCACCCTCACTTTGTAAAATGTGTTATTTGATATTAAGTAGGAAGCTCATTGGACAGCAACAGACTTACATTAGCAAAAGGTTATGCATGATTAATAAATGAAGCAATTGCACTATTTCTATTAACTGCCTACATGAAGTCCAAAACTACAATAAAAGTTTAATTTGTAGTTGTAGTATATCCCAGGATGCATTTTGACAAAGGTAAAAGTCTTTCTTGTTTCACCCTCCCAGGTTCCGGTTTCTTATTTTGACATGCAGCACTGTGCTTTGTTGCTGCCATGTGCACCAGCCCCTTGTTCCATCTTTGACTGTGGACTCGGTGAACAGATGCACAGGTGCAGATGTGCTGCTTGGTACAGTCGCAGCAGACCTACAAACTCAGTTGGCGCGTTGCCAGGTTGGTGAACTTCAACTCATCCCAGCTGTGACAGAACATCGGCAGGGACAATGCCCCACGGCCCTCATCCAGTCAAACACAGGCCAGGCACATGGGGACCATATGCAGACGGACATGGCAGGGGCCCCGACCTCAGCACCATGGGAGAGGGTAATAGGTGAAGCAGGAATTTGTTTGTAAAAGTGATGATAAACTTTGTTGTAAAGGTGCCAGTTGAACAATGTACTTGTTACACTGCGCACACAAATTCAGCGAACTTTATCTGTTTGTTTTTTTCTCATTTAAATACAATTAAATTACTCTATTGGCCACAATAACACAGTCTAGGGATTTAAATCAATTCTATTAAACATAATATAACGTGATTATGAAGGACTTCTTGTGAGGTTGAATATAGTTAGTAAAGCTGGATGTGCAAGTGTGCAAGTGTGCAAGTGTGCAATGTGATGTGCAAGTTTTCCCAAATGTTACATGATGTATTACAAACACAATTTGCACAAACAGTTGACACTAAGTTTTATACTTGTGATCAACTTATTCTTTGTATTTTTAATCGACTGCTTTTTTCAGTTCATGTTTATTATTGTCAGTTAATTACTTTATTATCTGAAAGATATTTTTTTGGTTGGTTTGCATAAAATAAATAAAGACAATACAAAAAACGGTATTAAACCAAGCTTTCACAGGATTAGACAGAAATCTCTTTTGGTGATAATGAAAAAATAATCTTCCAAGAAAGGAACTTTCAAGCACAAACCAGATGAAAAAGATTATTTACCTTGAGGTATAAACTTCAACTTACAAACACGTCTTAACAATTACATTTAAAGTTTTATATTATGTAATATTATTGTATTCGTCTACAATTCTGCATGTTCACCTGCATGCTTTTTTTATAGTTTAAAACACTAAAGCAGACAAACAGTGGGGTAAATGCAGGTAAAATAGGGGGAAAAAAGTCTTACATCTTTCAAATATTAGCAGCCAAATGCTAAACATGATTTTGCATTGTTACTACAAATGTCCTTTATAAGAGACAATCATTCAGCTATTAAGGCCGAGGTAATTCCAGAGATCATACCACTAATTGTATCATGTCTTTGCTTAAAATATTACACGATATTAATTTTATGTGAAATGTAGGTTTGATATAACTTCTCTGTGAAAGTCTATTTTCACAAGTTTCCCTTTTGTTTGTTTTATCATTACATCCATAAAGGTAAGGAAGTCATTCAGGGATCTCAAATACAAAGAGAAAGAGAGGGATCAGTAAGCGGGCTAAAACCTCCGCCTACCACCTCAACAGTCAAGAGCATGTAAATAATGTGCAATCAAAGAAAAACTCTGAAAAACAATCAGAAAAAAGTGAAATACAATTGTATTTCAGTTAAGCTTAATAATTTGTTGTAATTTATAACCATCATTTCATGTTTACCTGAACACATTTCAGAGTGAGGTATGGTTTATTTATTATTTATCATTTATGTCTTTGAATGTTCAAATTTTCTTAGGTATTTTATTTGACAACATATTTTCTTCAACTTTGAACAGTAACTTGTGATGTGGTCTTCAAACTTTGGGTGGTTCTCTCAGTAGAGTATCTCATTTTACCTGACTTGACCCTAAATTCAGTTCAAAGCCAAACCCACATGCAGAGGCTTGCACGGCTTTCACAGGTAGACACACTTACACACACATACACACATAACAAGTGCACACAGACACACACACACACACACACTGTCTGTGGTGGATTGCAGTGGGCTCCTGTTCTTTAGCAGCTCGTTGCGTCTCCTCATGTTCCTGACAGCTACTAATGGTGGTGGGAGACCTTGCGTAATTAGGAGGACGCCTGCCATGACGCCTGTCTTTCAGAAGCTAATACCCCCTGATGTTCTCCTATAACACCACAAACCCCTCATTCCCATCTACATACAGGGACATACACACACACACACACACATACACACTTACACACACATACACATACCTCTTCGCTTTTCCAGCTCTTTTTCTCCTCACTGCCCCCTGAATGGCTGCCGTCTGCTCTCCCTGGCGCAGTGCCCCCGGTGGCAGCATGTGTGTGGTGTATCCCTGTGTACTGGTACCTGGGGGAGGTAATTATTGGGATGAGCAGCATGAGGAAGGAGGGTCTAGTGTGCATGACTCTGTGTGTATGTGTGTGTGTGTGTGTGGTGGAAAGGAGGTATCATGCTTGTGTAGTGTATCTGGATGCCCAAACTTAGATATGGCCCACCAGAGGCCCCCCACATTGGGCAGAGGGAGACTTATATTCATATTGGCTTCATTTCTTTCTTTAGCCATTGTAACCTCTTTCTGACAGTGCTGTTCCTTTTTTGGTACCTCATCCTTCCAACTAAAGTTGCAGCCTCTTCTGCACCTTCTCTCAATCTGTTTGGTCTCCCATCTTCTTAATTTGAGCCAGGAACTGAAATGTACTTTCACACCTAAAACCACAGAGCAAGAGACAAGTTATTATTCTCATTTTACAGGTGCTCAGAGAGAGGGCCACGAGTTTATGATGCTCCAGACCAAGAAGGGTCTGAAAATGCTTTGTAAATGAGCGCATTACATCCATTTCAGTGCCAACATGTCAACAAAAGGAAGCACTGAGATACCTGAGGAACAAATAAAGAACAAAAAACTCCAATAAGCACAGCAAGACCCTTCAGGTCTGCTTGTCTTATAATGGCCTACCTCTGTGTCTCAAGACTGAATATTTATACGAAATATATAATTTTTGAAAAATTAAGGTCATTGGTGTGATTAATTTTTCTCTACAGGGGCTGATGATGTGGCGATAATAGAGCAGGTTTGTGGTCCTCGGTCAGCAGCCTGTGGTCCTGAAGGAGAGAGATATAACCTTTGTCTCAGGGACGGCAGATATACGAGCCAGGCGAGCGCCAAGGATTATACACCGAGGTCCTCGCCAGGAGATGGAGAGGGGGGAAAAAAGCCTGTGACCGTAGAATAATTTCAGCCTCTCTCGCTCCCTCGAGACCACACGCTGTCTGAGCAAACCACCACCACCACCACCCCTCCGCCCCCACCTCGCCTCCTCTTCCTGCTTCCCCAACCCCTCCCCTCTGCTCCCCTCCACCTCTCCCGCCGATCCCCTAACTGCCTGCTGATGCCGGATGTCTCTTCTTCTCCTCCTCAACGTAGTGGAGAGAGAGAGAGAGAGAGAGAGAGGCGGGGAGGTGGTTGTGAGGGGGAGGTGGGGGGGTGGGGGGGGGGGTAGGTGGCGGAGGGGAGAGAGAGACAGAAACTAGAGTCAGGTTCCTGTGCTACTGCAGCTAAGTGCTGCAGCAAATCATCCCCGCATTAGGAATATGGCCAATTAGCACCGTGGCACATCCCTCCAGACACACTCGTGCTTACACGCCCGCACACACACATGCACATACACACACATACTGAGGAAAATATGACTCTTCACATCAGCATTCACTTGTAAAAAAACATCCAGGCCTAAATGCATCTATATATGTGTGAGAAGGGGTGTGTGGCCACTTGTGAAGAATCATTTGTGTTTGTTATGTTGTTTTGAGGTCATATTTTTAGTTTATACATGATTTTATGGCAAAAATTATGTCTGGATTTTCAATTTTCATTTATATTTTACTACGGCACACACATCAACCATATCTACAGCTGTAAAAAAACAAAAAAAAAAGCCCTTTAAATAAGGCATTTCAAATTACAGAGAGCATGCATACCACTTTCAATAATCATCCCTAAACAATAAATCCATCTTTAGCATTCAGGTATACGGAGGAGGATGCAGAGCGGGAGTTACCGTTCCACCTTAAGAAAGGTACCTTAAAAGATTATCTCGGTTATTTCACCGCCACTGAGCCGGCACTAATAGTCCAAGGCAGATATTGAAGAGCAGCGCAGGGCCGCAGAGATCTATTAGAAATTCCCATCTACGCGCCTCATACATATTGATTTCTGACACCAAGCAGCAATGAAAGGCCCAGGGGAATAATATATTTAGCAGGGTTTGCAGTGAGGAGGTCACAGAGTGCATAAAGATTAGCTGCACAGACCCCTGACAGGACGATGTGTGAGCCCAAATTGTAGACAGGCAGGCACGCACTTATGCACGCAGCCAGACACTCAAAAATGCGCACACACACACACACACACACACACATATATATTTATATATATATTTGTGGTGTATATTCTCACACATTCCAAGTGGAAAACTTTTGTGCATCTTAATGATGCTGTAACAGGACAAACTGGAGCCTCTCTTTCTCTCTCTTTTTAAAGTTGTAAACCCTCACTGTAACAGCACGAGAAACGTGCTCAGAGTCAAACTACCACAGGCTGGTTTGTGAGAATGAATCTACTGTATTGATTCAGCCAATATTCAATCACTGATTGAATAACTGATCTCATGCATCTCATCAGCAAAAGCTCCCAGTGATGTCTGTTTAGCACTGTGTGTGCTGAAATGCATGCAGCTGGGTTACTTGAGTGCAGGACATACATATGCAGGAGGTGGACACCAAAACAGAGACACCATCACCATCCAAGGGATCTGCAACCTATATTACTTTTGTAAAACTTTTCAAGGGAAACTAGGGTTCATTACAAGTTTTTTTTTCTTTAACAGCTTTGGCCATGAGTTTTATCTATGAAAGTTGCAAAAGGGCAACGTTTTGCAAGATTAGGAACACAAAAGAATATTGGGCTAAAAGTGCAATAGCACCTTTGCAATATTGGATTAACTTTACCAAATAGGAAGAAAATCACCCAACTGGAGGTTCATTTTAATCTAGAATATAAAAATTACTCCAGCACTGGTTCAAAAACACTTCATTAATACTAGTCAAGTTAACCCAGTACTGTCTTTGTGCTATACTGACTCCACACGGGGTACATTTTTAACCTAGGGGTTTTTTAGTGTATACAACTTCATTTTAGGGTATTAGGGTATCATGTACACATTACTGGGTTAATCTAACACAGAGATAGAAAACAATCCAAGGCAATGAATTGGTTTGATCCAGGGTTGCTGTTACTTATTGGAGTTACTTTATTAAATTGTGAGGTTACTGCCTGATATCAGACAGAACTGTCAACTTGTTGCACAATGTTTCCATCTTCAGTGTGATATTGCCGCCACTCTGAGCGATTTCCAAGAAGTTTCAATTTTCCAAAACAAATCACTAAAGACCAACGTATCTGATTGTACCACACAGATGAAAGCTGCAGCTGGCGGGTTGCTTACTGTGGGTTGGGTGGTGTTTGGTTATGGCGGTGGAGATACAAATTTTCTCCTGATACAGCTTAACAGCTCACTAACATATGTTTCTGACAAACATTTAAGGCCAGAAACAGACCAGTGACAGAATCCTAAATCTTGTTTTGCATTAAATCAGCAATGCACTGATGTCAGACTCTGCATGATTGCCACTTGAACTCAGAGAAGCTGTAGAATTTAAAGGTTTGGACTCAAGGAAGTAAATTTGCTAACTGCTATAAGATAATCTAGCTCTCCATAAATTTACATGTCATAATCTGTTGCAATCTTGTCTGTCATACACATATTTTTTTGTAAAACCAACAATGAGCACTTGAGCTTGTTGTGTCCAACAAGGGTCTAAATAAACACACTGTGAGTAATGCAAAAAGACTGTGACTCGGTCAAAGCGACCAACTGGCTCTGGGTAATGTTAACCAAGTATTAGATGAGTGTTTTATTATCCAAACTGGGTCATTATTTGTCATACAATAATCCCAAGTATGCTTTTGTCTAAGATGCACAGTTTGAGTTGGAGTTTTACTGTTTGCTTTTGTGTCCCCTTTCAAACAAATCTGACTAACACTGGAGTTTGTTTTTAACCACTGTCGGATAAAAATAAATTCTTGTGCTCGTGGCCCTCTTAGTAGCTTTTTTTAACAGCCCAGTGATGCTGTGTTCAATGATCACAGCACAAGGGAGTACAGTTTTATTATTAATCAATAAAATCGCAGGTCAGAACGACAATTCACCACCCAAGCTGTGATCAACTGTAAGTTTTCCTTTGATGGTTTTTTGACAGCGATGTGTTGAAGAGGTAATATTTCAACTCCACGGTCATTTTGGCCGCCATATTGTAAGGTCATTTTGGACTATTTTCTTTTTGTGTGTCTAGTTTTGTGTACTATGTCCCCTTTTCCTCCAGCATGCTGCGGTCTTGGTTGGAGTCCTGCGTTGTCGGAGTGGAGGTGGTGGTGGTGGCATGGTGGAGGTGACCGGAGCGATTCTGTGATGAGCTTGTCCAGGTGAAAGGGTAATTGCTTCAAAGGGGATCAGACCGCCGAGAGCGAGGCTGCGACCAGCGAGAGGGAGGGCTTGACTCCTCTGCGAGAGCACTTAACACCGCCTCCCCATCCATCCATCCTCCACACCCCTCCCTGCTCTCACCTAGCTTCTAGTTCCTGCATGCCCAATGCCATTTCCATCACTGCCTCTTCTTTTTTTTTTCCAATCTTTCTCTGCCCTCCTCCTTCCTCTCCTCCTTCAAAGCACCACTCGGCAGCCTCTTCAGAAATTACAATCGCTCAGGGTTTAGGCAATTTGACCAAATGCAGGGCCTGCATGTAAGGATTGGGAAGGAGAGGAAGGGGCGGTTAGGACTGCCGGGCGAGCCTTGGGGGGGATTGGAATGAAATTACCAATTCAATGGCTGAAGCACCGCACGGCAGTGGCAAACCGTGGACGTAAAATGAGGATTATCCGATTTTAAGAGGGGGCGAAAAGTGCCACAAAGAGTCTCAAGTCCACGAGAACTTACGCCCCCAAGTTTCCTTTGACAACATCCTAAACCAAAATATAGTTTTTTGCCAAACCCACTCATTGTTTTGGTGAAAACACAGAGATTTTTGAGAATAATTTTCTCTAAGAATCTTACTCATCTTCAAATCACGAAGAGTGTATCATTGTTGTTGAATTGTTGTGGGATAGTGAGGGGGCAGAGGAAAAATATGTCTTTCTGGCTGATGACATGTGATCGTTACTGGGGAAAAACACAAAACAAAGACAGAGTGGATTTTATAAATGTCCCTGAGTTACCAGAGAGTTGGGTTTCCACCTTTCTAAAACAATGGGAGAAGTAGGTGAGATTATGAAGGCAAGAAAGACTTGGATTTCTAGATAAACGCCAGTGTTGCAGTGTTTAAAATACACTGGATCCAATTCCACGCAAAGAGACGTAATATACCATACCAGGGTTGATAAAAGCCTGGGGGGGAAACTCCTCCTCTGTGCCATTTGAAACACCAGAGAAGGTTTTCAGCGAGCACTGCCTGCTCTAAAAAAAAAAAAATCCTGATTTTCCCACTCCATCATGGGCTGAATGCAGGCTTTAGACTGGCAGTCCATTTCAGAGCCCTTTTTAACTCACTTTGGTATACAACCAGAAAAAAAAGCTAAACTCTTTTCTGTTTTTTATGGGAGAGGTAAGATCACAGATACTTTTGTCTAAGATTTTATATCTTAACATTGAGGCACACTCGTTTAAAAGCAGCAAGCAAAACCCAAATACATTTTTTCCACTTGTTATTTCCTGCCAAGGCAAAGTGTGACATCCTGATGAGGCCAGCTGTCACACCTTGATGACAAGCCTCACAGTTAGGATGACGTGGAAAAACAAGCATAAGCTAATCCTAATGCAAACCAGTGAATTTGATGAATCACAATCATTCTCCGTGCCGTGATGAATGGGGATGATGCTAACTACAACCATTCATCAAGCCACCATCAGTTATCCTAAGGTGGCTTAATGTTTCATCCACTCAGACCTCAGAGAGAGCGGACAGCCATCCCTCATCACGGGCGACTGGTAGAGCTCCACACAGATTTCAATCTTGTCTTGTCATCCCCCCCCCACCCTCAGGCCCAGACACCCTCCCTCAAAATCATCATTTTTATCAGCCCCAGTAAACCTTGGACCCTGAACAGCATTGAAGATCCAGATTTTTATGGACTAGAGAAAAAAAAAAGGACAGTCCAGCTGAGCGAACCTGGTGTGTTTGTTTATGTGTGTTATGTGTGTTATGTGTGTGTGTGTGTTGTGTGTATTTTTGGTGGAAGCAGTAATGGTTACAGCCAAGACGGCACTGAAGGGGTAGCTGCAATGACAGGAGGTCTTTCAGCATGTTGGTTACAGTAAATTAGCATTCGAGCTGCGCCGCGCGTTTAGCACTTTGCGATTGGGTTCAGCAGAGGCCTCGCCCAGACTGTCCCTGGAGGAAACGTCGGCAGCAGTACAGCGGCGCGATGGGCAGACCGGGCTGTCAAAATTAGATAATAAAGCACCGCGGTGCTGGCGGATAAATGCGTGTGAGAGGGCATCCATCTTGCAAGCGTGTTGCTGAAGAGGATGCTGCTAAATGACAGTGAGGGCTGGTGTGTGTGCATGCGTATGTGTGTCTACATAAACGATTTGGGTGTGGGGAACCAATAGGAAACCAACTTTTTTTTGCAGCTCAGCTTAGCCCTCAAAAAAAATAACTCATATAAAGAATTTTTAGCAAAGTGTTAATGTAGAAAAGGAAGGAAGAAGGGAAAAGAAAGAGAAAGAGGAAAATGTGGAATAGGAGGACTGAAGAGGTGGAGGAGAGAAAGAAAGACAAGGGAGGAGCGACATGGTGAGAGAGAGATGGAGAAAGGAAATTAAATGTCGGCCGGGCACTTAACCTTTCCCTAATAATGTGTGGCCTGCTGAACCAGCAGAGTCCCTGATGTTTTATCAATATTCCTAATTAATGTGCAGCTGCCATATTTTTGACAGTATTTATACAATATGGCTGAGTAATGCAATCAATAATATCAGTATTCATATTATATATTCATCTCCCTTTAAAAATATGAATGCGCTTTACCACTTCAGCATTTATGGCAAAGAAAAATTATGTGGTTTTTTTTATTTGTTTATATTTTCTAATCCCTAATAAATACAATGAAAAGTTTAAAAATAAATCGATCATATCAACAAGTGAAGGTTAAGAATTTTTTACTTTTTCTGTGCTTCAGAGCTCCACTGTCACCCAAAAAATTGAGAAAATACGAGATTCAGAGTTAAATGATTCTTTATTTCGATTAGCATTATTGCAGCAGTTTATTTGACTCAGTCCTGCATACACCAGCTTGATCCCTTAAATGCTTGAACAGCACCACAATTTGTTGATCCATTTCTGAAAAGAGTCCCCCAAGTGCCCAGTGGTAAGGACATTATTTAGCCTTTTTTTTGGAAAGTTTTTCAATGTACTACAGGCCACAAATTTGTGACCCATTTTTAAGGTAAGAAACTGGGCCACAGAGGGACTGACTGCCACATATATGATAGGAAGAGAGTCAAGGCTAAGAAAGTATTGAGATACAGACTAAGACATAGTTGGTTTTGGTCTTTCATAAGATTTGTTGAATATAATACAAAACTGTTCATTTCTGTCTGCCTTATCCTTTAAATGAGTGGCAAAAAAAATAAAAAATTGGTGTATTTGAAGACTTATGACCTCAGAAGTTTTCTCTGTTAAAACCTTTAAACTCTGATTCAAGAAGACCTTATTCAATAAGAAAAATATCCATTTTTATCTTCAACTTTTTGTCTGTGCTGTCCCTGTGTCCCAGTAAATGCTTTGGGAAAGTAGGTTGGAGTCTATTTGTCCAAATCGGAGAAAGTACTATTACTCCTCTTTAGATTTCTTTCTCTATGTAAAGAGAACCTGTCTTTATAATGTTTCACATGTATCCAGCCCAGAGAGACACTTTACAAATAGAGATATCTTTCATTTAATCATCCTTCCTTCATTCTCCTTGGTGTACATTGTGCTTACCATTGTGAGCGGCACTGCTGCTTCTTGATTAATGGCTTTTTCACAGAGGTGCTGCTAATGGTTCTTTAATTGCTCTGACTTCCTCTCTAAGCTTCCAGGATTTTTACTCCTGGTCCTTATGCCGTGCAAAATAGGCAGTTTATGTGGCATGGGGGAAAAATTTGTTTTCTACAATGCTTTTTCTCTTTGCCAGGTACGCTCTAATGTTGAAGCATTAATAACTTGTAAAGAGGCTTCTGAAGGACAAAGTACCAAAACCATTGTTTACGGTGCTTGTGGTCATCCTGGTGAACAGATTGGTGTCTTTTATGTGAGGGATCATATTGTAAAGCTTTGAAACACATCTGTTTCCTGTATTCAAAGAAGTTTATATGTGGGTCTTTGTCAAAAGAAGGTTCACAAACTCATATAATCCTGCCCGTACGGGGATCCAAAACAAAAAAAAACACATTTCAAATGTCCACATGTACACAGACAGATACATTCTGATCTGATTTTGTGCCTCCAGCCAGTAGAAATTCTGTATCTATGCCCATGTTTGGAGGGGAATACATAGAGGGACATTTGTTGTGTTTTTCACTGCAAATTTTATCTTATCTGGCAGTTCATTGCTGTCATAGCAGAGAGCAAGGAGAAGCATGGCAGGGCTTGGTGGTCATCTATCAGCCAGTGCAGGGACACGAAACTACCACCTTTATAAAAGTAAATGCAACAATAGAGTCAGTTATTACAATTTTTTTCTGTTATTAAAATGGACCATAGGACACAATGCATCCAACAAATATGGAATTAAAGGATACATCAAGATGCAGGGTAAAATATTGGTCACGTGACATGCTAATCTAGTGGTTTTGCAGCATAATTCCAACCCCACCTTAGGTATTGACTGCCCTGTGCAGAGATATTGGAAATCATTTATATACAGGCCTGTGGTACCACGTGTATACAACTGCTGCAAACATGCTCAGTGATCAGACATGTGAAAGGCTCTGTCATAATCATGGCGCATCTTATTAATACTGTTCCATATTTCATGTTGACTAATTTCTATTTGCCATTTTTAGCTATTTCTGGTATCCTGATAGTCAAATGATACTAATTTCCCCCCTTCTATCCCACTTTTACAGATTAAAAAAGAGAGCATGCTCATATCATATGTTTTTTTTTATTATTAATGTATATATCAGTAATAAAAACTTGAGATCTAGACAAGCTGTGCTATTTAGACCATTCCACTAGTTTTTTAGGATTTTCTTTACATGGAATTACTTTTTCTTGTGGGACTCAACAATTAAAGCCATTATGTCTGTCTGAGTATTTTGGAATCCAGATTATTAGAAAGTAATTTAATCAAAAATTAAGTCTGTGATGGACATTATGAAGGTCGTAGCACTTAACTTGTATTTCTTTTATTTGTCTAGTTTTAAGTTGCATTGTGCTAACTCAGGAGTGCTAGTATCAAAGTAAATGTCAGTTCAATTGTAAGCTAACGCTACGTTCCTGTACCCTACATACATGTCCAAGTGATGAGGACAGTGTTGACTTTTAAAAACCTTTGAGAACCGACCAAGTTTGATTTAGTTTCACCTATCATGACAACTTCAAGCTGTGGTAAACAAGTGTCTCATTCATCTCCACTGAAAAATAAGCAAAAGGAGAACTAAAAAACACAATTTCCTGTAGTGTGGGCAACACATCCCCATAATTAAACAACAGAACAGCTTGTTTGGCAGTGACTCCCAGAACTGTATGCAGTATGATGGTTGGAGAGTACTAGTGACAGGCATACCGGACAAACGCGGTCAACGTTGTGAAACAATCTCAGTTTATTTCATGGTAACAATAACAAACACGTGGTTGGTTCTGTGAAATGATCTCAGTTTACTTCACAGTCACAATAACAAACATGCGGTTAACAGTCACAGTTTGGTTAGGCTTAGTCACCAAAACTACTTTGATAGGTTTAGGGACCAAAACTACTCGTTTGGTTGGGTTAAGTTAAGTATATCAGTGACATACGTTCACTTATGTGCGAAAGTTAGGCAGCATTATTTACCTGATGCAAATAGGCCAACATAATGTGTGGCCATAAAAGGTTTGCTTAATGAACTCTGACCTTAGAACATCCAAATTTAAATAGTCACAATCTGTTATTGCTAATAAGAAAATTTAACTAGCTATGTTTGTTTTATAGACATGCTCAGTCGTTTATAACCACATAATTTGGGAAAGCATTGTTTTAACTTTGCCACAAGGCGATCATGTTTGGCTATGAAAGCAGTACACTCAGCCGCACTGTGGGATTCCTCATCTTCACTGTGCTCCTTAAGGACAGAAAGGCGTCCGGCTGAGATCACAAAGCTGTGTACATCCTCCCGCTACACTGTCTTAATGGTGTGTCTCCAGTGCTGTATGAAATACAGTAAAATTATAGCAGATAGCATTACCTTCTTAGTAACAACAGAAGTTCCCCCACGATTAAAGTGTGCTTAAAAACCAAAATTGAGCAAAATGAGAGCATTAATCCTAAATTAATGCTTTTTTTCATTCATTCACTGTTCCTCCTCTGCAAGCTAACAGGTGACATTTTTAAAAGTTCACCAACAGTCTTACTTTAAACCTTTATTTTTTTCATCTGTAATGTTGAATCCAAAATGCTTCCACACTCTATTAATTGGATGGTTTGGTGCCATAAAAATCCAATATGCCTTGCTGGTATTCTGCATTTTGCAACATCAAAGAGGTCAACAATGGACACAAAGACTGACAGTCATATTAACCAACTAACCTGCTGCTCATTGCAGTACATGACATAGCCTGTTACCAAGACTTGTTTGATATGGAAAAAATTTTTTTACATTTAAATGGTGGTAGTGACAGTTTCATATGAACCGTGATAGCAATGACTGTTGAAAAGCTGTTGCGTAACTCAATCATTGCAGTCATAAGATGTTACATTCTAGCTTCAAATTCAAAAAACGCAGCCTCCTCATTCGTTTCAATAAGGCCTGAGCTGAGAAGGCCTCAGGAGAAAAATGCAGGATCCAGCTCTGCAAAGTGATGGCCAATCAAACATGTGCAATCACACATTCCAAGTCAATTACATTTATAACTGAACGTCATAATTCTGCGATTCACCTCAGGATTGACAAGATGTGGAATAAAATGACTGTCGCTGTAATAACTTTTCAGACTTATAATATCTTCTCTGATGGTATTTTAAACCACTGTGCAACACATTTATGAGCATGTTAGACTTCCTGGATTGTGGTTTATCATCAATGTAACTGGCCACTCACTGTGTGAGGATGGTGAAATACTCTGGTTTGACAAAATGATGGTGCAAAGTTGTGTATAGGTGAAGGCTTGACCAAAGTATGTCCTCTGGTATTTGGAAATGTAACAAGTATTTCATCTAAATACTATTTTTCCCATTAACAAATTAATTCAAAGACTGTTTCCTAAATGTTTTAATTTTGTCAGGTAGAAAAGACTGCAAATCATTAACAAACTTAGTGCTTTTTGTGCAACCACAAACCTGTGAACTAAAAGAAACTGACCATACATTCCCTATTTTTCAAGGACCACAATGCTGGTGGTCGTTCATTTTTCCGTCTCCATCTTTTTTTTTTTCTTTTTTGTAACGAGGAAGGTTCGGGTGGGCATATCGTTAATAACGGAATAGTGATTCATCATTTAATTATGATTTGACAAATGCTCGCGCCTTCCCCATTCTCGGCATCCTCCTCCCTTTCAATTCTCCGCTCTGCCAAACTGTCACGCACTCCCCCCGTGGGATTAATTCGAGCTGTCTGTCTTTGTGAGGCTGCCGGCGCTCTCGGGGCGGCGGGTGCACGACACTGTCAATGAACAGAGAGCCTGACACTTCCAGGGAGCCGCACGGAGACGCACGCTCCCCGCTCCCCTTGTTATTGTTTTCACCTTAACCCCTTCCTGCTTGCTTCCCTGCCTGCCTCCCTGCCTGCCTCCCTGCCTGTCTGTGTGTGTGTGTGTGTGCACCTTCCTCCCCTCCCGCCTCCTCTCCTCTGTCTTCTTCTCATGCTCTCTTCTCTGGCTTTTCCTTGCCCCTGTCTCTCTCCTTTCTGTCTCTCTCCTCTTTATTGTCTATCTCTCCCCAATACTCCCCTCCTACCCACCCAGCCAGCCCCTCTTGTTCTTTCTTAACCCTTGCAGTAAAAGGGACATCAGGAGGAAACACCACACAAAGGAACCTGTGCTTGTAGCTCCTATGGTAAGACGGTAAAAAAAAAAACAGCATGGGAAAAACAGCCTTGTGAATCAATTAGATTTAATATTTTATTGAAATAAAAAAGATTAGTGTCTCCACTATGATTAAAATATAGAATATTTATCCTCTTGTGTACAAAAGTTCAGAAGGATCACAAACATTTCTAGACTTGGTAACAAATCATGGCATGAAAACTAAAAACTCAACGGACCCTTTTTAAACCATGTCAAGCCTCCTGGTGGCAAGCGATGCTAATGGGTGGCCATTAAAACAAGGCATGTTTGAGTTGAACTGGAGCGTCTGTGTCGCCAAATCCAGCAGGCCTTAGCCCCAGCTGGAGAGATAAGGTTTAATACCAGGCACAGGGCCCAGCCTTATCTCCCCTACTGATAGAGGAGAAGGGAGGGGAGGGCAGGCGAGGAGAGAAAACAAGAGGGACAAAAACAAGTGTCTTGCAGGGACCCTGGCTGGCTGGCTGCGTGAGTGCGTCCTCCGCCGTTGGCATAGAAACTAATCCACGTTCACATTTAGCACCTGACTCGGTTTTTTTTTCACCTCTCTCTCTCTCTCTCTCTCTCTCTCTCTCTCTCTCTCTCTCTCTCTCTCTCTCTCTCTCTCTCTCTCAACCCCCCCTTCTCTGTGTTTGGTCTGACCTCCTGAAACATTAAAGAGCGTCAGACCTGAGGACTGTTCTCTGTCCACTTTTTCAGGAGACATTTGCACAACCATTCACAGGGCCTCTCCAACCATCACTACTGGATTCTGAATGGGCAGTGCTTTGTCCAGGGCAAACATGACAACCCAGCAGTCTTTTCTAGGACACTGACTGACTGATGAAACAAAAGTTAATGCCACTGGCTCCTCTTCCTCTATGGAACCGTTTGCCATTGATGACTCAACATTTCCACTGTCACTGTCTGCTAGTTCATACCTGATCAATAAAATTGCTTTTTTTTTTTTCCCTTTTTTTTTGCAGTAAGGTGTATCAAGCTGAACCAGCAGCTCTTCATTGTATATATATGTGTGTGGGTAATTTTTGGGGTGTGATGCTTTTCATTGGTATTTGCAGTTTTCATTTCCTTCTCCCACCAGCCACTTTTCCTGTTTTTAATAATCACCACTGATAGCTCTCTTCAGTAACTCTATACCCATTTGTATTAAATAAAAAGAAACTACTTCTTTGCATGTTTTAGAGGTGAGCCTTCAGTTTCAGGTGTGGAGGCTTAAGTGCTAGTTGAACCCATGAACGTACCAAAACTATGCTTTGGTATCTGGATGCAGGACGTTGTGTATTCACCCATTAGTTGTTCTGTCTGTTCACCTCCAGGCTCTGGTGTGCTGTCCAATGAGCCCTGTTCTCTTTCTAGTGTTCTGTACAAAAGTGCACTTTATGAGGGGGGGCAAGGACATGTTTTACCAGAAGCCCATTTACTGTGTACAGATAAACATCCTCATTTTTCTTATTTGTATTATTTTGAAGCTGTGAATTACTTGTAATATTGATGTGTAAATGTTTTCTCATCTTTTGTTTTCACTGACCTGTAGGGATTGGTCCGAACATGACTTCTAAGCTTGGTCCAGGAACCTAGCTGCTGCAAGTTTGGGCCGCCATAAGTGTAGTTGTCTCCCACCAGTCTGCCCCCTCAGAGCCATGTTTATCACAGAAAGCAGAGACGTGGGCACACTGAATGTAAAAAACATTTTGTATGACATACTTTGCTGTCTCACACCTACTGCTCTTACTATGAAATGTTCAGTGATCAGGCACCAGTTTTGCAAACAAACTGCAATATTGTCATGGGCACAGAAAATGCTTTCTTTTTAAATCCTCAATCAGTGAATTGATTCTGTGTACAGAGGAAAGCTAACCATCTTTTTACAGGTGTTTCCAGCAGCAGTGTTTTTGGGTTTTTATATTTAACTTCTCTGAAACTTCTGGCTGTGATAAAAACTCTGCCATGCCTGTTGTAATTCATTCTTGCTACTGCTCATTCTCAACAAATAATTTGATTTTGACCCTTGACCTCTTTGGTCAGCCGCTCTACACCTATTGAATTATGTAAGCGACCAGATCAGCAAGATTTACTTTCTCACATTTATATTTGCCACTGTATTTGTGTACTTAAACTGTAAATAAATGAACTACTTGTACCTTTCTTAGTTGTTACTGTGAAGTACAAACAAATGAATCAGTTAAGCTTAGTGACCAAAAGGGGGGGCTACAGGAAAACTTTCAAGAGTAACACTAGGGTTCACAATAGTATGGCAACAGATAAACTAGCAGAGTCTCCTGCTTGTTTTAATCCTGTGGCCTTAGAAAAATGCATGTCAGTAAGGACCATGACATTTACCCTTAAAAGCAGGGGTGGAGAAGGAAGTCACTACAACATTAACTAAATATTCATGTAGTCTTATTAAATCACTAAGACTAGGGAATGTCTTTAAATGACTGTCATACTTAAAAATATGTAAACTTATGTGTTCAAATACTTTCTTTGTTATTGTTAGTGTGAATGGAAATGATGCAGTGTGTCATACAGCTCCCTCAGGCACAGCAAGAGAGGAGGAGTCTGAGAGAAAGACTTGATTAAAGAAAACTTGACAGAGGAGAGATTAGCCTTGCAGAGCATTACCAAGGTAAATGGCCCAGAGGTTATATTAGGCTGTATCTCATATTTGAATAGAAAACCCAAACTTTCCCTCTTCTCAGGATTATCAATCTCAGTTTTTTACTGAGATCTACTGTCTCCAAAAAAGACTGATAATTTAAATGAAGTCAGTTGATGTTAGTGAGAGTGAACATCTTTCTCTGAATAGTACACAGATGCCATTAAGTCACTTTTCTCAAAAGAAAAATATATTTATTTGGGGAAAACAGGCATTATATGCCTATGTCGTGTTTAACATCACACAGCAACACAGCAGTGCAAGTGAAGTGGATGTGAGCTACATTTCTTTACCCAAGCAAGTTACGCTTGCACTCTTGTGTTGGTCTGTTGAGTATTACAATAAATTCATCATAAGCACAGAGCACACAGATCACAGCATCTGGCATCATAACAACACAACACATCAACTCCCAATTCTGCAGCATATCTTTACAAAGAAGTAAAGACAACGTAGGACGTACATTCATCAGCTGATTATACAGCACCAGCACACTGCTGTGAGACTACCAATCCCGGTTTGTTTAGTATCTCACAGGCTAATGCATTGGGCAGCAACTGGATGAAATCTCAGGAAGCACATACAGCAAACATGAATAACAGCAACATCACAAAAGAGACCTCTTTTGAATTACAATGAGTGAACAGCTATACTAAGTAAATCAGCTGCCAGGTGCATGTTGAGTGCCCCAAATACTAAATTGTCAATTTTTATGAACAAATTTTGAATGTTAGTTGTCAGCATATTGTGACAGAGTACAATTTCAATAAATAGTTTAATAAATTAACCCATTAAAGTGCAACCGACAACTACCATGTTATTTGAAAAAACAAAAACAAAAAAGGGTCTGAGAAGTTATTGTTAGTCTGATTATATATTAAAACACACGGCCAGCTTACTAGCTTTGGCCTAAGTGTTCAACAACACCTGACAGTTCTTATTTCTAAATGGAGCTTGCTAAGTTGGCATCATACCTCCGATGCCTGCCCTCTTTTCAGTTGCTCACACAATAACAACTGAACAGAGTCCAAGAATCAAAAATCAACTGAGCACATCCCATCTGTTGGCTATGAGATGTGGTTGAAAGCTCCAGACAAAGTGACCTTAAGTGATGGTTTTTCATTGGTTGTTAATCATGAGGAAATGGACAGTAGAAAAGCTTAAGTCTTGAATGATAGAAACGGATTTTTGTCTGAGAAAACCTGTAAGAAAGGAACACAAAATGTCTTTGTTCTAAAATGTAACGTGTGTCTGAGTAGACGGCAGTACAGAGAAGCTATCACACCAAGATCTTTATATCTTACAGTAACTCCTCAACTCCCAACAGTGAAGTTGAGAATGTGATCAATATGTTGCATTAGAACCAATTCAAGAGAGCCGGTTCTTAATAACGACCCTTCTGTATTGTACCCACTTTAACAAAGTATTCTCTAAACAGGAAATATCTGCCCTCTGTTCAACCCTTCTTTGCTCTCCCTCACTTTCTGTGTAGCCTCTTGCTCCTTCTCTTTGCCAGCTATCATTCCCAGTACTTTTCATCTGTGTCCCTTTCATGCACAATTTGTCTTTTCTAATTGCAAAGTCTTATTCTTTAAAACGCTGTGTTTTCCTCACTACCCTCCTCCTCTATTTCCTTCACCATCATCACTTCTCCACCGTTCACAACAGCAACTTCTCCATTCTCTTTTCCTTTTGGTTCCTCCTCTTCCAAATATTCCTTGCCCTCCACCCCACCATTCAGCCCCTCCTTCTCTGCGGCAGTCTCAGCCATCTCCATCTTAGCCTCTGGGTCTGCCTGTCTTCTTCTAAAACAGAAGAAGTTACCCAGCGTGAGGACTATCGCAGACAGTGTGACCTCACAGCCCGCCAACAGGAAGACATACTTGTACTGATGGGTGGCATCCAAGAGGCGACCTGGTGGATATTAAGGGAATATTAGAACAACTTTTACTGGTTCTCATCAAGCTTCACTTGAAATTAAACATCTTAACTGCACCAGATTCTACAAAGACTGCACTGAGGAGATTTGGCACAGTACAAAATGACAGAGATGATACAAATTTCCTCAAGTTAACATTAAGATCACTAGTTATTGCTATAACAAAGCCTCTGTAAGCTTCAGCTTGTGGCTTTTTTTTTGTCTTTGTCATTACTGTTGTCATTGATTTCAGATTAAAAGTTTTTAAGTAAAGGTTAAAAGGTTTTTAAAGGTTTGCTGCTTTATGTTGATAAGAGTGCCCTCATTTTGTCTGAAAATAGCGTGTAGGTAAATTTTATCTGGACTTGGCTAAAGTTTGTTAAATTTAGTGTGTTAACTGGTTGCTGCTGCAATTGAGCCACCGTCCCTTATTTAGAGGGACACAGGCACACCTATGGGTAGTTTATTTAGTTTCACTACATTGTCTTATAGAGAAATATAGAAAAAACCCAGAGTTGGGAGTAATCAAATAATTTGGAATTTATGAGACCCATGTGTGGATCATGTATGTCAGAGAATAAGAGGTGAGGAGAGACTCATTCACATGCATTTCTCCCATGCTCTGACCTGCTCCAGGAGGTCCCACTAATACAGCAATCGCTTCCATCAGCAGCACCAGGCCGATGGCGCTGGAGAACTTCTCTGTCCCCACGATAGCCATGAGAACCTCGAACTGTAACGCTCCCACCATGCCATAAGACATGCCGAAGAAGATGCAGAAGATAACCAAACCTACGTAGTCATTGGCCTGTAAAGAGAGAAACAGGACGTTTCATCATTTACATAAAAAAAGGTTGAAAAAAGATGACAGGTGATGAAACAGGCCTTGTTGATCGGGGGAGACTGAAACTTTAGACACACAATGACTTTGCTGAACTATAGAATCTGTATAATCTGCAGCATTCACTTTTTATGTTAATGAACTGACCTCCATCTACATCATACATTAGATAACCCTCTTTACACCTTGCATTAAAAGGGATTTAGGCTGATTGGATGCAGTTGGATAGTTCTTGACTACATGGGACCACAGGTGCAAATGTAATCAAAATGCATCATTGATGGATTGTGATCTGACGGGTCAAACCGACTCTGGGGGTGGTCAGGGACACATTGTGAATACATTAAGCACAGGTGTGGGTACATCGTCATTTACAATCCAAAAACAACAACTCTGTGGGCATAATAGCACAAAAAACAAAAACCTGTTACTGGAAACCAAATTATCACGGTGACCTCTTAGTGAATGGCTGAGTGCAAGTGTGTCTCTTCTGGATAACCAAACCCAATCTGGTGCACATAACATTAAAAGTATGATGGTGCATATGTTGATTTGACAACCAGCCTCCTCTCATCACTGTCCTTTTCTACCAGTCCAGTTCCCACATTCAGATTGTCCTGCACTGATCACAGCTGATATAAAATGCCTTTAACAGTGTTCCCCTCTGCTTTCAGCAATTCAGTTGAAAACAGCACCTTTCTCCGCTTTACAGATGGTGAAGTTGCACATGGAATTGCTTCATGTTAGTTTTTTTGGAGCCAAACAAACAAGAGGAGAGTGGAAGAAAAAAGAGGGAAGTTCAAGAACAGGCAGTACTAGCTGAACAGACCGATTGACTATTAATTGCATCTCAAGGATGTTTTTTTACATTCGCTCTAGTGCAAACGCTCCAGAGTGTCCTGGTTATGTTTTACCCATGGGAACATGTCCTGGTTTCAGAAACCTGGATCAGTTAATGTTAGTTTTGAGAAACCTGGATTTGCCACCTGGTGTGCTCCTGTAGAAACCAGGACAAAGTGGCATGTAAATACTTTGACATGGGTTGTGCACATTCTGTTTGCATTGAACAGTCTGACGGAGATGATGAGGAAATGAGACACACTTGCTGGTAAAAAGGAATCTGGATTCTGTTTTAGCCATGTACACAGATACACAGATCCTGAATCTTTTTCCCAGATATGATCAAGGATAGAAGAAGACTCAAAACCAGGGTGCTTATGTGCAAATAAACACACTTGAGACACATACTGTTTTATAGTGGTTGGTAATGTAATTAAGTTAAATCATATTCAGACAAAAATCTGATAATTAGACTGATTTTGATGCAGGGTATAAAGGAGGTATCTCTTCTTTACTAAATTCATTTTTTTGCAGTTTTTTTTCTTTTTCTCTTTTTCAAGTAGCTCAGACACTTTGAACTGTAAATCTGTGAATCCTGGTTCATTTTGTGACATAGACATGTTCCTCTACATTCTCTTTCTATTATGACACTTACTGCTGCATTATTACCTGTGATCCTATGAGGTCAGTGCACCCATTGAAGATAATGGCAAAGCTGAAAAAGTAGACACATCTGGGTCGTACAAACTTCAAGCCTGCTATGAGTCCTGATGCGGGCCGAGCAAACATATCGACAAATCCCAAGATGGTGAGCAGCAGTGATGACTTTGTGTCTTCATTGCCAAGGCCCTTTGCGTAGTTGACCACAAATACAGGGGGCACAAACAAGCCTAGCACCATGATAGATGCTGCAACAGTATAGATGAGAAAACCTTTGTCCTTGAACACACTGAAATCCAAAAGCTTCTTTTTTGGTTTCTTCACATCCTCTGCAGCTGTTGGAGCGCTCCCATTCATCTCCTGGAGCTTCTTAGGGGGCAACAATGGCCTCATGAGGGCACCACAGGCACAGCAGTTGAGTAAAATTCCTCCCAGTATGAGGAACCCTCCCCTCCAGCCATAGTGGCCCTGGAGAATCTGTCCAAGCGGGGAGAGACAGCACAGTGCCACAGGGCTACCAGCTGCAGCCAGGCCATTAGCCAGAGGACGTTTCTCACTGAAGTAGCGATTCAGCATTATCAGAGATGGCTGAAAGTTCAGTGCCAGACCCAGACCTGTGGAGAGACAGGCAGTGTTGTAGAATGAGTGAAGTCAAATAACAATTGCCTCCACACAGGTGCACTGCACAGTCAAAGCAATTTAGCATTTAATATCCAATCAAGATGGCATGTATAGAAATACTGAGCAGGCCCAGTTGATTTTGATTTGGACTTAAAATGGCAAGAGGTAAAGATAAGACCCAGATGGACAAATGTGATATCTGCATCAGGAGCTGCTATAGAGAAGTGTGGAAGAATGGAAAAGGTAAGTTATCCTTCACCATCTTCTCAACAAGTGTGTGAATGTGTGACATACCACACACACCAGGAGGAATGGAGTGTTTGACATGGGCCCTATAGTCAGGGTGTCCAGTGGCTCTGCTATGCTATGGGGGCATTTGGCTGGCATGGTTTGGATTCACTTGTCCCCAAGGATTTTGCTTGTTGTATGTGACTGTACACATTCTGTTTACACGCTAAAACTGTTTTGTTACAGCACAAATGTGTGACTCATATTTCTGCTTTTGTTTCAACAGTTTTCAGAGCTGCAAGGAGGTTTTCATCAGTGCTGCCATTGTTCTAAGCACGTTCCTCACTCTGCTCAGGGAATTGAAATAATAATATGTACTATCTGGAATACAAACATGTAAAGTTGAAAAACACTCAGTATGTTTTGATTATGGTCCTCATATGATACCTGGGTTTTGGTACCAATCTGCTAGATCATTGCGCATGTTGACCTGCTGATGGCACTACAGCATAGATCAGGTTAATTCCTTGAAAGCATGAGAACACTCATTCATTTCACATGGAACTCTTGCCATCAGTTTAGATATTTCTTGTCTACTGGTGATTTTGCTGAGATGGTGACACAAGAAAAAGGTGAATTAGTCACCAAAAACATCCATATTCATCCACTCTCATTGCTCTCTTTTAAGCTTGTGCAAGGCAGAAGATAATAATTGACATATATGTACATTTCAGTGTTGTTAGATCTCTGTTTTGACTCTACCTGTGATAACCCCTGTGCAGAGGTAGATGTGAATGATGCTGGTGGAAAAGGAGGCAAGAATCATTCCTAGCGAGGCAAAGAGACCCCCAACCATCATCACCGGCCGACAGCCAAACTTGTTCACTAACACACTGCACAGAGGGCCTAAGAAAACACAATCAATCAGTGAGTTCACACTGTACCCATGTGTAGCATAGTATTTAGCAACAGTTAATCACTCACACACGTGTGTGTTGTTCATGGCTACCTGTGCCATACAGCATTGCAAGCAGAATGGATGAGATCCAGGCTGTGTCGCTGTATCCAACATCAAACTCCCGGATCAGCTCCTTAAAAAAGACACTGACAGCCTTGGGGAAAGCATAGGAGAAGCCAGTGATGACAAAGCAGCCAGCCAACACTGCCCAACCCCAGCCACCATCTGGTGCCTTCACCCCAGGAGGCGCATCGTCAACCACTGCTCCTCCCATGATGCTCCCTGACTCCTGTGTTGAGATCAGTGGCTGTAAAAAAAAAACCAAGAACATAGTCATCATATTTAAAATTAGGACTTCATTATTCAGTCATAATTATTTAAGTACATATCATGTTATCTGTTAATGCTTTATCACTGCGGGAAAGTGCATTAAAGAATGCATTACTAGTCATACAGCTCCAACAGGGAACGTTTTTTTTAACCTTTTAACATCTTCCTTTTTGGATCAATTTAGAATACCCAATAAGAAAAAGCTTATAAAAGAAAAACTGTTCCGTCAAAATGCCTGCAGGTGTTAGTGAGATTGTCAGTGTATATTATTTTAAAAAGTAATGATGTGCATGTCCAAAAAAAAAAAGGCCTAATATTTGAATCTTTGTAAGTTGTGCTTTGCCATTTTGAAAAAGGTTAAAGGGGTTAATGGTGGTCTGGTGGGTCTGAACAGGTTTCTTTACCAGAGCAACTATTTCAGGACTGTGTAGGAAAGCATCTGGGTCATATGTGATAAGGTGAAGGGTGTAAATATGGGAACATGGTATCTTATGTGTGTGATTTACTGTCGACAGCTTGTCCAGACAAATTAAGCTTCCCCCTCATCACACTACTCTAATTCATACTTTCTCTTTTCTTACATTACAATTCATTAATTTACAGTCAGTGTTGTTTTTTTTAAACAGTTCTTGTTCTTTTTTGTGTCATTTAAATTTCAAATACATTTTATTTTCTATATATCATACTTAATTACTATAATTGCTGTCATACTTTGCTGTCTTATAATCAAAGCTCTACATTTGTCAGAGGTCATGAAATAGGAGATTTAAAGAGATGCAGGAGCTAGCATTACTAGCAGGCAGGATTGGTCCATACAGTTGTTAATTATACAGTGTTTTATCAGGCATTTAGCCTAACTAACTTATTTTACTTTCCTTAAACTTACTTCAGCCCAGCAGCAGGCCTCCTTCTCTGCTGCCTCTATGCCCCTGTGTCATTTTCATCTAAGAATTTCAAAAAGTCTTTTTTTTGAGTAAGAGTACAATCTAATCTCACTTTCTCAAATGATGATCATCTGAGAGTGCCACTGTCTCCCAAAGCAAAGTTCAGTCAGATGGATACCTCATTTTCTCAACGTCAAGTTGCTGCTGCACTGCAGTCTTTGTCTCTCCTTAAGCTTACTGTTCAGGCTTCAGACAGACATGTGCTACATCTTTGACACATTGCAACACTTTGTTTACCTGTAAGTGAGAAGTTTTTCTTAAAGGGTGTCCTCTCGTTCACTGAGTTCCCCCTCCACTGCACAGCCGCCACAAAAATGGTTGAAAACACTAATGTTGCCAGGTAGGATGAGAGTTCTTCGGCTTTCAGTCTGCAAACACAGCCAACTGTGTTTACTGTTATGCACAACCAACCTGGAGGTGAATACAACAAATGTTCGTGAACAGAAACCCTGTGACATTAGTATGATACCACCATGACCCCCTCTAGGAGGCCACCCACATAGACTTACTGGGCCACCCATACTAATTTAAGACCCTTACATTCTGCACGCATACAAACATACTAGTAAGCTGTCACAGGGGGGATAATTTCTCATCCCTGACATGCAGATGACAGCGGTTGGAAATAAGTGTGTGTGGGGGGGGGGGGTAGAGTCATTGTACAGCGGCAGAAACCAGAAACAATCTCCTCTAAGATTAGAGTACACCCTGGGATGGAGTTTGTTGAATAAGTGTGAACATGGTGTTCCGTCCTCTTGAAAAGGCGTGTCGAGTGCGGTTGAGATTGGTCCTTATTTGACTTTATTTTTATTTTTATTTTATCTTGTACTTTTATCATTCTTCATACTATAGTTTAGCACCTTGCATGCCTCTTTATTACACTATTATTTCCCCTTGTCAAGCTGCTGTAAATGCGAATTTCTCTTGGAGATCAATAAAGTATCTATCTATCTATCTTGATGTGAATTGGGTTGTGATTTGGATCAGGTGTAAACACTATCATACAAAAACAGAAGTGAACACCTTTTTCAAATATGAGGTCATAATAGTCAATACTATGCGACCGGCCTGTTCAATCATGATTGGTTTAATGCTGCGCGTGCTGATCTCATCCTCTGAACTGCATGGTCATGCTGATTCCAACAAAGCAGGTGAGGGGCGCTCCCTCATTCGTCTGCAAAATATGAATTATAATGAACATAAAGCAAAAACTGCCTCATTTGCAGTGGCTCAAGATCTTGCGATTGACATGCCTGTTTACATTGAGCTCGATTATGGAATGATATCACTAACGTGAATGCTGAGCGGCAGGGGAGCGTAGAGGGGGACCAGCCGCACTCTGTGTGATGTCATCATACTAAACATCAAACGCTCCGCCCATTTTACAATAGCTGCTCATCACCGGACTGACACAGTTAGAGAATGACTGGTTAACCAAGCAGATCATTAGAGAATTAAGCAGCTAAGGAGCCTGATCATTTGGATGAGTGCGAGGAGCCAAAAAAACTGCCTAAAATTAAGAGCAGTGGTCTTACATTCAGCGGTTACACAGAAATGCCACCCAAAATGGATGAAAACAAACTCTGCTAGCCTCCAAGTACAGTGCATAGTGATGACATGCATGAAGGTACAAAGGAACGAGATAAGATTTGAATTTACGGTCTGGGAGCAATTTGGCAACTTCAGATTTTTTACTGCACATATTTTTAATTACCGGGTACATAATCTATTGTTTCCATGGTTGTGACTATCGTTAAGAGTCAAAGGTCATTAACAGGCGTTTAACACTGATAAACACTTAATTCTTTATCAATGGACACTAAAGAGACAGATGTTCAGAAAAACGTTTGTCAGTAGTTTCGGCTTCGGCCTGCTCGGTTTGAATGCAAGTTAAAGTTGTTTCAAGTTTGCTTAAAAAAGATGTGCTATGTTTGACCGTTATGAACTGAGCCATGGCTGGATACATTTGGATACTGTTCAGAGCTTCTTATCGCTTATTCTTTTTTTGTTCTTTCAGCTCACAACAGGAATCGGTCCCCTTCTACAGCGTCCTGAATGTCACACGGACACTTCTGGTTTTCAGTTCAGCTGTTGTTAGTGTGAATAATCATCATAAGACATCTTCTCTTCTTTCTGTACTCCGTAACAATAATGAGCAGCACTCTGTGTAGTGATGGTGTTAAAACACATAAATCTGTACCTCCTCAAGCTGCTGGAGTCCCCTGGCCTGTAAGTAGGCTACAATGCTGCAGCAGAAATCGTCCAGGGACAAAGTAACAAATCATTACTATCGATCAATCTCCACCATCCATCAGTCTGAGGACCTCCAAAATTCCTCAAAAAAATGTCTAAGGCGCCCCAACAAAATAAAAAGGCCTAGTCTATACTGTAATTTGACTTTAATTGACTGTAATTGGATCAGACACAAATCTAAAACCTAAGGCTGGTCGCTACAAAGACACATTGGCATTTGACAGGTGGACACTTGAGGAGGAGGAGATGGAGATAGAGACATGTCCTTCCAAAAATGTCATATGAATGATTTCACCATATCAAGTGTCTAATCAGTAATCTGAGTTGCTGGAACCGGTCACAGACATAGATGCCTCGTTTTCCACCTGTCACGTTTGCTTCATATAGTTTACCACCCAGCAACACCCTGTTCACGCCGCCCTCCCTGTGGGCTCCGACACACAGTGGTTGGTATTCTGCCACACGGTTGCTCTCAGGTTTGGACACCGTATAGGCTACATGTGAGCCATCCCATAGGACCTGACTGCCTCTGGAGCGGTATTTAAGCGTATTAGTTTATCTGTTAAATATTGGTAGCCTATATTTGTTAATTATCATACAATGTGTATAAGTATCTCGATAACCGTTGTTTCATCTCTTTTGTTGGAGGGGCCTATCGATTTATTTTATTCCTCTAGCTTTCTAATTTAACTTTTCTATTGTGATCGCCATATTATTTGTTCCTCTTTTTTGATATCTGCACCAAAACAAATGCCATGTAGTTATGTAATTGGTTAATAAGGTCCGATTCTGATGGTGACTGCAAGGAGACCCATCCTTTCAGAAACGATTTCTAAAGATGATGTTTCAGTATAGTACGATACAAAGGTTACGGTTCGGACATTACGTCCAGCGGCAGTTCGTTGCTTGCAATGTTGAAACCGGTTAAAATCATGAGTCAAAGATTTAACAGTTTGGTGCGATATTTTTTACAGTGTGCACCCTTAAATTCACATCAGGGAAATCGGCCAGACGGACACGAATGAAACCATATTTTCATTCCTCCGCGCTCAGAGAGCATGTCGAGGGGATGCCAGCAGGCTTGCAGCTCGAGGTTTGATAAAACGGAGAAAAGATGACGTCGAGAGTCATGAGCGCCACAGGGATGCAGCGGGGCGCACGTAGGCAGTCTGACTGCCTCTGCGTCACGTTCATTACGGAATTTCCATCTTTGGGGGTTGCAATTCACACAGTCTCATCATCCACCAAATAGGAAAGGACTGTGTAAAGCCCTCTGTGTAAAATATCATCCGTTCTGCGAACTTGTCTGGTGCTTGTCTGGTTTTAGGTTTTTTTTCCTTCTTGGTAGTTGACTGGATGGATGAAAAATTATGACTCCAGTTTCAGTTGAATTCTTAGTTCACTTAGCCAAGTGTTCGAGTCAGAAATGGTGTGAGCAAAACTCTGCGCGTGTAGCCTGAACCTGTCATTTTAAGGTGTACAAATAAGATGCCCAAGTCCATGCTTCACCTGAGTACATCAGTTTCTCGTCCATCTCGTCCATCTCCTTTACATATAAACTGATCTACAAGATAATTTTGCTCTTATTCCATGATGTAAATGCAACAGACAGATGCTGATCACGATTCGTTCGGACGAACCATGTGGTTTACGTGGGGAGCCAGATATGTTTTTTGGATTAGCAATTGTAAAATATTATAGCCCGACAACACACACAATCCAGATCCCCAGCATTTCTATTACATTTTACACATTTATATACATTTCTGTATTCATCTACTTTCCTCTTGGTCGCCTAATACTCACCCTTTTTACCTGTGAATGTGGCGACAGGTCATAGAAACGTGACCCACCTCCCAAAATGGTGGTAAAATATACACATACACAGTCTGGTTTAAAAGAAAAACCAAAAGCACACGCTACCTGTTGAGATGCTGCCTCCCTTCCTCTGAAGCGCCTCTTCCTAAAGCGCGTGTGCGCGCCTCCTTTATCACACGGCGGCGCGCAGGCAGGAAACCCCGGTTCTACAAAACTCCGCCTCACTCCCACACCCTCTCCAACAAAAATTAAACATCTTATTTATCAGTATTTACTGTCTGTATACAAATAGGCTGAGTTATTTGGCATAAAACGTCAAAATCCAACTAGACTAAATTTCTAAAGAAAAACTGAAATAGCCTAGTTGACGACCAAATCACTAAATTAGGCCCATTATGTCAAGAGCGAAAGTGATCCTGGTTGGTGCAAAACTTAAGTTAAATGGTAACTTTGACACAAGGATATGTCCCTCCTCAGCTGTGACTAGGATGGCCTGCGGTGTGTTATCTCTCTTTCAGTGACTGACTCTCATCCTGAAGTAATGTTGGTAATAATAATTATTATTATTATTAACCAGGAACCAGGAACCATTGTCTATCAAAGTTGCTGGGGAACAGTTTGACGGACGTTCGGTTGCTATGGAAGCCATTTACTTAACAGCGTAGCGATTATGGTTGGAGACGAGCCAAGTGACACCTCAACCTCCAGTTAAGCTCATTGAACTGTGTCATTGGCCACTGTCTAACTGAAACAGGCATTTGTTTGGTCGCAGAATCTCGTGTTGACTTGAACGGTGAGGAGTGTGACCTCAAACGGTGCTCAGTTTACCGATACACGTCGAGTACAACAAAGCATCAGGCTACCGTATCATGGTAGGCTAACGTTTACCATTTGCTTGTTAATTCTGTGTGTACGCGTGTATGTTTGAGTTTGTCTGTGTTTATGTATGTCTATTTGTGTCTGTTGTTAGTTAGCAAAGAGGAACCTGCTTTTCAAACGTTGTTCCCACGGTCTCTCTAAGGTCCCAACTTCCTCCGCGCATTTTCTTTCAGTTCTTACAGTTAACCATTGAGGCAGACCAACTTGCCAAAATCAGATGGACACAACCGGATCCTAGTCAATAAAGTCGCATTTTGATAATTCACGTTTTATTTTATTATCAACGTGTGAATTGCTCGTCATTTTCATTGTTATATTCAAATGGTATAATGATATAATGACTAATATACATTATGAGTTGAATACAAAAATGTGTTCTGTGAACAGTCCATTTAAATTACTACTCGAATCTTGTTTTATGCACATTTTTCCTGCTGCCTCTTTTGCCCATACATTAGATACTTAGCATTCCATCGACAGAGATCCTCTGATTTCAATGCCGACTCTCAGATGAGATTTAAAATGAGGGAAGGATATTGTTATTAGTCATGGATACAAATAATTACTGTTTAAAGTTGTCTTAAGGTATTTTAACTGGAAAAGTAAAAGCTAGTAGGGAAAATGCACCTGAGTGCTGTTTAAACTGCACCAGCAAGAATTTCAAACTGCTCTCCCATCAATACATTTGCTGAAATTTAAAACATGAAGCCTGTAGCCCGGTAGGATATTAAGAAAAAAGGCAAAGCTGAATTTCTATTTGTGCTTTGACTGCAGTGATTGGAGTGGTGTTGCTACAGAGATAAATTAACTCACAAAGTTCAACATATAATATGTGAGGACATGTGTGCTGACTATAACTTAATGCAAATTTAACAAAAAACCCTTGTCTACAGGCAAACTCAAGCAGTTTCAGCTAGCAAAAGAGAAGGCCTTCAGATGAGTAGATGGAATCCTTTAAAACAAGGCCAGAAGCAGCATAGAGAAGTGTCACTGAAGTGCTAAAAACTGGTTTTCAGCCAGTGACCCACTTGGCTCTGTGTGGAGATACTTGCAGGAAATGATCTGAACATGTTTTACTGTAAGCCTGGTTGGTCATTGTTCACCACGTCAACCACTGCAACTCAGTCGTGTTGTGGTAAAAATGCAACCTCTGTCATGCATTTTATAATGGGTGTTCTAAATATGCTGCAGTGATGCAGACCTCAAAAGGTTCAGAAAATAATGCAGTGGCCTTGTGGTGGAAAGTTGTAGCAGTCTCAACTTTTATAACTCATTAACACAACGTCATGCTGCCATGGCCAATCAGCTGATCAGTCAGTTAGACAAGGCAAATCCAGACACGCCTACCACAAGGAAGTGCAAAGACATCAATCTGCATTTGTAAACATTCCAGCACCACACACAAACCTTTGATTATCATCTTATTCGATCTAAAATGGCCTGAAAAAGGATGTGTGTGAGCTCTTTGAGAGACAGGAGATCGGGAAGGCACTAGGCCAAGACAGAGATGTCACCCTGCTGTCTGAAAGCCTGTGCTGACCAGCTGGCCCCCATCTTTATAGATTTTCAACAGAGCTTTATGAAGAACCCTTCTCGCTTCAAATGCTCCACCATCTTGTCCCCAGGAAATTCTTTATCACATGATTCCATGACTTTATTCCTCTAGCCCTAATGTCTGTGTTCATGAAATTCATAGAGAAACTAGGACACTGGCTTTAGCCCACCTGATTGACATCACAAGCCCCAGTCCCCAGATGTCTTCCACCCTGAGCCCACCTAGCTCAAAAATTTTTTCTAACCTTGGTTTTTTTACTAGTAAACTCTGTTAAAGTTAGACACACTTAATGAACCAGTGTGTAGGATGTCCAGATATCTAGCTCCGAAGTTGCAGAATGCAACCGTCTGGATGTCCTTGTGTTTACCCCTGCGCCTTCCACGTGCATAGAGAACTTATGGTGATGGCAAATCACTAAAGGCTCTGTCTGTAGCCAGTGTTTGGTTTGTCCATTCTGAACGACTGTAAAATCAAATTAGTGCATCATGGCAATATTCTTGTAAGAGAACCCACTCCCTCTGTAGATATAAAAAGCTTCTTCCAAAGGAAGGAGAACAATAGTCAAACAATAATTAATTATTAACAATAATAAAACAATACTTCTTATTTTAGGTTGATAATAAATCATTCTACAAATAGGTCTTCCTAACTCCTGCACATTGACCTTTAAATCTACCCGGTGAAGAAGATTCTGAGCATGATTTGACGATGGTTACAATAGGTTAAAAATTCTCTATTCTCTTTTGGAGTTGGCTGAGTACATTTGATGTCAGAATTTTGCATAAATATTGCCCTTTAGTTTACAGTTGTCATGGTCTGTCTCCAAATAAGTAAACACAGCTAGTATTTGACCAGAGTTTCTCCCATTTGACTGGAACAGTGACATCCTCCAGGACATCTCATTGTGTCAGTCCCCACCTGTCAGTGGATTACAAACTTCCTGACAGACAGGAGGCAGTAGGTGGAAGATCACATCAAGCACTTAGACAAGTAGCATCAGATTCTTTCCACAGACCATTACCCCAATGAACAATTATACATTGTTAATAACATTGCAACACTAAAACAAACACTTACAAATTATATATATACAGTTTAAATGAGATAAAAGTACTTAAAATCCACTGTCAAATATAAATTCTGCACCTAAAACTCGAGTCACATTATTTGGTTGTATATACATAATGTCTAATAAAACTGATTCTGATATTGAGCACAAAGTTTCAAAAAACACAACAATGAAACAAAAAACAGCATTTTAGAAAACAAACGAATTAGATGACACAATGAAATTCATTGAACACAACAAGAAAATTGAAAACAAAACAAAAAGCAACAACACATGATCAAATATTTTTTAACAAATGTAAATACAAATGTAGATGGTAATGACCAGTAACTCAGAGAGTTCAGTGCTGATTAAGCCATAGAAATGTGTTAGGCATTTCACTTTAGGAAAATTTATTATACCTTTGAAGCCAGTGGCGTCTAAAACAGTTTCTTCCACTTCAGAGCTTTATAAAGTCAAAAAAAAAAATCTTAAACCGACTTTGGTACTGCACAGTCAAAAACAATAACTGTTGTTCCCTATCTCTTTTGTTTTCTAAAATTCCCTCTTCATGAAAAGAATATATGCTTTCTGCAATCCTGGTTCCCCATGATGCATTTCCCAGAAACAATGCTAGCATTTCAATAAGAAGTTAGTGAACTATTAGCATGAAAACTGCATCTGGATGCATGATGACCTATGTTGTGACTTTCTAGTTCCGCCATGCCGTCAAGTGGAGACAGTGAACTGGTAGGCCTGGACGCCCAGCTGGCCATTAAAGAGAGGGAATGGAAGGAGCTCCAGACTGCAAAGATCCATCAGCTGGAGAGTTTCCTCAAGAAGGCCCAGGAGGAGTGCTCCATCCTCAGGTACCACATCTACATCCACCTCACAACAGAGTAACAGGAAATTTGATTTTCCATAGGAATTTATTCAGTTTGAAGATAATACATTGATCCTATATGATCTCTTATGTTCCTTGACGACAACTCTTTTAACATCTCAGCATCAGTAAAACATTATTTCATTAAAAACTCAGAGTATCACTTTGCTTTGTCAAATTTTTTTGTCTAATATCTTTCTTCGGAATATTTATTCATATATTCTTTATTCAGTATCATTATATAAGAAAAACAGAAAGTCCTGCTTTGAAAATATTTTTCATTTTGCTCAGAAAATTCTTGAAATATTAATCTGCTCTCCAATAAATATTATGGCGATTATTTAACCCGTTCAGAGTTTCAGCAACACACCTTCCGCCATATCTCGTCTATTCACTCATGGTACTGATTATTCTGCATTTGTATCTGTGTTTTTATGCGTAATGGGGTGAGACTTTTTACTGTCTCTTAGTGGATGGCATTTTCTTTCTTGAATTTGTTTGTCTTTTATTAACTTCTTTTGTACATGTTACTTGTATTTGTTACTTTATACAGTTTAATGTGAGTTTACTTGTAATGAAATGGACAATAAAAAGGAATTGCCTCTTATGCATACATGTGGAGAAGTTAAGTAAGCAAGTTTCCAGTAAACTGAAATGTCTTGACACTAGTTTGAACATTTGAACTCTGAAAGGGTTGAACCAAGTTACAAAAAAATGAATTTCCTCACCTACCTCTAATAGAATGTAATCATTCAAACAGCTTGGTTTTATTTGAGCGGGTTTTAAAATATGTTTCAGTGATATCTGCCTCCACTCTAATACAATAGAAGTCTGTGGATTATCAAAAGTTACCATGACATTTTGTTTGGTTAGGCACATTGCTATTGTATGCTGCTGATATGTTAAAATTTCATTTTCAATGCTGTACCCTAAACTTTATTCTATTCATATCCTTTGCAGGGGTTGGAGGCTGAAATTTCAGAGACAGACGTCTCACTTACTGAGCAACTAAAAAAAACAAAATATCTGACTAGAAAGATAGTGCTGCAAAATACATCAAAAGTAAATATTTGTAAATAAACAGGGAATGTAAATAAAAGGAATTTAACTGTTGTTTTTGTAGTGAACGGACTCAGATCCAATAACATCGAGCCTCATGAAAAAACCAATGGCACAAACTAATTTGTTTGTAAGTGCCAAGTATAAGTGATTTTTATCTAAAACATTTTAGCATTAAAATGTAGAAAAATGACTTAGCCTATGTTATGTCATTTGTTGAGTTTTGTACTTACATTATTTCCAAATATGTCCATTGATGTTTAAATCCCCCCAAAAATTTAGTTTCAATGAAAGGGAACAGTGATTTTTCAGTTGCCTGTCAATGACGACACAGGAAACATGAGATAACACTTTAGAGAGTAGAAAAGGAAGTTTGCAATCGTGGCGAAGCAAAACACGATGATTTCCATAACAACAGTGGCTGTTAAAGCCAAGGGTTTTAGTGACAGACATTAAGAAGAAACAGATTGAAATAAAGATAATAAAAATGTCTGCAGTCCATGACTAATATCAGGGGTGGTTGTGCGACAGTCACAGAGCTAGACAGAGAAACATTTTAGCCTACAGATGTGATTTTAGTTGGATGGGCTGCTTTAGAGCAGAAGCAGCTGAGTGCACCTCTAGGAGTCTACAGTTTTAAGCATATTCAGCTCCAGGCTGTTATGACCACACCAGTGGATTAGCTGTTCAATGTCTCATCGGCAGGAGCTTAACATTGGGTCTGCTAAGGTGCAAGTATTGGTGAAGAAGAAGAAGAGAATATCATGATTTAC
This sequence comes from Acanthurus leucopareius, assembly GCA_029814765.1. Taxonomy (NCBI): domain Eukaryota; kingdom Metazoa; phylum Chordata; class Actinopteri; order Acanthuriformes; family Acanthuridae; genus Acanthurus; species Acanthurus leucopareius. The sequence goes on along the minus strand of JAQMCX010000043.1, from coordinate 1,423,918 downwards.
AAAAAGGGACCCAAAAGCAAAAACACCAACACAAAAATAGAATGAAACAAAAAACAAGCTTTAATATTTAAAAGCTAATACAGGTACTTAAAAACGAGGGAGCAACTAAACATAGACCAAAACCTAAGAAGAGAATGCAAATCTAAAATAAACCACCAACTGGGGTGACATTAGGAGAACATGACTAGACATTACTGGGACAAAAATGCAGGAGTGAGGAACAGAGCGAGGACCATGAAGCTGAAAAAACAATCTGACTTCAGCAAAGGAAAAACATGGACTTAAATTACTGGAAGACAGGGAAGACAATGTGAAACAGATAAATCCCATAGGCAAGGACAAGCAATCACACAGGAGGGAAACACAACAGGAAGTGGGATCAAAGACAAGACAAAGGTTACCAAAATGAAACATGAAACATTAGGAAACATGAATAATAATAATTGACACGTCCAGAAAAAGAGGCAGGGAGACAACACATTCCTAGGAGGCCGCCAGCACTGACTCTTTCCCAGCCTAAATTGCTGCTTCCTGTCAGTCAGGAAGTCATCGATCTTTTGAGAGGCGGAGTTCTACACAGTGAGCTGAGTTAACAGTGGAGAAGATCTGTTTAAAAAAAAGAAAAGAAATTGCTGCATTTAATCTATTTAAATTGCTCTTACTAACCCACATATACACACAGTCCCTCATCAGTGGCAGCAGGATACCATGCAAGGTGCTGGCCTAACCTTTGAGAGCAAGTTGAGGTTCAGTGTCTTTTCCAACAACACTATGATATGTGCATAGGAAGAGCAGGGGATCAAACCTTTACCCTGTGATCACTGGTACACCTGTTCTACTTCCTGAGCCCAAGCCACTTTAAAATTTCTTTTTTGACAATAACTGTTTTATTATTTTGTAATGCTTCACTTGTCAGGGAAAGTTATCAGCAACTGAGGGAAGATTTCCAGTTCAACCTGGCCATCTTGGATGAGCGAGACAGAGAGCTGGAGAAATATGATTTCATAACTGCCAGAGCTCTGACTGTCAAACACAACAGGTACAGTTCATCTGACCCTACTTGATCCAAACTCATGCAAGTTGTAGTTCATGTAACTTTTAGATTACATCCAAATAAGAAAAATAAGCAAATATGTTCATGTATATTAACAGTGGAACAAAACTAAAGGAAATGAATGAAATATAAATCCCAAACAAATATGAGGAAATAAATGTGAAAAGTGTTATGTACATGATTCAGTATGCATTTTGGTCGTGAGATTAACTTTTAGCTGAGTTTAATATTGGTGTTATGTTTTTGGGGTGTTTTCCTTAAACAGTATTGGCTATAACCATAGTATTTAAGAATTAAGTGCAGATATTGTGTTACAAATACAAAATGAAATGGAATTTCTCTGTTTCTTATTTGATTTTGCTTATTACTTTCATTATTTTTTCACATGCATTTTAGCATGAAATAAGGCACTGTGTTTATAAGATGCAGGGTAGGTGACTTGGTGAAACCAAAGCTGACCTAGTTGGTGCATCATAATAAGTTCAAGTCTAGGCACAAGTAAAATAGATATGGCCCATGAAGGCATAATGACTGTCTCAGTCCACTACTATTGAAACATCGATGTCACTGTCATTTGTAGGCAGGAGAGGCTACATCAGCTCCATATACAGGTCGCCAAGCTGGAGGAGCAAAGAGCCAGAGAGACTGAGGAGCGGCAGAAGGAGCTCAGTAAATGCCAGCACAGTGCTGCACAGCACAGGCTGCAGCTGGACGAGCTCAAACGGTAAGTAAGGGGAAGAAACTAAATATAAGAAGCAGAACAGGCAAGCTGTGATAAATGTCAGCATATTCTAAAGTTAACATTGTAAGATTGCTGTAATCTGAGTCCTTGGTAATGAGAGAAATATATGAAAGTAAGAAGTCTGATCTCTACCACAAAAACAATTTAATACCTCAGATATGCAGTCTTTAAACTCTTTGTTTTTTAAATCAAACATTAAACCAGACCAAGTAAACAAGGTTGGAGATGTGGCCTGCTGCAGACCTGATGTCTGGTAACCAAGGTCTGCAAATCATTTAATATTCCCATTCCTGAGACTCATTGGGTTAAAGTATTGATACGTGTTAGAAAAAATAATAATATGTAACCGTTAAAAAAAAATCTAAAATTCATTTTTAAATGGGACAATGTTGGTTTGAACAGCCTGTTGTGCATGCAAGCACACAGCCTTTTTAAAAAGGCAAGTTTTATGTAGCTGCATCTTACCGTTATCATTTCACTGTGTGAACATTGTTTAATAAAGATGCTATGTTGAATAATGCCCATCAGCGATAAACTCTCTGCATGCATGGATGACACTGGGGGTAAGTGGGGAAAATGGAATTTGTTTGAACGGTTTGAATCCAGTAGGTAGATAGTGGTTACAGATTCATGTTGACTAGGCTGCAATAACTGCATCAGTCATGCCTTTCAGTGCAAGTCATGTTGTTGTCACCTTAGTGTCAGTGTAAAGCCTCTGCAAACAAGATTTAGCATTATCCAGTCCCGCTGCACAGAATTTCAGAAGACTGACCTTTTTTCTTACTTAACCCCCTTTCCCTCTCTTTTTTGTGTTTGTGTATTTGTCTTAATGTGGCTCGATGGTAGGTGTATGCTTGGTGAAATTCAAAAGCAAACAGAGGAATATGAGAGAATGAAAGGGGATTTGCAGTGCAGGATACATGAGTTGGAAGGAGAGCTGACCATGCAGAAACAGGTAAACACATGCATGCACACTCATATACACACTCTCACACACTCACACACATACATAAATTTGCACACTTGTATCCCTCTGATTGTCTGAATCTCTTTAATCTGCTTTCTTTTAATAATGTGTGCTGTGTTGATGTCAATTTTTCAGGTTTGTGAATGAAACTCCCCTAAAAATAAAGAAAATATTAAAATGAAAGTGTGAAACACTCTGGGCTACTGACATTTATACACAGATATGCCACAAAGCAACTGTAGCAGTGCTCTCTGTCTTGTGTTACAACCTCTGTACCACAGAGAGCAATCCAGTCTGCAGGCCTGAAACAAGTGGTAGGGCAGCCAAACATTCAGATAGGATCAGCAGCAGACCTTTAGGATGAACCCAGACAAAAGAGCCCTCAATCCCTGACTCTGATGGACCTCATGTTACACTGAATTGACTCTCTTTGTTATTATGCATACAGTACATATCCATGCAGGTGCGTATGTGGGTCCTCAAATACATATTTGTCAGATAACAACAACAACAACAAGAATTCATAAATAAAAACAAAGACAAAACTTAATTAATAAGAAATAATCATTAAAATGGACATTGTGTTTTCCATATGTAATGACAGTCCAGAAAATGGAATGGTTTGTAAACTACTTCTTTATTAATTCACCAGCGTTAACTAAATAAATCTGATTCTAAATTCTCAATATCTGCATGTGCATCTCTACTAAAAAAGAACACTTCATTGCTGTTTTATCTGACTGTAGCTCAATTCTAGTGCTTTTTAGAAGAATTTTGTAGGTACACAGTGTCAACTGAAAGTCATAAGTCTGACTGCATCATTTATCTCTAAACTCTAAAGAGGTTAAAATGTTTTTTGTTTTTTGTTTTTTTTTTAATCTGTTTTATTTTTATTTTGGTCTGCAGATCTTTATGCACAGTGCATATATTTGACAAACAACCCAGCAGTTGCTCATCTCTGTACTCCACAGATTACAGAGGTCATAGTGAGCAAATTATTCAATCTTAAAAAACTGGGGACGAAATTGGGAATTTTTCAAATGCAGAGAAGCAGGTTAATCTTGGTTTTTCAGTGTTTGCAGAGACTCGATTCTGCAACTTCCATTCATGTGACTGTACATTACTGAGTCCATGGAATCTCTTGCTGAAACACGCCACAATCAGTCACTTGCGTAATCGTTCCCTTTTTCACACACACTTTCTGACCTCTTTTGTTCACTGTCTTTATTCACCTATCTTCCTTTTTTAGTTAAGCAGTTATGAAACCTAAAATTTGTTAAGTAGTAAATGTACATTTAAATTGGCATTGTAAAAAAACAAAAAAACAAAGAGAGCTCAGTATGTTAGTATGAAAGGGATTTTAAAGGTACAGCAGATTAAATAATGTTTGTATGTGAACCACTGTTTTATTTAATCCCTCAAAAAAAGGTGTCTTTCTAAACACCTGTTTGGCACACTCAAAATGTAAACAGGTTCACTGGTAACAGGTTATAGTATCATGATTATGTATGAAAGGGGTATCCCTGAAGACCCAGTCTTTCACAAGCAAGAATGAGGCGAGGTTCCCCACTTTGTGAAACACATGATTACATTAAGGAATACTTCAGAATACTTCCTGAAAGGGTTGTCAGTAAAATCAGCTCATTTGCAAATAATTTCATTTTGGTTTTTGTTAAGTTTCGCACAGCATCATAACTTCTTTGGAACCAGAGTTTCATACATTTTTGCGCCAAACTGAGAAAAATTTGTTTTTACTTCTTCTGTTTGGCTTAACTTTTATCAACTGTCACTGCATCCAGTACCTGCTGTTGCCTGGAAATGTTAGCCAGTACAAGTATAGTCTAAGAGCAGTGAGGGAGGAGCAGGGTTCTCTTCCTGAATTGTGCTATAGCAACCAAGTAGTTTAAATTGGTAACACACTGTGCTACGTGATGTTGTGTTTGGTAAAGGCAACTGCGCCTTTAATATAAATGTAGTAGTGTTAGAATTCTTCACACGTCCAGTGCTCACACCCCTCTGGCCAACAGGAGATGACAGCGGCCAATGACCATGAGCTGAGACAAAAGGAACATGAGTGCAACTTGAAAATGGATGAAATGCGTACTGTGGTGCTGTCACATGATCTCAAGGTGAGGAGAGTAAAAGTACTGAATCTATTAACCAAATCTGTATTCAAAATGCTCTTTGAAATTCACAACTTGTGTAATTACTGATGCTATATTTATTGTATCCCTCACACCTAATGATGTCATCATCTGTCCCTGCATGTGTGTGTCCAGGTGCAGCTGCTGTCTAAAGAGACTGAAGTTGTCCGCCAGGCTCATCTCCAGGCCACAGAGGCTCTCAAAGCATCTCAGAGCTTCTGTCAGCAGGTACAAATCCAGCTGCAACACAAAGAGCAGGAGCTCAAGAACCTTACTGTTGCCAAGGACTGCAGGTACTCTCTGTGTGTGTGTGTGTGTGTGTGTGTGTGTGTGTGTGTGTGTGTGTGTGTGTGTGTGTGTGTGTGTGTGAGAGAG